>CM076574.1:1047418877-1047715999 GCA_034641835.2 Pinus albicaulis | reverse complement strand
GAGAGGCCAACATGTTGGCTAGTTCCATGAATGGAATGAGATGACCCTTTCCCAACCCTGGAACCAAAACTACATGTACTTTGCTTTCTCCCATCACGAAAAGAGATAAACACAGCAGAACACCAATCTCTGATATCCCAAACTACGTCCGTGGGCATTTTGGACTTGGAGTTTGAGTGGACTACATATAATTATGGCGATAACTTTTGGTCGAAACCGGTCGTCCAAACCAATGGGTTCGAAAACCATTGTTCAATTTGGCGGCCTCGCCGGTTTTTGTCTGCCATCCTGTCAGGTTCCCAATGGAAGAAGTCGGGTTTGGATCGAATGACGAGGCGGGGTCCGCACACTCCTATTCGGACGCAGAATTAGAGTATTGACGGCAAACAGCCTTCGGCGGAGAAGGGTCCAAACCTCTCGGGTTGCGGGACCCAACCCGGCGGTGGTCCGATGCCACCATCGCAGTGTTGGTGCGACCTGTGGGACATTCCCTGCAACTCACCGATGTTTGCAAAATGCGATATCGTTGTGTTGTAGATGGTGTGGAATTAGTTTTGATTAAGTTTTAGATTCAAAATTTTATGCAGAGAACGTGATAGGTCAAATAATTCGAATCATATTATATTTGTTGAAGCTAGGTTAGATTGTAAATTGTAATGGTTGGGAGTTACATAACTTATATATTTTTAATATATTTAAGCTGATAGGCGTTATCTTGTTGGAATTCGTATACTACACCAAGTGTATTTAAAAACTTTTTTTTCACTTAATTATCTGAGTATTTTTCTATGCATGTCATTCAAATGTATGTCCACTCACAAGTTAATATAAAGAATAAAATATTATTTTATTAAATTATATTTGGTGAAGTGGATTGATTTTTTATTACTTTAAAAAAAATTGTTGTTGCTCGCTATTCAATTGTCCATGCTACGCATTTCTACTTACTTCCTTAATGTATCCACCTGCGCAAATAAATCGAGAATGATTAATAAAGTCGACATGATGTATGATAATAAAAAATTATTACAATTTCATATTATTTAAACAATATAATGAATAAATAATAAATTGTAGGTTTAAATTATAATATAGTTTTAGATTTTATAATGTAATGTAAAAACAAAATTGTGACTATTTCTTGTTGTATTCAGCATTGGTGTTAACCTTTGACGTATTGAAAGCTCTGATTAATAATAAGGTTTCATTATCACACAATTTCCATAATTGCAATATAAAAGATAAACCCTAATATTAAATTATAATAAAATTATTTTAATACAATAATAGATTGTAAGATTAAATTATAGTAATTATTTTAATATAATTATATTAATAATAAATTGTAAGATTATATTATAATAGTTATTTTAATACAATTATATTATTAAATTATTATCACATTTATGGAGTAGTGGTCTACTATGCATGCCATTCAAATGTATGCTTACTCACAATTAACTATAAAGAACAAAATATTATTTTATTAAATTATTCTTGCTAGGGTGGATTTATTTTTTATTAATTCCAAAAAAAAAAAATGTTTCTCTGGTATTCAAATGTCCATGCTACCCATTTGGACTTAATGTAGACTTCCTTTAATTAATATGATGTTTCATATTATTTATACAATATAATGAATAACTAATAAATTGTAGGTTTAAATTCTAATATAGTTTTAGTTTCATAAATTAGTTGTAAAAAAAATTGTGAGTATCATGTGATCATATATCACTTAACTAATGCAATTATACTTCTTGTTTTATTAAACGTTTGTATTAAAGTTTGGTGTATTGAAAGCTTTGATTAATAATACGGTTTCATTAACACATAATTGCTATATAAGGAATAAACCTTAAGGTTAAATTTTAATGAAATTATTTTAATACAATAATTAATTATAAGATTGAATTATAATAACTATTTTAATACAATTATATTACAATATTATATTATTAAATTATTATTATTATTATTATATTAAATAATAATAAAAATGATAATAATAAATTAATATAAATTTAGAATATATTTTAATAATATTTAAACCTTACTTGATCACTAGAGATGAGTAAATTGTATTTTAATACAATCCCTAATTAATATACATTAATTAATTAATTAAAATATTAAAATATTAATAAATTGGAGCATTAAACATTATTAATTAATAACATTAATTAAAATATTTTACAATATGTAATTAAAATTTTTATATAAAAAATGTTTAATAACATTAAATAATAATTCAAAAATCTATAAAAAAAATATATTAATATTTAGAGTTTTTTTGGGTAAAAATCACATGACAAAGAAAGTTTTTGACGCTTTTCGAACCAACGAGTGTGGTTCATCATGATGACTAGGTAAGAGATCAAAAGATCAAATCTAGACGTTGAGTTTAAATAGATGTAGAAATGTAATAGCTAGTTTGACATCCTAAAGGCTAGTCCTCATGATGAACCACAGTGGTTCGTTAGAAACACGTTGACAACTTTCTTTGTCATATATTTTTACCGAAAGAACTCTAAATATGTCCAATGGATCACAAAAGCCAAAATTCTAAAAATATATTAATATTAATTAATAATAAAGTGAAATAATTATTATATTACCATTATTACATTAACATTAATTAAATCATTAATACATAATTATTATACTTAACTACATTATTCAAATATATCTAAACATGAATATATTGAGATTTGGTTAATAATAATAATAAGATGTTGAAATTGCACTTAAATGTTTTTACCTTTAAAACATTAATTAAAACTTTTGATAATATATTAATTAAAACATCTATTTAAAAATGTTTAATAACATTAATTTAAACATGTTTAAAGAAATGAATCAATACAATATTAATTAATTAAATAATTAAAACAATAATTAGCATTAATATTAATTAATTAAAACATTAACATTAATTAATTTTAATTTTAATTAACTAATTTTTAACATTATATGAAACATAACATTTATAAAAACATTAAAATGTTTAAGAACATTAATTAAAACATTTGGAAATATATTAATTAAAACATTTATATAAAAAATTTCAATTACAATAAACATAAATTTTTAAATTCATATTTTCATATTAATTAATAGTAATATTAAGTTAATTAATTTAAATATTTAATAAGATTAATTAAAATACTTGACAATATATTAATTAAAATATTTATATAAAAGTCAGCAAGGTGAGAGAAGATGAAACCTCATAAGGGGTGGTTATGTCGTGTGTTAGGTGGAAGGGACATGCTAAAAAATCAAGTCAGCTAAGGGATCTCGTGGCCCATGCAGAGTGCGATCCCTAGGTGACTTTGACGACTTAGATGTCCCTCGATCGTGGTTCCTCAAATCTATAGGATCACACACACACACACACACGCATATCTTATAACATTAAACAATAATTGAAAAATGTTTAAATAAATATATTAATATATATTTATTAGAATTGGAATTGTAAAGAAATGTTTCTAACATTGCAATGTGACATTACAACATTTGGTCAACCACATTTTAGAATGTGGGTGAATCATTCACTATGTTTGACTATGTTTGTTTAATAATCAACGACATTTAACTTTAGTGAGAAATAATTTCCTATTAATATTATTGATTAATATTGACAAATAAACATGTTGTGATGCTCGAATGGTAAAGAAATATATTAGACGTTGCAATTTGACAAACATTGTCGCAATGTTACACATTGCAATTTATGCAACATCGCAATGCAACATAACTACCTTAGTCAAACACATCTACTAATACAATTGACTATTTTGGAATATCTTTGGTAGTCATCACTCCTCACGTTTATTCCAACACAATTCCCTATTAGTTGTTAATCATTGTCTCTACGACCAACCATGATCAACCATGGAAAATGACTTTATTGTGAACTATGATCAACCACGATCAAGTTATTTTCCAACATAATAGAGTAATTTTCCCAAAGGACTCCCACTAATTCGTGATCATGATCATGTTATTCATTTGATTCCAGGAAGTGTCCCTCCAAACATCAGGCCTTATAGATATCCTTATGTCCAAAAGAGCGAAATTGAATGTATGATTGCAGAAATGTTAGAGGTTGGTATAATTCAACGTAGTCAAAGTTATTTCTCTGCTCCAGTAGTATTGGTGCACAAGAAGGATGGATCATGGTGCATGTGTCCGGATTATAGGGAGCTCAATAAGCTCAATATTAAAGATAAATTTCCCATTCCTATGATTCATGGATTATTGGATGAATTACATGGAGCAATTTATTTTACCAAGTTGGATCTTCATTCAAGATATCATCAAATTAGAATGAAGACTGAAGATATTACAAAAACAACATTTCGAACTTATGAGGGTCATTTTGAATTTTTGGTCATGCCTTTTGGCCTTACCAATGCACCTTCTACATTTCAAGGGTTGATGAATTCCATTTTCAAACCATGGAAATTTTTAGGGGCTAATATTCACAGGTGGGCTAATTTTCCATGGTTTTTCCAAAAAGAAGATTCGTCAATTTCCATTTTTTTTTATAAAAATGATTCACCCAATTTTTACAATATAAAATTATTTTACCTTAAAAATCACCAACATTATATAGACAATATATATAATATCATTATAAATTTGAATAATTTTACAAATACATCAATAAAAATTTTATAGTTTTCATATTAGGGATTAGTGAGATTTGCCAATTTTTTAAACTTCAAAATAATTTTCCATCCTTAAAATTTTCTCTTTTTCAAACCCTTCCTTAGAAAATTTGTGCTAGTATTTTTTGATGACATACTAATGTACAGTAGGTCTTGGAAGGATCATGTTCAACATGTTGACAGGGTGCTCAAACTATTGGAGGAGAAACAATTATATGCAAAAACATCCAAATGTTTCTTTGGAGTACACAAGGTGGAATATCTGGGTCATATTGTATCTCACAAGGGTGTTAAGGTAGACCCTAACAAAATTAAAGCCATTAAGGAATGGAAAGTCCCCACAACCATAAAGTAGTTGCGAGGATTTCTTGGGTTAACGGGGTATTATCTCAAGTTTGTTAAGAATTATGGGAGAATAGTAGCACCTCTAACAACATTATTGAAGAAAGATGCATTTTCATGGACTCCTGAAGCAACTAAGGCCTTTGAACATCTTAAAAGGCACTGTGCCTAGCACCAGTCTTAGCTACACTAGACTTCACAGAAACCTTTATTGTGGATTTTGATGCCTTAGGAAATGGAACTGGTGTTGTTTTAATGCAATAAGGAAGACCCACTACTTTTAAAAGTCGTCCAATCAAAGGAAAGTATTTACAGAAAGATATTTATGAGAAGGAAATGTTGGCAATACTACATGCACCAAAGAAATGGTGACCTTACCTAATGGGAAAACACTTCAAGGTAAAAAATGATCATGATAGTCTTAAACACTTTTTGGAAAAAAGACTATCTTCAGAAGAGAAGCAAAAATGGGTCACAAAGATGTTGGGTTATGATTATCAAATCATCTACAAAAAAGGGAAGCTAAAAGTTGTTGTAGGTGCACTCTCAAGGAAGGATGAAGAAGTGGGAGCATTTCTTTGTTCCATTTCTATTATCCAACTAGATTGGATAACCGAAGGAAGGGATGAATGGAAGAAAGACAAAGAAGTGTGGACACTCATTCAAAAGCTGCAAGAAGATAGTATATCTGATACATTTAGTTAGAAAAATTATTCCGTATGGTACAAAGATCACTTATATATTTGCAAGAATTCCCAACTAAAACAAAATATTATTTTGGATTCACACACTTCTCCTTTAGGAGGACACTCAGGATTTTTAAAAACTTACCACAGGGTGAAGAAAGAAAATTTTTGGGATGGCCTTAAATCTGATATTCAAAAGTTGGTGGACGTAATTATTTTCTTGTTTGGGTACTTAACTAGCTCATAGCTCATCTTATCATCCTCAATTTGATGGTCAAAATGAGATAGTGAATCAATTTTTGGAAGCCGGATATCTTAGTTGTTTTGTATCTGATAAGAAAATACAATGGGTCAAGGGGTTACCTCTCGCTGAATGGTGGTATAACACTTCCTTCCATACTGCAGCAAAAATGACCCCATTTATGGCACTTTATGGATATCATCCACCGTCCATCACATCTTCTTTAAGAGAAAATTCTAAGGTTCAAGCAGTGGAAGATCACATCGACCATCAACAAGAAGTTCTCCAAATCTTAAAGGATAACCTAAATTTGACACAAAATCAAATGAAACAATAGGCATACCAACATCGCAGCGAGAGAATTTTTGATATAGGAGACTGGGTATTTTTACGACTACAACCATACAAAAAAATGTCCCTCAAGCAAGCTAAGAAGGATAATAAATTATCGCCAAAGTACTATGGTCCTTACAAGGTGTTGCAAAAGATTGGTACTATGGAATACAAATTGGAGCTTCTTGCTTCTTTGTGAGTGCATCCGGTTTTCCATGTTTCATACTTAAAGAAGGTTATAGGGGAAAAAATTCCAGTTCAAACAATATTGCTAGAACTTGATGAGGAAGGAAAAATGATATTGGAACCTGAAGCAGTCACGGAAACAAGAACTAAATAGCTATGAAATCGATCAATTTCAGAGTATCTCATCAAATGATGAACTTATCCACTGAATATTCTACATGGGAGGATGAGAATTTTATACAAAAGCATATGGATCTACTCAAGTGTTGAGGACAACACTTTTTTGAAGGAGAGGGGCATGTTAGGTCACTATATTACTAGTATAGTCCCTTATTGTTGTTAGTGTAACCCCCTTATTGTTATTGTTATACCCCTGTAACCACAATATTTTTATTATTATGCCCTTACATTATTATTGTTAGGTCGGCTAGGATTATATTGTGACCCCATGGAGTCCTATATATAGAAGGAGGTTTTGGTCATTTGTATCATCCAAGAATTGTTCATTTATGTAATGTATTGGAGGTTGTCCCCTTGAAGTGGCTGATTTCTAAGGCGTTGATCTCTTTTCTTCAATTTTTGGAGTTGGTTTCATAACAATAAAACTTGCAGGAACCAAAGTATGGAACTACGACAACAAAAATGTTGTTGCAACAAGGCGTGAGACATGGTTTTGAAAACATGTATACAATTCATGACTCACTTCTTACTATGGTACTTTGCTATTTTATTTACATTGATGTATATTATTTATTTCAATTTTCATTATTATCATCAATGTAGATACACCCATTACACTTTATTTTTATGTTTGCAGATGGAACAATATCAAGAAGACAAAAAAAATCAATTAAATCAACAAAACATTCCTCCAAATAACCCCCATCATGGAAGTAGATCAAGCACAGAGAATAGTTTCACTGAAGAATAATGATCTATTTATATATCAATGGAACCTATTGTATTTTTTGAAATAATTGTCTGTGAAAATCAGACATTTTTTTTAATGTAATGGACATAGTGTCCCAATTGAAAGATGAGTTACCAATAACAATGCCATTTTGTATGAAAAAAATTCTCTTATTGATATATAATAAAATACATTTCAATTTATTATATTCTGTTATCCAATGTCGTTGTGAAATGTTACACCACTGATTAAATACATGGAGGATTAAATATTATAATGAAGAGATGTGAAATATGATAATATAAAAGAGTAATACAAACATCATATACAAATGCACTAATCAAATTTTAACTTATATGAATATTTTTATAAGATATATATTTATTTTTCGATGAATAACAAATTTAAAGCATTACAGTAATTTCACTTTCACAGGTCGATGTTTCCAAAAAAGAGAAAATCTCATACAAAAATCAGTGCATCCATAACATAATAACGCACTAGTGTGTTATGTTATACAAAAGCATCATTATGACACATTTTTTCATGACTAGTGTCTTTTATAAAAATGGCAACAGTGACGAATTTATTTCTTCAAGCACCGATATTATTTGCAATTAATCCCCAACTGCATTGTAATTCTTAACGCACCAATGGTTTCATAGAACTAATACCTTCGTCGTACAAAATATTATTTCTAGCCCTAGTGCATTATTCAAATTAACAACACTAGTCCTATTATATCTCTAATGCACTGGTGCTTTTATACAAACAATACGCATTGGTGATGAGAGTTTAAACAAAATCACCAGGACTACAATTTTTTTTTCTGTGCCCCGATGTCATTCCTTAAAAGAACACCCTAAGCCATTTTTTGATAAATAATCATTGGAGCGATATACATTTCAGACATGATTCTTCTTTGCATTGAACTTCTCGATGCTTTTAGTTATGCATGCAACTCGGTGCTTTTATATATGTATCGCATTGTTGCTACTTGTTCCATGAAGTGCACCACAAAAAAAAACATTTTTTTAAACCTTCGGTTGCCCAAATTTTTTCATTTTTGATGAAGTTTCATTATAATCTTCACTAAAACATCTGCTATCACAAATGATTTTTTTTTTTACAATTTTTTCTAGTTATACAAAACTAAAAACCTTTGTTATAACCTCCTCTAGAAGGTATTTTCCTTATATTGGAGTGACATGTGAAAATTTCAATGTTATCAGTGTCATATATTTAGTCATTATAGAAGCGATTGTACTAAAATATGGAACGATAGAAAAATAAATGGAAAGCAGTATGCCACCATAGAAGAAATGGATGAACATCCAAATAAACCTAAGACTAAATATACAGGTAGTAAAGATTTATTTTATTTCTCTACTCTTATAGGTTCTATTGTAGATAGAGATTATTTTTGTCTATTATATAGTGGTGCCTCAAGGCTAGTACAACTAGATACCATGAAAACCTTACATGCTTAACGAAAAGAATACCATGTCAAAAGGTATAACTTAGGGACATCAGCAATGATGCGGTAAAAGGCATTGGGAAGATTTCCATGAGCTAGAATAAGGTGAAAGTTTTCATCTTAGCAAAAGATTATATGTACCAATTTTGAAAACTAATTTGGTTTCCATTTTGTGTTTGGAAGATAAATGAGACAAGGTAGAATTTTTTGATGGCAAAGTTATTGTCTATCCCAAAGTTTCTGTTATAGATTTTGCTAGAATAATTAGAGTTCACGAAGGAATATTTATACACTTTTGAAACAAGAGGCTCAAGAACTGGTGCATAATGATATTAATCCATGTGAACTTTGGCATACAATATTTTCTCACCTTCACTATAGAGCTTTGCAAACATAAAATATATGGTTGCAAGCATTCTAGATTTGTAGGTACAGAATGAAGGAGTATGTAAAGGTTGTGCACTTGGAAATAATGTTGAGAATCTCTTTCCAAGAAGCAAAAGTAGATCCAAGTAAATTTTAGCTCTATTCCATTTTGATGTATGTGGTTTGATTCCAGTGAAATCACTTGAATATTATTTTTACTAGATAACCTTCATTGATGACTTCTCTCGCAAGACATGGATTTACTTCATGAAGAAAAAGGATGAAGTATTTAACAAGTTCCACGAATTTAATTCTCAAGTAGAAAACTTGAAGGGAAAGAATATCAAAATATCGAGATATGATAATAGAGGAGAATATACCCCCAATGAGATCATTTTATTTTGTAAACAATCTAGGATTAAGATGGAATTGACAGACAATTACAATCCACAACAAAATGGAGTGGTTGAAAGAAAGAAAGAAAGCATCAAGGAATTTTTGAAGGAAATCATCCATGATCAAGACTTGCCTATGTTCCTATTGAGTGAATCATATATGATAGTTTTCTACATTCAAAATATAAGTCCTCATCAAATTTTGGAAGAAAGTACTCCTAAAGAACCATTCACTAGACAAAAAACTTAGGTTGGTCATTTAATAATATTTGGTTTTCATGTTTATATCCATGTCCCTAAAGATAAAATAATGAATTTTGAACCTTCACGAAATAAAGGAATACTTATTAGATATAGTGAATCATCAAAGGCATATAGAGTCTATGTTCCAAAATAAAACTGGGTTGAAGTTAGCAAAGATGTGACCTTTGTTGAGAATGTGGAATATTGGAAATCCATAGTTCTAATGGACTTTGATGAGGATTAAGAAATGAAGTTCCAAAGGAGGAAGATTCAAGTCCTTTGGGACATTATTTTGATCATTAAGAAAAGACAAAATGGATTAGCAATCTAGTGGACCCAATTGTTGTTCCTAAAATAAATAAAAAACCAACATGGATTAGATCTATTTTTTAGGAAGAAGAATTCCATGCAACACCATATGGAACCTTCAGGGAAAGTAAGAGACCAAAGAGGTATTTTGGTTATGCATCTTTGGTGACTAATCTTAGTGACTCTAAACTTTCCACTTACGAAGAATAAACTAGCCACCAAGTTTGTAAGGGTGCCATTATGAAGAATGACGTACGGGATATTGTGCTGAGACTTGAAGGTAAGTCAGTGGTTACCTCCAACTAGGTATGCGAAATCAAGTATGTGGTGGATGGAAGTATTGACAAATACAAGGCAAGGTTTTTTGCTAGAGGGTCTTCCTAGAAAAAGGGGGAGTACTATGATGATACTTTTGTTATGGTTTCCAGGTACACTACTATTATATATGTTATTTATATTGTTTCCTTTATGGTTTGGAAGTTACATGAGATGCATGTAAATACTACTTTCCACAATGGTTTGATTGAGGAATACATGTACATAGAACAACCTCAAGGTTTTGAGGTTCATGGTAGAGAGACTGATATTTTCATATTTAATAATGCCTTATATGGCCTTAGCAAGCATTGAGAGATTGATATTCACGAATTAAAAATTATTTGACAAGACTTGGCTTCTCCAAAAGTAATGTTGATCCAAATTTGTACTTCAAGGTAGAGAAGAACAACTTATGATCCTACTATTATATGTTGATTACTTATTTATAACATGTGTTGAACATCTCATTCTTCACTGTAACAGGGATTTGGCCTCTGAATTTGATATGAAATATCTTGGCGTGATGTGCAACTATTTGTGTCTAGAAGTACGAGAAAATCCTAGAAAAAACTTTCTCGGTCAAGGAAAATATGTTATTAAGACCATTCAAAAGTTTGCAATGATGATTGTAAATAAATTGCAACTCACATGTTAACAAATATGAGAAATATGAGAGAATATGAGTCATATTTTGTAGATCCATTTATGTATTGAATGTTGATTGGATCACTGATGTATTTGGTTAATACAAGGCCATACATTTTTTTTGCAATGAACATGTTCATCCAGCTCCAGGTGGAACCAAGACATGATCATTGGATTTCAACAAAGCACACATTGAGATATTTTCATGTAATTTTCATTTATTAGCCCTTCAAGGAATTATTGTAAGACATCTTGTTCATGTCATATTTAAAACATAAATTTCTGAATTTTGAATTTTGAATTTTTTTCTCCAAAATAGTCAAGTGTTCCCTCCCTCAAGTCAAGTCAACTCTAGTGAAGGGACACACTCATTTGTGAAGGCATTCAACCTCCTCCATAATGGAACCATTTGACCTCACATGAGAAATATAGTTTATGGGTATCCAAAAAAAGGACAATAAAGATAAGAAGAATGAAGAAGAAGGATGAATATCATCTTTATCTCTCTCTAACTTGCTCACTCTCTTTCCTAGCTCTCATGTGTGTTTTTGGGAAATAGTTTATGGGAAACATATTCTAGGCAGGTTGAGTTTTCTGTAATAATTTACAGGGTAAGCTCCTTAGATCAAACACCAAATATCACCGCTCACAAAAATATCATAGATCAGTAAACTAGTATTTTATGTAGTTAAAAACCTCAAAAAGGGAAACAATCCTTGTCTTGAGCCAACGCGACCACTTTAGGAAATTTATTAATATAAAGAAATAAATTTACATAAGCTTCTCTCATAAACGGTCAACATACAAATGACCCTCCATGCTCTTTAAATAGAGATCATGGACCAATCGGGTGTTAATCCAAGGATCAAGTGTCGGTGATATCGAGGAGAGAATGAACTGTCAGATCACTAAATATTTTCATTGTCGGACTATAAGTTACATAAGTACATAGTAAAGAAACACAATTTACCTAACTCTACGCTATAACAAGTTATACTTAACTATTTCCTATGTGTCGGAATATCCTAACATTCCCCCTTAAGAACAACTTGGGATAGGATTGAAGGATTTACAAAGGTGATATAATAGGAGAAGGAAGGAGGCATTAGAGACTATCCCCCCTTAATGATAAATTTCCTAAACTCCAAGCATAGATAGAAATTTGGTAAAATTTGCTTCTGTGAGAGCCTTTGTAAAGATATCAAGAACTTGATCATTGGTTGAAAAATACTACACTTCAAGAACACGACAATGAATGATCTTTCTGATGAAGTGTATGTGTAGCTCACTGTGTTTCATGCACTAATGTTTAACTGGATCTTTGCATATCTGAGTGGCACTCTGATTATCACACCAAAGTGTAGTTGGATGCTACCGATGAAGGTCGAATTCAGACATGATCTAAATAATACGCATGCTTTCCTTACTGGCTTCAACATCACCATGATACTCTACTTCTGCTGAAGAAAGAGAGATGGCACTTTTTTTCTTACAAGACCATGTAATAGGTCCTGAACCAAGAGTGAATACATAACCTACAGTAGAATTTTGATCATTAGGGTCACCGACCCAATCAGAATCAGTGAAATGAATCAACAATTGAGATGCTCCTGCAGTATAATGAATCCCGAACTTAATTGTACCTCAAATATATCGAAGTATTCTTTTAGATGATTTCCAGTGACTTTCATGAGGTTTGTGCATAAATCGAGCAACAAGACCAATGTCAAAGGAAAGGTCACGACAGGTATGGTTTGGATACAAAAGGTTACCAACAAGTTAATGGTATAAGGTAGCATCAACTTCAGGGGAAGAACAAGTGACTGAAAGCCTGACTCCAGAATAAAAGGGAGAAGGGGCTGGCTTACAATATTCCATGTGAAAGTGGTGTAGAATATCACAGGAATACTTGGACTGAGAAAGGGTAATACCTTCTTTGGATTGCAAGACTTAAAGACCAAGGAAATAATGCAAGCGTCACAAGTATGTCATTTCAAACTTATTTTTGAGGTTAAAATTAACATGGTTTACATGGTTGGGATCACTACCAGTAAGGATAAGATCATCAATAGAAAGAACAAGGATGTTTAGGGACTTACCCACTTTCTTGGTTTAGGTAGTCTTGTCAGAATGACATATAGAAAATCCATTATCTAAGAGAAAGGTATACATTTTAGCATACTAAGCCTGAGGTGCTTGTTTGAGACCATAGAGAGACTTACTAAGGTGACAAACAAGGCTAGAGTCATTTTGGATAAAGCCAGGGAGTTGTTCCATGTAGATTTCTTCATGCAAGTACCCATGTGGGAAGGAAAATTTAACATCCATCTTATGGAATTCCCATTTAAAGGAGGCAGTAAGGGAAAGAACAAGGTGTATAGAATTAATTTTGGCAATAGGGAAGAAGGTTTCAATATAGTCAATGCCTTCAACTTATGAAAACCATTTAGCAAAAAGATGAGCTTTATGTTTATCCACTTTTCCATCTGGTCCAACCTTTGTTCTGTAAACCCATTTTCATCTGACAAGTTTTCTTCCCTTTGGAAGAGGAACAAGATTCCAAGTGTCGTTTTCCAATAAGGAATGATATTCTTCATTCATAGTAGCATCCCAATCTGGATGACCTGAAGCTTCTTCAAAGGTGTATGGATCAGGATTTTCTGGAACTTGAGCCAATAAGGAAGAGGCTTTGTCAAATTGAGAACGTGTACGATGTTGATCTGCAGGGCCGCCTGCAAGAGAACCTACTACATCCCAAATAGAGCAGACCCATTTTATAGGTTTTGGAGTTGAAGAAAAATCCTGAGGAGGTGGAGGAGGATTTTCATCCTCTTTTTCATCATCTGAAGTAGAAGGAATGTTGTTAGAAGTAGAAGACATAGAAAGAGGTGGCACATATGTCGAATTAGGCTTGCAGGCCAAAGGTGGCACACCCATCGAACTAGGCTCGTAGGCTGATATATTTTCATCAAATTTTACATCTCTTCTAATGATTACATTTTTGGATTTGGGTTGAATAATTCTATATCTTTTTACATCTTCAGAATATCCAACAAAAATGAATTTTTCACTCTTAGGCTCTAAGGCTTTATGTTTCTCATCAGGAATATGGGCCCAAGATTCCCTTCAAAAAACACGAAAATGAATTACATCTGGTTTTATTGAGCTCCAAGCCTCTTCTGGAGTGATATTCCTTAAAACCTTAGTAGGAGTGTGATTTACTATGTAATTTTCACAGTTAATTGCTTCTGCCCGAAAATTAAGACTAAGTCCACTAGATTGAAGCATACAATTAGCCATTTCTTTTAGAGTGTGATTCTTTCTTTTAGCTATACCATTTTTTTGTGGAGTATACGGAATAGTATGTTGCAATTGAATGCCATGCTCAGTGCAAAAATTGATAAATTTGTTGTTAACATATTCTCCTCCATTGTCATATCTTAACTAAAGAATGTGATGTCAATATTGTTTCTCAACAAAGGCCTTAAAGGCCAAGAACATGTTAAAAACTTCACTCTTGAGTTTTAAGAAGTATACCCAAGTGCGTATGGGAAAATCCTCAATGAAATTTAATAAGTAATTATAGCCAGAGAAAGAAACAACTGGAAGTGGACCACATAAATCACTGCGCACAAGTTGCAAAGGGGCTGAAGCATGCCAAGAGGCACGTTTGTCAAAATTGTCACGATGATGTTTTCTGAGTACACAACCGGAACAAACACTGTCTCAAAAAGATACCATAGGAATACATGACACCATATTTTCTTTACATAAAGTTTGAAGAGAGCAATAGTTTAAGTGACCAAATCGCTCATGCCAAAGTTTTCTCACTTCATCATTATGAGCAACAAAACTGGAGGGAAGACATGATGACCCAAATTTTTCAAACTTATACAAACTTGTGGAATCATCAGCAATGCCAGTAGCTAAAATATTTTTAGGATCTCTTAGGTCCTTAATTACAACATCATAAGGTGATAATTTTGCGGTTTTTCCTTCACCTCAATGGGTTATCTGATAAATAAATAGAAGGTTGCAGGACAAGGTAGGAACACAATACATCATTAAACTGAAATTTATCTAGATGAATAGTTCCAGACCCTATAACAGTAAGAGATATATCATCACCAACATAAATATTTTTAGTGTTACAATCATTTAAAGAAGAAAACATGGCTTTATTTTTGGCCATGTAGTAAGAGGCTCCAGAATCAATGAGCCAATCATGAGAATGAGAAGAAGAAGAGACATTCAAGGCATAACCAGATCTTGATGCTTGACAAACACATGCATAAAGTGCCATTTCGGAAGCTAAAGTTGAAGAGTTCTCCAAGTGGATGTTGTGTTTCTTCATTGTTGCTTCCAAGGCTTCCATCTTCTTAAAAAATTTTGACTCTATGTGGCCATCATCATCACAAAAGTTGCAATGTCTATCTGTCTTATTCCCTTTTTTTATTTGTTTTATCAATTTGTTGAGTTTCTTTTTCAGTTTGCGACTGAAATTTCTTAAGACCCTTGTTTGGTTTACGACCATTCTTTTTAGGATGTTGCTTCTTAGGATTTTTTGGATATTGTTGATGTTGGGCTGCTAAGGCTTTCTTAGAAGAGTTTCCAGTATTAATAATACCAAAGTTTAAGAGTTTTTCTTGTTCTCTTATCAAAGAATCGCAAAAGGCATCAAAAGAGAGGGGCTTTTAGGTTGTTCCTTGATAAATGAGTGCTTCTCTAGTGAAATGGAAGGTGGAAATAATGCAGAGTATGCAAGGCCTAGCTTCATAAGAATGGAATAGATAATACTATCATCTTCCTTTTTTACCTTACAACCTTATAAAATAAGTCTAAGGGTCTTGAATTTGGACAAAAAATCTTCAATAGAGGAGAAATTATTGGGGTCCAAAGTAAGCAACTCATTTTCAAGCTGGTGAGCTCTAATTTCATTTTAATGCCAAAAACAATATTTAGCTTTTTCATAGCTTCGACAGGGGAGTCAATTTATTGGATATTAAATCTAAGACCTTGAGCAATGGACAATCCTATCAACCCTTGTGGTTGATCTTGTTTATTTTCCCATTTAGCCATTTCATCAACATCGGTAGGTTTAGATTCTTGTCCTAAGGAAATGATATAAATCCCTTTACTTCTAAGTAAGTTTACCATGTAGGATAGTCATTGGAAATAATTGGTGTTGTTAAGAATAATCGGGCATGCACTTTCCATTTTTAAAAACTAAAGCTAAAAATGTTGAAATTAACTTCCCCAATGGAAATATTTCAAAAAATTAGGCCGGTTAAAAAAAAACGGCTTCCGTATGAAGAAGTTATGTCTTTTTCAAGAAAAATTGTAGTAGATGTCGAGTAGTTACGTGGTAGGTTGAAAGTTGATGATGAAGTTTTACTTGAAAAATAAAAAATGTCCCCCTTTTCACAACTTAATATAATAAGCTCACTTGTAAAAAAACGCTACTTTATGTGACCTACTTTATAAATAAGTGAGAGTCACTTTTACAATGTTACTTTTACAAGTGTTTTTTTAAATAAAACCTTTTTTTTTTAAGGGAAACTTCCCAAAAAGTTTTTAAGAAAAAATAATTTAACAAAAAACTTTTTAGAAAAAGAAGCTTGACAAAGAGACTTGAACCCAAGACCTCAATTCTTAGAAAATAACTTTAAACCAAGTGAGCTAGTGAAAGGATTCTGTAATTTGTTTGAAAGGAGGAAGGGATTTTATTTTATTTTCTCTCTTCAGTGTGTGTGTTTTTTCCTGAAAAAAACAAACATTTAAAAAAAAATACAAGCCTTACGGACCATGTTAGATTTCCGACTAGTCCGTCCGGAATCTATATATTTTTCTCACTATTTCTGATTTCTCGAGACCGCACAAAGTCATGGGGAAAGATCATACGTAGCAAAAAAATCTTGTCTTCCTGTTTTTGGTTTTTCATATCGCACACAGCATAGAGAAAAGAGCATACATAGAGAATAGGGTATATATCCGGTAGTAAAAAAAATGTAAATCGCAATAAACAAAGGGATTAATAAATATAACTGCACAAAAAATATTTTATACCTCCAGATCTAAAATGACATAACTTGGGAAACCAAAAACCTTTTCGCATGAAATGAAAGGGGTTCCTCACTGTAACAGAGGATATGGAAACAATAGAGTAGTTCTCAAAACTTGAAAGTTGTCATAAATAATAGATCTGCAAAACGATAGTTGCATGCAGTCAAACCAACTTTGGATTTGGATCAGCACGGATACAATCGTCAAAACAACTCTGATACAATGTAGGAATTTACAGGGTAAGTTCCTGTTGTGGCCAACAACAACCCCCCATCTTATTTAATATTAGTAATAATACTAAATAAGTGGGGACCCTTAGTCAAGAAATCCAAAAAATTAATTTAGAATTTATTTCCTTTCTCAAATAAAACTTACTATCTTAACTTAGGAAAATTCCTTTGAAAATCTTTAAAGTAAACCTAAGTTTATGATAAATCAAAGTATAATCCTTCTTTGAATAGAAATACTGCATCCATTGCAAAAAGTGGATATCATTTATCAAAGCATAATCTTTTAAAATTGCGATTCCGCGATATTACGATAGCGCGATCCCAAAAAACTAGACATTAAAGTATTTATCGCAAACCGCATATCGCAAAAAAGTTGTTTAATAAGTTACATTTTGTGAAATTGCGATTTCACGATTTTGCGATATTGCGATTTCGCGATGATATTAGACTGCAATTTGTGGATTTTTCAATTTGGATGTTGTAATTTGCGATGATTGTGATCCGCGATATTGCGATTTTGCGATATTGCACAGCAAATCGTAGATCACATTATCGCAGATTCTTCTAGCGCGGTGTCCAAAGTAAATATTTTCATAAATAAATATCCGTTATGCGCTTTGATGTCAAAATTAATGAATGGATTGTTAATCATTGATGGAAAGGATTTTGTTTTGATTGAAAGGTTGTTTAACGTTTTTATCTTCCTTCAGCATTTAAAACTATCCCATCACCTTTCTCATCTCATTACTCTCACTTAATTCGTAACACCACAGGCGCGAAGGAGCAGAAGACTATACAAAGCATTCATAGAGCGTTATGGGTAAGAAAGAGAAATTTCCAAGTGCTGAAAACAAAGATATGGCTTCCCTGTATGTGGATACTGCTTGCAATAAGGACTCCGGTATCACTACCTGGGAGGGCATGCATAATCTGCTCGAAGAAGAAAATACCAGGGTAATGGAAGTCGCAGCTACTTCTGGATCAAGTAATTCCTCTGAAGCATCTCTTATGGAATTGGCTTGTTCATTTCTTCACAGAATAGCAACAAGACCGAGAATTCTTCCGTATACAGATATGATAAAATGGGTACTGGATAACACAGATATTTCAGACAGGAAATTTAGAACTCCAGGAAAAGAACTCATTGGGTCATTCACTACAGAAGATTTGAGGCTTATGTATCACTTACCAGAACCTCAGGCGACCTACAATAAACAATTTATGGAGAAATTCGCCATAGAAAATGAAAATTTGGCGGAATGCACCAAGGAATGGACCAAGAGAGAGGAACCATTGAAGAAAAACAAACACAGTATGTACAGTACTGGTTCGCTCACCTCTCCATATTGTTTTGCTACTGCTATGTTATGTAGGCTTTTTGGAAAGCCTGACATAAATATGGTCTTGCCTGAATGGCTCCCTTTGTTGAATGCTGCTGTTAACGCTACAATTGTAGACTGGGCCAAAATCTTGTCTGATAATTTAGCCACTACCATTTTCAATTATCGGTCCAAACGTACTATTTCACAAAGGATTTATCCTCCTTTTTATCTATCTGCCTATGTTATGGATTCAATTTGTTTTGTTTCTAAATTTCAATTGATGGGTTGGCAATGGACAATTCATGATCCCTTGCCTATTCATGTCTATCACAAAGAGTTGTGGGAATCAAAGTTTTTTCCTCATTTTTACAAAATTTTCCATGGCATAATGCTGCCTCTATACAGAATATTGTATAATAAGGATGCTCCAAGGTTATCCCCGGAAGCAGAAGTCGACATTCTCCCTGTCGCAAGATGGTTCGGAGAAGAGTTATTTACTTATGTAAGGGTTTTTGGAAGCTCTGCTTCCCCCCATGTGTTACCCCTGTATGTTCCGGATAAACTTGTAGCTCGGGAGATTGCTTATCAAACCTGTGGTGAAGGAGGTTTGACAAAGGAATTAAAGGAGAAGAAGAAGGGCATTTGGCCACAATTTCCCGTAGCCTATGGAGCATTTTCATTGTTTGATTTTGGTCACGCATTCAAAGAGGTAATCAATATTACATGCTTACAACTGTTCAAGTTTTCGAAAAGGTTATTTGATCCAATGGATGTTGTTAAAAATTTCACCACGGCAATCAAAGTAAGAGTGTTTGTTGGAGAAGAAGATCCTTTTGATGATATGTTTCAAACAAATTGTTCATTTAAAGAAGTTTTTCATTTAGCTCAAATATAGATATCCCTAGAAGATTTTCAATTATTTAAAGTTTACAGAGAGAGAAGACTAACTACTATCCCTTCTGAAAATTTACGCTTGTAACCCGCAAGGGAACCAACCCCTAGTGTCAGTCTTAGTGGCAGCTCAAATACAGAAAAATATAAGTCGAAGTCTAACAAAGAGACTTCTGAGCATTCTAAAAATATTGATAATGATGAAATCTCAGTGAAAGATACAGCTCAATCTAAAGAGCTTTCACAACAACATACTTTTTCCACTCCACAGTTGAATCTTCCACCTCTCAATGTACAGCAACCAACAGTCAGGACTGAATTGGACAAAGAATGGGAAACTTTTAATGAATTTCTTAATGTAGAAGGACAAAATATACAGACCCATGTACAGACAACAAAAGTTTTGAGCACGGGAATAGTTGGCACTGTTGTGGACAATTTTGTCACCCCCTAGAGACAGCCTAGAGTTGCCATAGACCAGTGCCTAGGACATCTTAATATAGCAAGGAGCTCTTCATATAGTTTGGATTGTTAGTCCAAGAGCTCACTTACTATCTCTTGTTTGAACAAGGAAATTAGATTTAAATGGGACCAATCTCTCTCAGAAGCTGATACAAACATAAGAGTAGTGTAGGGACATTATGCAAAACTCCCATACAAAGGCATCAGACAGTTAAGAGACAACTTACTGTAAAGAGGGCCAGTTCAAATAATATATCACAGAAATCAAATATCAGGAAGTGAGTGCAGTGAGGAAACATAAGGAAGATATTAGTTAACATGAGACTGATACCCAGATACACAACAGAACCACATAAGGGCATATTAATTTATGAATCCTTATATGACAATGGCATTTTAAAAGCACCCTCCTCAAGTAACTAATATAGCAGAAAATATGGAAGAGATGAACATGGAACAGTATATCATGACTAGGCCTATTTAAAGCGCTTGACTAATTCCAGAAAGGGCATCAACAAGGATGAATCCTTACTACAAACTAGTGAGCCACTCGCATTCTAGAGCATGATACAAGAAGATAAATAGCATGAAATGAGATATTGTATTAACACATAAGAGAAATTACATACTGTGAGATACCAAAGACCAAAATCCTCATTACAGTTATAACTCCTCCTCACTGAGACCCTACGGGCTCTGAACCTTCATACAGAAATATTACAAAATGTATACAAAAGCCTTTTCACTGCACAGTTTGCTGATAGAAATATGGAACCCTTACAATGTCTTCTTTTCGGGCCTTTATAGAAAAGATAGAGAATTCTAGAGAAGGAGGTAGATGGAGCACATTTAATGACTCAATTTGAATAAAATGGCGGTAAACATTCGTGCCCACTCTATGAATGACTAACTATAAATGACTGTACTTTACAATCTATCTATAGAAATAAATGCCGGGAGATGAAAATCTCCTTATATACAAGACACAAATAATAAAATATATGCAATGCTCTACCTTTAGCTGAGGGGAAAATCTGCTGCCGTAAGAACCCTGAGATGGTCTGCAATTTTGTACTGTACTCTCGACCTTTGGCTTTGAATTTAAATCCTGGACCTTTAATGCAGGGCGAAGCATCCCTTGATTTTCTCGGGAGGGTTCTGTAGATTCATATCTTTGTTCTCTTTAATGGTGGTCATTTCTCACACCTACCCTAGGCTTCTTCTTTAAATTTCACCAGCAAAATGTCGTCCTTTAACATGCTTTTTAACCTCTGCAATGGAGGCGATAAATTATGAGCCTCTTTGTCATCTTAAAACCTGCAAAACCCACAAAACATTAGAGAAAACAGACTCGGAGGCAGGGAGCGTGGAGGTGGAGATGACAATGACATCGTGGACACGAACGGATGACAGAAACATGAAGGGTGGTGAAGGAAACACAATGAGGGCTCTGACAAATAGAAGAGATGTGGATTTTATACGTAACACAGTTTGGAGACGGTGACTGAAGAACGACGAATGCAAATAAAAACGCATATAAACACACATATATATATATACATATGGCATGGAGGAATATTACGGATGCGTGAGACGGGGATACGTGGATGTACGATGGACAAGTGGGGGACTGATGTGGCAGCGGAGTTAACGGACAGGGAGACTGATTCCTGGGCGGTCGGATTCTAAACACAGATCAACAGCTGGGAGGCGACGAGAGCGGCACAATGGTGGGCCACAGGGCACGCCGGACATGAGTTATCGGGCGAGCGGCTTCAGAGAAAATCTGCCGTCGGATTGAGGCCAGCAGATCCAATGATTCAAATGGATCCCGCTGCCCAGCAATTTTACAGACTTTAACGCGCGGGGAAAGCGGTTTTAGGGCCCGTACCAAAGACACGCGGCATGTTTTAAATGGAATCGCTGGCATTTGGTTTGAAACCACTGGTTCGGTGAAAGTGGTGCGGAAATTACCGCCGGTTTCTGCAGTTAGATACGGACGTGAGGGCCACCATACACAACGATCTCCGCTTCGTTGATTTTTTTCTAATCCAACGGTTAGAATTGCGCCCGAAATATAAAACAATAAGCTCCTTTTCCTTTTGGCTTGTGGTTTTCGCACTCATGTCATGTGATGATGACAGGAAAAGGGGCTAAGGCCCTGGGGCTTTGGCTCAATATAACTTTAATAGCGGGTTTTTAACCTTTGTAGAGCGGATTTTCAGGCGGGGACGGTAATGTCAAACAGGAGCATGAGGATTTAAGCCACGATGGAGGTCTGGGAAATATTTGAAAAATGTGGTAGACCGAAAAATTACATGCAGGGGTAAATATGTACAACAGGCACCATCACAGAAACTGAGCATATACCTATCACTCCCTCTTCTAAAATTATACTCAATATAGAGGACATTCCTCCTCTAGACGTATTCTACAGCCCGCAGTATAAAGCAGTAGTGAGGAAGCAAAGGAAAAAGAGAAATTTACAGAGCTCAATCTCTACTGAGGCAGAACAATTAGATGTCTTATGGAAGGATCCTACTACAGATCCAACTGACAATCTTGCCACATTATCTCAGATTACAGGAGCTTATGCCTCCGCAAATATTGATAAATCATTTGAGGTAAAGCTATTATTAAATGAAAAAGAAGGTCAGATACAAGCTCTTCAACAACAATTGCAACAAGCCTGTGCTAATAGTGAAGCACAAATAAAACTTGAAGAGTTACAGTAAGAGCTTCAACAGATGCAAATTGGATATCAGAAAAGTTTGGCAGATAAAGAGAAACAAATACAGATTATCCAAGAAGAGCACAAAGATGACCCTAAGCTTCCAGAGTTTATTTCAGAGTCTGTTTCTTTGAACAAACAACTACTGCAACAACAAGACATATTATGCCAGAAAATCACGCAATACAACTATTTTTGTCAAGAAAGTGATAAAATCACTAATCATGTCGTAGAATTACGACATGATTATGATTTAACTAATGAAAGAGTTACTAATTATATGGCATGGCAAAAGACATAGGAAGGAAGAAGATCAGGAGCACCGATCATCAATGATAGTCATAAAGAACTACTCTTCAACAATTGGGATGTACAGCTCAGAGAAGCAGAAAAAGCAGCAGAGGAAGCAGCTACATCAGCAGGAAATATTACTGATTGTGTAAATGAAAATTTGCACAAAGTTAATTTGATTTCAGAGATTATTTCGGGACACCTTCCACAAGCACAACAACTGCAAACATAATGGAGGAAAAATGCTGATGAAAAGGCAAAGTCAATTCAAGAACTGACAAGATTAAACTAGGATTCTTACTGGACATATCTAGTAAAACCCCATAGTCAATGCAGTGCGCTTAGTTGCATCATTAATTCTGCTGAGAAGATTTCTCCTACACTTTCCGATTCTGTCTTTTCGGGGCAGTTGAAATCTGAAGTCGGCCAACCACCTCTTCTCAAAACAATGCTGGATGCTTGCAAGATCAAAGATCAAATTCATAAATAGATAGTTGATAGTATTTATTTTTATATTTAGTTTTAGCTTTACTATATTTTTGCCTAGGAAAAGGACGGTCATTTAAACTAAATCCTAAATTTTTGTAATAAACTATTTTTAGATTTTAGTTATTAGTATTTAAACCCTTCTCATGCATTTAGAGAGGGGTCCTGAAATTTGTCAAAAACTTATCCTCAGAACATGCACTTCTGCACCCTCAGAGGAGGTTTTGATAAATGAATGGAATGAGATTTATTGATATCTTTATTTAATATCTGTTGTTGATGTTGCATTTCTATACTCTTGATAGATGTTGGATTAAAAAAGAGATAAATCATTATTGCTTCTAGCTCATGAGTAGAATCAGTTATAAATGGTATTTTTATCTCTTAACTGTTTCTGTTTCTGTGATAAAAGTGATATTTTTGTTTAGTTGTTTATATGTTAATGTTTGAATATCTGAGTTATCATTTGGCATTTTTGTACGGTGATAATTATTTATTTGTACTTGATATATGAATAGCTTAATATGCGATATGTTTTCCACAACTGTTTCATCTAACTTTTTATGTGAAATATTTTATCTTTATTGAATTCTTTTCTCATAATAATTGAATGATCTTTATTATCAATTATTATCTGAAATCCTTTTAGATCGCATATATTGAAAGATTACATCCCGGGTTAGTTTAGAATTAGATATTTCTTAGAATACAGTTTGCATATGAATAGATTAGAAATAAATTAAAAACATTTTAATTAGGAGTTTTAGAAAAGAAATATCAAATCTCAAACACACACACACACATTGGGAAACTAGTCCCATTATCCCCAGTCGGACCCACTATACCAAACGAAAAAGGAACTGCTAACCAAGGTTCGGACCAGGTGGGTATCCCCCTTGTTGTAGACTCGATTTTCGGGGCTTCAACATTTTTGGTGCTAGAATGAGGGCCTCAAACTATGAATGGCAAGAGAATCTAGATCTAAATACCATTCTGAGAGTAAATAACCCTCACCATCTTCCCCGACTTCTCCATCTTACTCAGGAATTTTAAATCTAGAACCAAAAGTCGAAAGAAGAACAGACATTGCCACAAACCCTGACTTTTCAGAAGAATCTGTTATTGAACCTCCTGAAGTCGAATCTTTGATTCATATCTTCAACGATTTTCAATATCACCTCAAAGGTCTGATAAATCTCAAGGAAGTGTGACTTCTCAATATAATCCTGCTTATCCTCTCACTAGATTACAGAGTGAAAAACTTGGCGTACAACCAACTGAGTTACCTCTACCTACAAGAAAAAGAGCTAGGAAATCACCCAAAGGGTCTGATAGTGAGACTCTTTCATCATCATCATCTATCTCAAACACTTCATCGCGAAGTCAACCACCCACTCCTCCACTCCAGACTATTGTCCATCAGTCCACTCAATCTTCCACATCTCCTTCTCAAATCATAATATCTTCATCTTCTCAGTCAAAAATATCATCGTCTACACTTTCATCTGTTAGTAGTTCAGTGATGGCCCAAATTCCATGGAATAATCCAGGGGCAGTCTTAATGCCTGCACCCTTGAGTCAAATACCGGTCCATCCTGAAAAATGGCTACCTAAGTTTAATCTTGAAGCAGGTATGCTAGCAGAAGAACATATAAACAACTTTATGTTATCCATAAATCTCAATGGAGTTGTTAATGAAGATGATGTTGTCCGACGTTTTCCTTATACCCTACAAGGAGCAGCTGGATCATGGTATTTCTCATTACAATCTGGATCTATTACCAATTGGGATATCTTTCAAGATCAATTTTTGACTAAATTTGGTGATGGCAGGTCTACAGCAACATTGATCAATGATTTGTCTAATCTTAGAGCTGATTCAAAAGAACTTGTCAAGGATTTCAATTCTCGTTTCAATAAATTGTTAAACAAAATTCCTACTGCTTCCAAGCCTAGCGAAGAAGTGCGAAGTGAATGGTACATTTCTACTTTGCCATCAAACATAGCAATCTTTGCTGATAGGGCTAATAAAACAACTTTAGAAGACAATATGAAGGAAGCAATAGTAGTAGAGAAACAAATCATTGCTTTAGAAAAGAAAAATGCAATAGAAGAACGGAAATCCAATAAGGTTACTTTTAAGGAAGATCCCAAGAAAAAGCAACCAAAATATCCATTTGATTTAGAAGGATTGCAAAAAGTTTTGAAAACCATGTCCAATGAAATGGTTGATATCAAAAAACAAGTAGCAGAAACATCTTCTAAAAAGTCTTTCAAGCCTTTTAGAAGAAATCCTTCAACTGATTCAAAACCACCAAATGCTATTACAAATGTTAAATCAGAAGAATAAGAAGAAGCGACTGTTACTGAAGAAACTACTGATGAAGAAGAGGTGGTAGAAGTACAAGGCATCTGGGATTTCATCCTCCTAGATGAGGAAGACCAAGAAGCATCCTCGATTAGCACTAGAAGTAGAAATCAACTTGATCCTCCTCAAACTACTCCTAAACCAAAGAGTGCAAGCTCATTGGCTAAGGATAAATTTTCACCCAAGAAAACGACATCCAAAGCAATTCAAACTAGCCCAGTCCAAACAGATTCATCAATTCCATCAAGAAAATTGATTGTTCCGGATGAAATGGAATATAACATTATAGAAGATATGAAGAAGACTAGGGCTAACATCACTTTTTATGAATTGAGCAAGTTAAAACACCAGCAAAAAGTAATTTTGAAAGAATTACATGTTGTACCAGAAAAACCTTTGCCCGACCCTGTAATTTCTCAAGCTTCTAATGATATGGGAAGACCTCCAACTAATTCAATCAGTAAAGTTGATCTTGAAAATATTGCTTTAATTGGAAGAAGGTCCAGATCTCATACTCCTCCATTTCTTCTTACTTATGAAGTTTTTAATAAAAATTTGCATAACTGTTTAGTGGATTCTAGAGCTTCATCTAATATTCTACCAGAATCAGTATGTGAAAAATTGAACGTTCAACCACAAAAATCTGTTGTGCGTATAGTGCAGTTAGATCGATCACAAGTTGAAGTGATTGGCGAATTAAATCAGGTTACCATTAGGTTGTCATCAAATCCTAAAGTATGTCAAGTCATTGATATTTTAGTTGCAGATATTCCAGAATTTTATGGCTTAATTCTTAGCAGAGATTGGTCAGAAAAACTTCATGGATAGTTTGCAACCGATTGGTCACACATGTGGCTTCCTTACAATGGTAAACCAAATCAGATAAAGGTTGAACGAGAAAAGTATCAGAAATACATAGTAACAGAATTGGAAGGAGAGAATGAACCAGTTGCGTACAGCAGTAATATCATTGGCAATTACTCAGTTGATTATTTCTTAGGAAATTTCAATGCTCATACTTCACCTTATTTAGAACATTTTGTTTTATCTCAAATAGAATTTTTTTCTCAAATAGACAGTTCTAAATGTATTAATATTATAGATACTCCTGTAAATAAATCTTTATTTTGGAAATTATTTTTTGATGGTTCTAAGTCTAATGAAGGAGCAGGAGCAGGATGCGTGTTGGTTAGTCTAGAGGGAAACAAAATTATGCTAACCTGCAGACTTGAGTTTGAATGTACTAATAATATCGCAGAATACGAGGCTTTAATCCAAGGGTTATATAAAGCAATCAGATTGGATATCAAATATCTGCAAGTTTTCGGAGATTCAGAAATTGTAATAAAACAGGTACGCAATACTATACATTGTTTATCAGGTCATTTAAAGCATTATCAATCTTTAGTTCAAGATGTGACTGAACATTTTATAGCATTCAATATTTCACCAATTCCTAGAATCCAGAACGTTAGTGCAGACCTCTTAGCCAATGTAGCCTCTAAGCTTATTCCTGCAGAAGACTTTAGTCCTGATCGATTTTCAATTGAATTAATCTTTAGACCTTTGATTCCTGATAACGTTACCAATTGGAGAATTTTCAACGATGATCCTGATATTGTAAGCTTCCTCACATCTGAAGGATCTTATAGCAATCAAATAATCGATGAATACCAACATGACAAACAATTACAACATGATAGCACTAATAATGTTATTCCAAAGTCAATTGTCAAGGTAGAAGACCTTTATGATTTGAAAGACCGATTTAAAAGATCTACCAATTCAAAATTACAAAGTTCAACTTTGAATTATGAATTAGTAAATCTAGGAACTGATACCAAACCACAGAATATCAACCTAGGCCTTGGTATAACTCCTGAAGAAAAATCAGCATATGTTCATCTTTTGAAACAATATAAAAGTGTCTTTGCTTGGAACTACGATGAACTCAAAACTCATGACACTTCTATCATCCAACACACTATCCCAATGATAAATGATGAGAAACTTGTACAACAAAAGCTAAGAAAAATCCATCCCAATCTAGAAAATCAAATCAAATCTGAACTCAATAAGTTATTGAAAGCCAACATTATTTTTCCTGTTTGACATTCTAAATGGGTTTCCAATATGGTTCCTAGTAGAAAGAAAAACGAAGATATTAGAATTTGCATTGACTTTCGAAATCTTAATAAAGCCTGCCAAAAAGATAATTTTCCTTTGCCTCCCATGGAGCAAATATTATAGGCAGTTGCAGGATCAGAATTAATGTCTTTCTTAGATGGTTTCTCTGGCTACAACCAAGTGTTAGTTCATCCAGATGATCAATTGAAAACTACATGTAGAACCAAATGGGGCACTTATGCATATCAAAAGATGCCTTTTGGTCTGATCAACACTGGTGCTACATTTCAAAGAGCCATGGACATCACTTTCAAGGGATTAGTTAACAAGTCAGTGGTAATTTATTTGGATGATATAACTGTATATTCCAAAAAACGAAGCAATCATCTTAGAGATTTGAAGCAGATCTTCCAACGTTGTCAAAGGTATGGAATTTCACTTAACCCGAAAAAATCCTTTTTCGCATTAAGTGAAGGAAAACTTCTTCAATTCATAGTGTCAAAATCTGGAATTCACATTGATCCGGATAGAATCAAGGAGATTTCTAAAATATCCTTAGCTCACAACAAGAAAGCTATGCAATATTTCCTTGGCCAAATTAATTTTGTAAAGAGATTTGTACCAGATTTTTCAAGAATTGTATCTCCTTTACAAACAATGATTAAAAAGAATTCAAACTTCAAATGGGGCCAAGATGAATATGAGGCATTCAATATGATTAAACAAGCAATCATTAATGCTCCATCTTTAGCAACTCCAAATTTTTCCGATCCTTTTATTTTGTACACATTTGCCTCTGATAAATCTTACGCTGCAATTCTCACTCAAGCAAATCCAGACAAAGAAGAAGCCCCAATTTCTTTCTTCAGTTCAAATTTACAGGGAGCTGAGTTGAATTACTCAGATGTGGAGAAACAAGCTTACGCTGTTTTCAAAGCAATTAAATATTTCAGACCTTTTTTACTTCAGACCCATACAAAAATCATTGTATCGTTTCCAGCGGTAAGAAATCTTTTAGTCCAAAAAGATGTGGGTGAGAAAAGAGCTAATTGGATTACTGCCTTACAAGAATATTATGTTGAGATCAAACCAGCAAATATTGTTAGAGGTCAAGGATTTTACAAAATACTAGCTGGAGCATCACAGATTTCTAAGAAATCATCTGAAGAGATACAAACATATGAGGTAAGCCTAAACGATGTTGAATCATTATATGCTGATATCATTTTTTTTCTAAAGAATGGATATGCTCTTCCAAATCTCGATCACACCAAGAAAAGAGCTTTAAGGTTGAAGGCTAAAAAATATCAGCTTGTAAATGATGTTCTTTTTAAAATGAATTACGATTCTGTTCTTCTTAGATGTTTGGAGAAATCTAAAGTTGATAAAGTCTTGCAGGAACTTCACGATGGGACAGTAGGTGGAAATTATGCTGGAGATGCTACTGCACATAAAATCCTTCACACAGGCTATTACTGGCCCACTTTATTCAAAGATTCACATAGCTATGTAAGAATATGCCAAGTTTGTCAAACTGCAGCTGGAAGACAAAAGAAACCATCATTGCCATTGCAACCAGTAAAAATTGAACAGCCTTTTGATCAATGGAGATTGGACATAATAGGTGAGATCGTTCCTCACTCTTCTAAACAACATAGGTATATCATTACAGCAACTGATTATTTTACGAAATGGGTAGAAGTAGTCCCTCTCAAGACTGCTAATGCTGAGCACATCATTGAATTCATATATCAGTTCATAATCACCAGGTTTGGTTTACCTTCTGCTTTAGTGTTTGACAATGCATCATATTTTTCTGGTAATGCTATGACTGAATTTGTACTCAAGAGAGGTTTTAAACTTAAATACTCTGCCAACTATTATCCACAGGGAAATGGGTTAGCCGAATCCACAAATAAAAACTTAATCAGAATCGTTAAGCAAACCATTGATCAAAATCATAAAAATTGGCACAAGTCTTTAATATATGCTTTATGGGCAGATCAAATAACACAGGAGGCTTCTATTGGCACTTCTCCCTTTAATTTAGTTTATGGGAAAGAAGTATTTCTTCCAACTCATTTAGCAATTCCTTCTTTGGCCTTAGTTCAATATATTGATGAAGTACCAACTTCTTCCTTGCAACTAAGACAGGTGGAAATAATTAAGTTAGAAGAACAATGAGAAAAAGCCAAAAGAACTCATGCTCATCATAAAGCATTAGTAAAAGGTTCCTTTGATTCAAACATGATAACCAGAAAAGACTTTCAGGTTGGAGATCTTGTTTTAAAATGGGACAAGGCTCATGAGGAAAAAGGAAAACATACGAAATTTCAACGAATGTGGCTTGGTCCTTTTCAAATTTCAGAAATCATAGGTCCATCTACTTTTATGTTGCAGGATTTAACAGGCAAAAGAGAGTCTTTACCTGTTAATGGACAAATTCTCAAAAAATATTTTCCATAGAAGATCATTCTTCTATTTTGTATATTAGTTTTCTTTATTGTCAAAATAAAACGAGTTGTTAATGGTTACATTTGGAATTTACAAAGAAGATATAAATTCTCTTTTTAGATTTTGTTTCTTCATTTTTATAAATAGAATTATTTTCAGAATATTGATCATTATTATTCAAAGATACAGTTAAAAACTTTAGTCTTGAAATGACACCATTTTCAACTTTGAAAACTTTGATGAAAGGCAACTTTTAGTGAAAAATTGTTTTATATCAATTCAATGAAAGGTATCAATAGCAAAACCAAGTTTCTCTATAGAAAAGTTCCTTCAAAAAAACTCTACTATTTTCGTCCAGAACTATCTTAAGGAAACAATGATATCCTCCCCGCTTAGAAAATTACAATGTTCAAAGAATTATCCAATGATACACTTTTAACTTAAAGAGTAAGAGGTCTCATCACGAGCCGACTTATCATGATCATAGATATTATAGCTTGCTGACTTTGCCAATACTGCATACCATAATAGGGCAATGACTCAAGATTGTTGCAATCAAATGACAAGGGGTCTCATCACGAGCCAACTTGTTCAGAAAAGTTATAAATCAAGTGAATGGCATTGTCATGATTTGGTTACCAAACCAAGACATTGTTCTTTAAGAATAAAAAAGAAAAGAAAAATCAATAAGTGTGAATATGGATTTCTCTTTGAAAATTTTATATTTCTCTAAGTAGGATACAGGATCATTGCTGGGTAACAGGTAACCCTGTCGAGGCTATAAACGCTTGCTGGCAGCAGTGGCTCTACCTACGACAAATGAGCATATTTAAAGCTGATTTATAGAGAAGCCTTTGTTTTTATCTTTTTAAACCAAGTAATGACTGATGTAAATACAAGGACTAGCTTGAGGAAGTGAATAATCAAAAGTTGAATATAGAAGAAATGAAATATCATTTATAGATTACAGCATAATGTACTTTGTCTTTTTATAATAAAGTTTGATTTTCTAGAAAATTTTCTGTTTTGAAAAGTTTAGAAAATTCAAAAGAAAAAGCAGAGATAACTGGTTCTTCCAAGTGAATCGCCAATTGTTGTGGCCAGCAACAACCCCCCTTCTTATTTAATATTAGTAATAATACTAAATAAGTGGGGACCCTTAGTCAAAAAATCCAAAAAAAATAATTAGTGTTTGTTTCCTTTCTCAAATAAAACTTACTATCATAACTTAGGGAAATTCCTTTGAAAATATTTAAAATAAACCTAAGTTTATGATAGATCAAAACATAATCTTTCTTTGAAGAAAAATACCGCATCCATCGCAAAAAGTGGATATTCTTTGTAAAAAGCAGAATCTTTTAAAATTGCGATTCCGCGATATTGCGATAGCACGATCCCAAAGAACTATACATTAAAGTACTGATCGTAAACCGCATATCGCAGAAAAGTTGTTTAATAAGTTATATTTTGTGAAATTGCAATTTCATGATTTTGCGATATTGCGATTTAGGGATGATATTAGACTGCGATTTGTGGATGTTGCGATTTGCGATTATTGCGATCCGTGATACTGCGATTTTGCGATATTGCACAGCAAATCGCAGATCGCATTATCGCAGATTCTTCTAAGCGCGTTGTCCAAAGTAAATCTTTTCATAAATAAATATCTGTTATGTGCTTTGATGTCAAAATTAATGAATGGATTGTTAATCATTGATGGAAAGGATTTTGTTTTGATTGAAAGGTTGTTTCACGTTTAAAATAATATATTTCATCCGCCTTCAGCATTTAAAACTATCACTGTCACCTTTCTCATATCATTACTCTCACTTAATTCGTAACACCGCAGGCGCGAAGGAGCAGAAGAATATTCAAAGCATTCACAGAGCATTATGGGTAAGAAAGAGAAAGTTCCGAGTGCTGAAAACAAAGAGATGGCTTCCTTATACGCAGACACTGCTTGCAACAAGGACGCCGATATCACCACTTGGGAAGGGATGCATAATTTGCTCGAAGAAGAAAATCCCAGGGTAATGGAAGTCACGGCTACTGCAGGATCAAGTAATTCCTCTGAAGCGTCTCTTACAGAATTGGCTTGTTCATTTCTGCATAGAATAGCAGCAAGACCGAGAATTATTACGTATACAGATATGGTAAAATGGGTGCTGGATAACACCGATATTTCAGACAAGCAATTTAGAACTCCAGGACAAGAACTCATCGGGTCATTCACTACAAAAGATTTGAGGCTTATGTATCACTTACCATAACCTCAGGTGACTTACAACAAACAATTTATGGAGAAATTCGCCTGAGAAAATTCAAATTTGGCGGAATGCACCAAGGAATGGACCAAAAGAGAGGAACCATTGAAGAAAAAAAAACACGGTATGTACAGTACTGGTTCGCTCACCTCTCCATATTGTTTTTCTACTGCCATGTTATGCAGGCTTTTTGGAAAGCCTGACATAAATATGGTCTTGCCTGAATGGCTCCCTTTGTTGAATGTTGTTGTTAACGCTACAATTGTAGACTGGGCCAAAATCTTGTCTGATAATTTGGCCACTGCTATTTTCAGTTACCGGTCTAAACGGACTATTTCTTAGAGGATTTATCCTCCTTTTTATCTATCTGCCTATGTTATGGATTCAATTTGTTTTGTTTCTAAATTCCCTTTGATGGGTTGGCAATGGACAATACATGATCCCTTGCCTATTCATGTCTATCACAAAGAGTTATGGGAATCAAAGTTTGTTCCTCATTTTTACAAAATTTGCCATGGCATAATGCTACCTCTGTACAGAATATTGTATAATAAGGACACTCCAAGGTTATCCCCGAAAGCAGAAGTCGACATTCTCCCTGTCGCAAGATGGTTTGGAGAAGAGTTGTTTACTTATCTGAGGGTTTTTGGAAGCTCTGCTTCCCCCGATGTTTTACCCTTGTATGTTCTGGATAAACTTGTAGCTCGGGAGATTTCTTATCAAATATGTGGTGAAGGAGGTTTGACAAAGGAATTAAAGGAGAAGAAGAAGGGCATTTGGCCACAATTTCCCGTAGCCTGTGGAGCATTTTCATTGTTTGATGTTGGTCACGCATTCAAAGAGGTAAGCAATATTACATGCTTACAACTGTTCAAGTTTTCAAGAAGGTTATTTGATCCAATGGATATTGTTAAAAATTTCACCACTACAATCAAAGTAAGAGTGTTTGTTGGAGAAGAAGATCCTTTTGATGATATGTTTCAAACAAAATGTTCATTTAAAGAAGTTTTGCATTTAGCTCAAACACAGTTATCCCCAGAAGATTTTTAGGAATTTAAATTTTACAGAGAGATTAGACTAACTACTGTCCCTTTGGAAAATTTATGCTTAGAACCCGCAAGGGAACCTACTCCTAGTGTCAGTCTTAGTGGCAGCTCAAATACAGAAAATTCTAAGTCGAAGTCTGACAAAGAGACTTATGAGCGTTCTAAAAAGATTGACAATGATGAAAGCTCAGTGAAGGATACAGCTAAATCTAAAGAGCTTTCACAACAACAGACTTTTTCCACTCCATAGTTGAATCTTCCATCTCTCAATGTACAGCAACCGACAGTCAGGACTGAATTGGACAAAGAATGGGAAACTTTTAATCAATTGCTTAATGTAGAAGGACAGAATATACAGACCCTTGTACAGACAACAAAAGTTTTGAGCACGGGAATAAGTGGCACCGTCACAGAAATTGAGCATATACCTATCACTCCCTCTTCTGAAATTGTACTCAATATAGAGGACATTCCTCCTCTAGACATATTCTACAGCCCGCAGTATAAAGCAGTAGTGAGGAAGCAGAGGAAAAAGAGAAAGTTAGAGAGCTCAATCTCTACTGAGGCAGAACAATTAGATGTCTTATGGAAGGATCCTACTACGGATCCAACTGACAATCTTGCCAAGTTATCTCAGATTACAGGAGCTTATGCCTCCGCAACTATTGATAAAGCATCTGAGGAAAAGCTATTATTAAATGAAAAAGAAGATCAGATACAATCTCTGCAACAACAATTGCAAAAAGCCTGTGCTAACAATGAAGCACAAATAAAACTTGAAGAGTTACAGCAAGAGCTTCAACAGATGCAAATTGGATATCAGAAAAGTTTGGTAGATAAAGAGAAACAAATACAGATTATCCAAGAAGAGCACAAAGATGACCCTAAGCTTCCACAGTTTATTTCAGAGTCTGTTTCTTTGAATAAACAACTACTGCAACAACAAGACATATTATGCCAGAAAATCTCGCAATACAACTCTTTTTGTCAAGAAAGTGATAAAATCACTAATCATGTCGTAGAATTACGACATGATTATGATTTAACTAATGAAAGAGTTACTAATTATATGGCATGGAAAAAGACAAAGGAAGGAAGAAGAGCAGGAGCACCGATCATCAATGATAGTCATAAAGAACTGCTCTTCAACAATTGGGATGTACAGATCAGAAAGGCAGAAAAAACAGCAGAGGAAGCAGCTACAGTAGCAGGAAATATTACTGATTGTGTAAATGAAAATTTTCACAAAGTTAATTTGATTTCAGAAATTATTCCGGGACACCTTCCGCAAGCACAGCAATTACAAACAGAATAGAGGCAAAAGGCTGATGAAAAGGCAAAGTCAATTCAAGAACTGACAAAATTAAACTGGGATTCTTACTGGACATATCTAGTAAAACCCCACAGTCAATGCAGCGCGCTTAATTCCATCATTAATTATGCTGAGAAGATTTCTCCTACACTTGCCGATTCTGTCTTTTCGGGGCAGTTGAAATCTGAAGTCGGCCAACCACCTCTTCTCAAAACAATGATGGATGCTTGCAAGATCAAAGATCAAATTCATAAGTAGATAATTGATAGTCTTTATTTTTAGATTTAGTTTTAGTTTTACTATATTTTTGCCTAGGAAAAGGACGGTCATTTAAACCGAATCCTAAATTTTTGTAATAAACTATTTTTAGATTTTAGTTATTAGTATTTAAACCCTTCTCATGCATTTAGAGAAGGGTCCTGAAATTTGTCAAAAACTTATCTTTAGAACATGCACTTCTGCACCCTCAGAGGAGGTTTTGATAAATGAATGGAACGAGATTTATTGATAGCTGTGTGTAATATTTGTTACTCATGTTGCATTTATGTACTCTTGATAGATGTTGGATTAAGAAAGAGATAAATCATTATTGCTTCTAGCTCATGAGTAGAACCAGTTATAAATGGTATTTTTATCTCTTAACTGTTTCTGTTTCTGTGATAAAAGTGATATTTATGTTTAGTTGTTTATATGTTAATGTTTGAATATCTGAGTTATCATTTGGCATTTTTGTACGGTGATAATTATTTATTTTTGCTTGATATATGAATAGCTTAATATGCAATATGTTTTCCACAACTGTTTCATCTAACTTTTTATGTGAAATAGTTTATCTTTATTGAATTCTTTTGTCATAATAATTGAATGATCTTTATTATCAATTGTTATCTGAAATCCTTTTAGATCGCATATATTCAAAGATTACATCCCGGGTTAGTTTAGAATTAGATATTTCTTAGAATACAGTTTGCATATGAATAGATTAGAAATAGATTAAAAGAATTTTAATTAGGAGTTTTAGAAAAGAAATATCAAATCTCAAACACACACACACACACATTGGGAAACTGGTCCCATTATCCCTAGTCGGACCCACTATACCAAATGGAAGAGGAGCTGCTAACCAAGTTCCGGACCGGGTGGGTATCCCCCTTGTTGTAGACTCGATTTTCGGGGCTTCAACAGATCGTTGATCACAAAATCGAGATTTCATTGTTTTGTTACTGAACTTTCAAAAGATTATGCGAGATTTGTGATTTGCGATAGTGTAATCACAAGGATGTTTTATTAATTCTTTTTTTTAATATTTTTATTTAATAAAAGTGATAATTTTTTTGGAATTTGTTTTTTTATCTAAAATGAAAAATACATTTAGAAGAAGGGTCCCTATTTCTATTTATCAAAGGTCTAGATTATTTTGAAAACAAAAATGGGGGGAGTTGTTGCGTAGCACAACACAACCTTAGAGCTCTTTCTACACAGTTCACCCCCGAGAAAAGATCTTTTCCTCTAGAGAAATATAACCCTTTGTCTATCCTAGATCAACTTATTTAAGCTTGCTTCCCCCAACCTGTTTCTCTTAACTGCATCCAATTAATTCAGGATGTTGTATTCCTGTTTGCCGAGGCTTTCCATTTTTTTTCTCCACAAAGATCTTTTAAATCTAGATTTTATGCTTTTCTAGCTTTATTCCACCTCATCCCAGTAATTTCTTCTTTGCTGAGGTAATTTTTAGATTTTTATCTCCAATCTAATTTTAATATTTACTTTATTCATTCCAAGGATTTCTTGAAGCTTGGGAAAGTCTTACAACCTTAACTGTCCTCATGGATTGGGTTTCTAGATCTATAATCATTATCTAGTCACTACACATAAATTTCAATTTTATTTTATTAATTTAAAATAATAAAATAATTCCACACAATTGTTTTCCATTGGGGTCCACTGTACCCTTTTGGACTTGTTAAAATGCCTAATAAAAGCATAAAAAACTGGGGATATTACGTATTCATATGAACTTTAAAGGATAACATCCAACATGAAGTTCGCGTTTTGGAACCTAATTCATTGGAGAAGGCATTCAGGTTGGCAAGAAAAATTGAATTAAAGTTATGGCGACAAGGAAGCCTACCACTCACATCTATAAATATGGAAGTGTTGTTACTCCTAGAATTCCACAACCTACAAGGTTGACACCACAATAATTGGAAGAAAAAATAGAAAAAGGGCTTTGCTACAGTTGTGATAGAAAATACACCAAAGGTCATAAGTGTGTTGAGAAGAAATTATTTTACATAGATTGTGAAGAACAAGAAGAAAATGAACAAGAAACTTCGAAAGAAGAGGATATACACAAGAAACCAACCCTATAAGAAGAAGAAATGAGTCTGATGATATCGTGTAATGCATTGGTAGGAATTACCATACCTAAAACTCTCAAGATAGAAGGACATATCAAGAAGAAAAAGGTAATAGTGTTGATTGATTTAGGTAGTACCCATAATTTTATTCATTGTAAGGTAGCCAAGGAATTGAATTATTTCCTATACCTAACACCAAAATGTCAAGTGATGGTTGAAAATGGAGGAGCTATAAATTGCTCCATAAAATACCATATTATCAAGCTAAACATGGGGGAATATGTATTGAACAGTCCAATTCTTTCCATTCCAATGGGAGTTGTTGATGTTGTACTAGGAGTACAATAGTTACAATATTTTGGGACGGTAGCTTTTAATTTTCAAGAAATTTTCTTGAATATTTTTTCGGAAGGAAAGGAAATCAAATTACGGGGTATCACAAGGAAGACAGGAAAGATAATAAACTCTAATGTCATGAAAAAACTTCTAAAGAAAGAACAACAAGGCGTAATTTCACAATTATGCTCACTAGAAGTTCCAACATCAAAATCATCTATTTCTCCATATCTCCAAAAATTCTTGGACAATCATTCCAAGGTGTTTGAAACTCCTAAAGGATGCCCACATATTCGTGATCATGATCATGATATTCATTTGATTCCAGAAAGTGTTCCTCCAAACATCATGCCTTACAGATATCCTTGTGTCAAAAAGAGCGAAATTGAACATATGATGGCAAAAATCTTAGAGGCTGGTATAATTCAACCTAGTGAAACTTCTTTCTCTACTCCAGTAGTATTGGTGCACAAGAAGGATGGATCATGGCACATGTGTCCGGATTATAGGGAGCTCAATAAGCTTACTATTAAAGATAAATTTTCCATTCCTGTGATTGATGAATTAGTGGATGAACTACATGGTGTAATTTATTTTACCAATTTGGATCTTCATTTAGGATATCATCAAATTATAATCAAGGCTGAAGATATTCCGAAAACAACATTTTGAACTCAATGAGGGTCATTGTAGATTTTTGGTCATGCCTTTTGGCCTTACCAATGCACCTTCTACATTTCAGGGTTGATGAATTCCATTTTTCAAACCCTTCCTCACGAAAAATTTATTGTTACTAGCATTATTTGATGACATACTAATCTCTGACATTTCTGGAAGGATCATGTTCAACATGTTGAAAGGGTGCTCAAAATATTGGAGGAGAAACAATTTTATGAAAAAACATCAAATTTTTCTTTGGAGTACAAGAGGTGGAATATCTGAGTTATATTGTATCCTGAGGTCGCTAGACCATAACAAAATTAAACCCATTAAAGGATGGAAAGTCCCCACAACCATAAAGCGATTGTGAGGATTTCCTCAAGTTGACAAAGAGTGTATCACGGAGTTTGTTAATAATTATGGGAGAATATAAACACCTCTAACAACATTATTGAAGAAAGATATCAACATGTTGTGTAACCAGCTCCAAAAACAGAAGAAAAGAGATATCAACGCCTTAGAAATGAGCCACTTCGAGGGGGAAACCTCCAATACATTACATAAATGAACAATTCTTGGATGATACAAATGAACAAAACCTCCTTCTATATATAGGAGTCCATGGGGCCATAATATAATCCTAGTGGGGCCTGATGTAATCTGTGACCTAATAATAATAATGTAAGGGCATAATAATATGATAATAAGGATTCTGAGGGGGTACAATAATAACAATAAGGGGGGCTACACTAACATAATAAGGGGCTACACTATTAATATGGGGACTTAACATGCCCCTCTCCTTCCAGCACGTATTTGTCCTCAACGCTTGATTATTTCTTGATGTACAGCATACAAATTCTCATCTCCCATGTGAAATATTCTATAGGAAAGTTCTTCCACTTGTTGAGATACTCTAAAATTGATCGTATTTGTTGAGTTCTTGTTTCTATGAGCCTTCCTCTTCTTTCGATATGATGTTGATCTTAACATTGTTTCATTAGATTCCGCACCAAAGTTGGGTTATCTTTGAGGTTGGAGAACTTGTTGTTGATGCTCGATGTGATCTTCCACTAATTTATCATCCATATTTTCTATTATTTGATCCTTGAACCATCCAACTTAGCCTCCACATTACGCTTTTAAACCATCTATTTCATCTTCAATTGCTCTTCGTAAGATTGAAACTTTTTTTGCACTTGGTAAAACAATTTTGATATCTCATACGCAACTCTTCCTCTTCATGCGTCATAGTATAGCTTTTTGAGGGATTAATGGGTATGGAATTATTTTTAGGAGGCATTTCAGAACTCAATGAAATATATGTGCTCGATAGGCCACTTGTAATCACTTCAGCGGTTTTTCAAACAAGATTTATACGATTAGGAAAAACAATACACACCTTTTTCTTGCTTTAAGGAGCTCAGTATTGAAATTGAATTATCTGTAATTGAAAATTTTTGATATCTGAAATTCAGCCTGTAGTAGCCCTGCGAAGCCTCTTTCAAATTCCACAAATCGACCTGAGTTTGGATTCTCAGAGACAAGTTGTCCAATCGATCTCTGATGACCTAATTATGGACCCGTTTTATAGCTAACTTGTATGAATTCCCACGAAGTCACTTTTTCATCCTTTGTCTCCTCGGAATTGATAGCCAAGAAACCACAAATTCGCTACTTGCAAATCAATTTTACCAAGACCTAACCGCATGCTCAGAGAGAGATTTATTAAACTTTTCCCACGATCACCTATTTGAGATGAAATTCAGGAGCCCTAAAAATCACTACCTTCCACAAACATCATATCTCCAAAAATATTGCGAACCAAGTTCTAAAGTTTTTGGATGAATTTCCCTATGATTTCAGCTTCGCACTATACAAATTTTATTCGAACCTTTGTAGAAAAACGTTATAGCAAAAATTCCACGATGACCGTTTAGGAGCTCGAAATAATACCTAACTTCCACAGAGCAGATCATATCTTCCGAAAATATTGTGAACCAAGTTCTCAAATTTTTAGACAATATTCCTCATTATTTCGGCTTCTCACCCCAAAATTTCAACTTCTAAAACTTCGTAGAACAAATCAGCTTATAGCGATAATTCCACGATGACCTTTGAGCAAACAACCCTAGAATCCAAAGCTCGATACCAAATGTTGTGTAACCACCTCCAAAAATAGAAGAAAATAGATATTAATGCCTGCAACAAGCCACTTCGAGGGGGGCAACCTCCAATACATTACATGAATGAACAATTCTTCGATGATCCAATTTACAAAACCTCCATTCTATATATAGGAGTCCATAAATACAATGTAATCCTAGTGGGCCACAATGTAATCCTAGCCGACCTAACAATAATAATGTAAGGCCGGCTAATAACAATATGGGGGTTACGGGGGTATATATAATAGAGGGGGCTACACTAACATAATAAGGGGCTACACTATTAATATAGGGACTTAACACTTGCAATGCCTTCATTTCAAGGGTTGATGAATTCCATTTTCAAACCCTTCCTCGAAAAATTTGTGCTAGCATTATTTGATGACATAATAATCTACAACATTTCTGGAAGGATCATGTTCAACATGTTGAAAGGGTGCTCAAAATATTGGAGGAGAGAGCAATTATATGAAAAAACATCCAAATTTTTCTTTGGAGTACAGAGGTGGAATATGCGGGTCTATTGTATCTCACGAGGGTGTTAAGCTAGACCACCAGCAAAAATTAAACCCATTAAAGAACTGGAAAGTCCCTATGCATAAAGCGGTTGTGAGGATTTCTCGAAGTTGACGAGGGTATTATCACGGGTTTGTTAATAATTATGGGAGAATATAAACACCTCCTAACAACATTATTGAAGAAAGAGATGAATTTTCATGGACTCTGAAAACTAAGACCTTTGAACATCTTAAAGAGGCAATGTACTTTCATACTGCTTATCTATACCAAACTTCACCAAAGCCTTTATTGTGGAATGTAGTGCCTTAGGAAATGGAATTGGTGTTGTTTTAATGCGAAGGAAGACCCATTTCTTTTGAAAGTTTTGTAACGTCTCTCCTTACCATATAATTTTTTTTTTTCTAGTTATATTTCAACTCTAGTCTTTCTGGAGAATTTCGTCATTTGCGATCGACACGGAATAGGGTCCCCACTCCTATTTGTATTACTATATGGAAAAATATATTTTTATTTTCCACAGAGGGTTAGGCATCATTTTAACTACCTCTATACACATATTACTCTACTATACATACATTTTACCCCCATACCCTTGTTATATGTTTACATTGTACTCACGCATATGTATCCCTGTGTGCATTTATCTATACCTTTCGACATTCTCGGGAGACATGCTCTTATGGATTTTATGTATAATATATTTTCGTCGCTTGAATATCCGTACCACTCCAAGATTGAAAAATTTTATGTGGCATGTCACTTACATGAGGCATCACATGGTCAATTGGTTTTATTTATAGTGATGTCGTTTTTATTATTATTATTCATTTGATATGGTTGTGTGGCCCCTGGGTGGGGGTGAATGGATCTTTACCATCACATCATTGGTTTTCACTTCCATTTAATGTGATATTACTAGGGGATGTTGGTGTATCACTTTGGCGTTTCCTTCTATTTTGTTGGCAAAGATATCTCGGGGTTTTGACCTACGCAACCCCTTCAATTTTACACGTCCTTTTATGAAATGCCACTCTTGTTGTGTCTTTGTTGTTTCGTGGCTTTCATGGCACCCATACATAGAGTTGGAGCGTCTTGGTTTTCAATCCCTATCATGGCTAGAGTATGGTTTAATTCCGCTTGCCATGTGACATTAATGTGATGCGTAAAATCAATTTCATATATCCATGAATTTATGTACTTCGGGTATTAATGTAATTTCTCCCATTCGTCCGTGTATAATCTATGGATCGAGGCCACACAGACGGTGGTGATTGTTCCATCCATTAGGGTTTCATCGCTTTTGGTTGATATGATTATATAAATCTCTATTTTAGTATGGAAGCGGTTCTTTCACCCTTTATTTTGTTTTAATTACCTCTCGTGTCGAGACTTTTCACGTTGAGGAGAGCTAATGTTGTTTCGCCCGAGCTTCGCTTACCTACCTATCCATCGAGATTTAATGCGGTATGAGCCTTTGCACGTACGCTCATTTCTGCATTGAAGCTCACGTTCTGTCTCTATAGTTGGATATGTAAAAATTTCTGTGGAACAGGAAATTTTAGGTTATGAAATCATTTCTTTCTGATCTCGTTCATAGTCTAACCCTCGTTTTAGGGTCCATTGAACAATTTTCTCATGGCAATTTCTGTTACTAATATATTGATTTTTTCTTACGCTGGGGGGGGGGGGGGGGGGGGGGGGGGGGGGGGGGGGTTGATAGGGCATATTCACCTTTTTCGTCTTTTGTGGCTGAATGATGGGTTCGAATCTTTGAGGTGTTGATTTTTCTCGTCTCTTCTCCGTGAGCGATACACACTTTAGGCAAGAATCGATATGCTCGTCTCATTTGTTAAGGGGTTTTCTCCATTTCCCTGTTAAACTTCGGATTTTCTAATTTGTTAACGTTATGCCTCTACTTATCGCAGATCATTCGAAGGAAATGAGGTCCTCCTTTGCTAGGTAACCATTTATTACCTCATTATATTTTTTTGATTCTTGATAAAATTTTTTTATCAATCACTCTATTCGTAGTCTCAACATCACGTGTTTTGTTTCTGCGAGTAATTTTGACGCCATAGATTTTCCTTCTCGGTGAACCATGAGAAATGTCGTTTTGTTTGACACTAATTTCACTACCATAGGCGTTTTTAGGTTGGTACACACAGGTGGAGAGAAGCCATCCTCTCATCACGTTATCCTACCTAATTTGTTCGAGATAGTTTAATTTCTTATAGTCATAAACGGTGTTTATTGTAATATTAGACTACTGCAGAATATTCACTATATCAATTATTTGAATAGTGAACTTCCTTGAATAATTAATTTACCGGAATGAGGTATGGTTTTTGAAAGACTGTTGCCCAAGGGGTCTCAGATTTTGATATATATATATATATATATATATATATATATATATATATATATATATATATATATAACGTATTTATTCTTCGTCTTTGATATCATTGAAAACTCCATGATATTTCACTGTGGCTTCAGTTTTTATTTGAGGAATTACTCATGTTATCTCACATTCAATAATTTTATTTTGTTGGTTTTAATTATGATTGAAGAAATAATGAGTTCTCTGGTTTATTTCTCTTTTCGAGTTCTTATCATAATAATGACTTCAATGTATATAAGTCTCTCTATTGTGAGATTCTTCAAGTTTATAGTATTGATTAAAGTGAATGAGTAATTACAAGTTCTATCATTTGTAGATATTGTATGACTCCCCGATTAGACTCTGCTGTTCTAGGAGGTTGTAGTTCAATTGGAAGAGCTTCATAGGTCGAGTAAAGACACCACACTGGCTAATATACAATAAATTTTTGTTCTTTTGTTTTCATAATATAATCGGTTCTAGTGTATCCAAAGTTTAAATCGGCTTTCTTAAGCGATATATTATATAGATCGGCTATTGGCTACCTTCTTCAGATTTATATATATGTATATATATTTTGCGGTATCTAGTTGGACCATCCCTTTATAAGGGGTTGGTACATAGTTTTGTACCTAACTCTTCTTTCATAATTATTTCTAGGTTGTTGTGTTTAGTTTTATCTCCTTTCTATTTGAATATGTGAATATACTCTTCCATTGTCCTTATTATAGAAGATATTAAAATAACTATAAATAGAGATGCTTTGTTGTTTAAAAAAATTCTACATATCTACACTTCACATAGTTAATTGATAAAGGTATAACTACTGTCCACTGTATATATTTAATTTCACCTCCTGTCCAGGAGAAACGGGGGGTTTTTCCCATAGTGTTGATTGAATAAATTCTATTTTTCACATAGAAAATGGATTAAAATACATAATTATAAATTATGAGGTAATACAATCTCGATTTAAACCAGAAGTGGTTTAGAGTTAGGTGATTTGTCCTCATGATTCCTGCAACCATGCGGGCGGTAAATTTAATTATTCTACTATTAGCAAATATAAGGAACACCGGTCTGAACAAAAAATTGCAAGAATTATACGGTGACGGTCATTAACCTTTACACTTAACAACAATTAATTTTAATCGAGTCATAATCATGTGCATATCACTTTGGTATTTTACCGGTCCTCCCAATAGTAGTCCCTTTATATCGAACTCACCCCCAGTTGAGACCACCTCTGAACGGACCAACCTCTAATCTGTTTGGGAATAGCTTATTAAGCTTTTGCTCCCCAAAGCTTTGTTTCTAATTCTGCGTCCATAATAATCGAGATGATTTTCTTCTTTGTTGCACAAACTTCCTACTTGAGGATCTTTAAAAGTTTCTTTGCTTCTTTTAAAGACTTCTTACCTCTTCCAAACTACTCTCCACATCATTGAGAAACTAGATTTTCCTACGAAAATCTAATTTAGAATTAAATTCTTTCGAGATTTTTTGAAATATTTTTGTGTTGCCTCTATCCATCTCATGGATTTAGCAGGTAGTCTCACAATTCTCATTATGGTCGATACGCACAAAATCATTTTATTTATTTTTCGAAATTAAATATTTAACTACATCCACAATTTACTTATCCATTGGGGTCCTTGCTCTTTGGATTAAAGTTCAAATGTCTAACGACGGAGAACATAAAACTATGGGTGTTACATATTCCCCCTCTAAAAGCAAACACCATCCTCGGTGTTGATATTTAACTACTAGAGTTCACTCAAACAAAAATGGATATTTTTCCATCATTTCGACTTCTCTTTCCCAGGTAGCTTCTTGATAGGTAAAGTGCTTCCTTTGCACCTTTACTCTTGCTACGAATCCGATTCCTCGATTCAATTTCTTCCTATCACGATATTTGAACGGCTCCCGGAAGGACTCGCCACGGGTTCACATCACATTCCAATCAACTATGTGAGAAGCATCATGTATATATCTTTTTAATAATGAAACATGAAACACATCATGAACTTTAACATGGGGGCGGTAAGGCCATCTTCATAGCTTAACGAACCACCACTTTCTAACACCTCAAAGGACCACAATATCTGGGAGCAGTTTAAGGCCACAACTGACATAAAGTGTGCTCTTTTTGGGTTTAATTCATAAATACACATATTCTCCCACTTTAAATTCTCGATGTGCCCTCTTCTTATCGACATAGTTTTTTCTTGCGATCACATGCTTTCTTAATGTTTCTTTGTATTTGTTTAATAATTCTCCATCTCTTTCGAGGCATCTTAGTCCCAACATTAGCTTATCCTCGAGGTTGGCTCCAACTCAAAGGTGTACGACATTTCCTTCATAAGAGTGCCTCGAAACGAGGCTCATTTAATGGAGGATTGATATTTGTTATTATAAGAAAAATTCAGCTAAATGCAAGTAGTCTTCCCACTTTGATGGCCTATCCATCTCACATACATTCTCGACATATCTTCGAAAATACAGTTAGTTCTCTCGTACGACGCGTCGGTGCGAGGTGATAGGAAGTACTAGAAATTCAACTTAGTGCCCATACTCCAAATATACCTTTCCGAAAAGGTACAGTGTGAACTTGGCATCTCTGTCGAAACAATCATCTTTGGGACCCCATGTAACCTTACTATCTCTTTTGGAAACGGATCTACTACTTGGGTACACGACGAAAAGTGAATTTCCTTGGTATAATGTGTGCGACTTTGTTAAAGTCTCTACTACTACCATAAGCGAATCATGCGGTACTTGGTTCTATGTAATCCTGTTATGTCAATCTATAGAAACGTTGTCCAATTTCCGTTACGCAATTGGCAAAGGGTGTAAAAATCCAATGAGGATGTTGATGCTCAAATTTAACAAGTTGACACTCCATGAATCTAGCTGGTTACTGCTACATATGTTTTCATTCTTGGCAAAAAAAACTTCTTTTTCAAAGTGGTTAACATTTACGATATTAGGGATGCCATATGGTGTTTGTGATATTCATCTAAAATCTCTCTTTTCCGGGGACTCCACATTGGGGATATATAATATTGTTTTATACTTAGAGATCAACCCTTTGGTTTTTTGTGTGAAATCATTCATCTCCTTCTTTAGTAGTTTCACCTTAGTGTCTCATAACTTGGATCTTGGTATGCTACCTTTTTCACTAAATCTTCTAAATCAAGTAAGGCACTACTTTCAATGTTGTTTATATTTTGACAAGCATTTACTGCTCGAGCATCGGCAATTTTATTTTCTGCCCTGCGATATGTTTATGTTCCATATCAAATTCACTCAGAAAAGACAGCCATCTGGCTTGTCGAGCATTCAAATCATTTTGGGAAAATAAATATTTAAGACTAATATGATCTGTCATCAATGTAAATTTCTTTCCAAGAAGATAGTGTCGCCACATCTTCAAGGCATGAATAACAGCAACCAACTCCAAATCATATGCACTATAGTTCTGTTCATGTGTCTTCAGTTTCCTAGACTCATATGAAATAATGGAATTTTCCTACAAAAGGACTCCTCCCAACCCCTCTCTACAAGCATCTGTACATACAATAAATTCTTTATCAGGATCTGCAATTTTCAATATAGGGGCTGTGGTGAGTTTTAATTTTAATTGTTCAAAACTGTTTTGGCATTTTTCATTCCACTCAAATTTGACACCCTTCCTTTGTAGTGAGGTTATGGGGTATGCTATGGCAGAAAATCTCTCCACAAATCTGCAATAGTAACCTGCAATCCCCATGAATGATCTCATTGCTGAGACATCTATTGGCACAGACCATTATTTAATAGCCTTTATCTTTTCAGGGTCAACATCCAACCCTTGTTCAGAAATAATATGACCCAAGTATTGGATATTATCCTTATAGAATTCACATTTACTGAATTTGGCATATAACTGGTTTTCTTTGAAGGTTTGCAATACTATTCTCAAATTCTCTCTGTGTTCTTCCTCACCTTTTGAGTAAACTAAAATATCATCTATGAACACAAGTACAAATTTATCCAAGTACTTGTTCAACACACTATTCATTAGGCACATAAAGGTGGCAGGAGCATTTGTCAATCCGAAAGGTAGGACTACAAATTTGTAGTGACCATACCTGGTTCGAAAAGTTGTTTTACTAATGTCTTCTTCCTTAATTCTGAGCTGGTGATAACTAGTCCTTAAGTCAATCTTTGAAAACACTTAAGCTCCTCTCACTTGATAAAAAAGATCATCAATTCTGGGCAAAGGGTATCTGTTTTTAATGGTCAACTTATTCAGTTGACGATAATAAATGCACATCCTAAAGGTTCCATCATTATTTTTCACAAATAGAACAGGTGCTCCCCAAGGAGACACACTCGGTCGAATATAGCCCTTATCCAACAATTCTTGCAATTGCATTTTCAGCTCCATAAGTTCAGGGGGACTCATTCGATAAGGGGCTCGTGAAACAGTTGTTTCCCCAGGCACCAAATCGATTGAGAATTCAGTCTCTCTTTTGGGAGGAAGATGAGGAATCTCATCTGGAAAGACTTCCTTAAACTCTCTCACTACTGGCAAAGCATCCAGCAGATTTTCTTCAGTTTTCTGTTCTGTCTCTTCTACATGTATTGCATAGACTTGGTATCCTTTCCTAGCTATTATTTTTAATTGCAGCTCTGATATTTGTCTTATAGAGATGGGTTTTGGTTTTCCTTTGAGAATAAAAGGTTTCCCTTTTTCATCTATGCAATGCAGAGTCTTATCCCAACAATTCATCATCGCTTTTCTCTTTTCCAGCCAATCTATTCCTATCCGCAGGTCATATGAGCCTAAGGGCAGAATGTTCAAATTCACCTCTGTCTGAAAATCATTTAATTTAATTGATGTTCGAGGTAAATTATGAGTTACTTTTCTCTTGGTGCCAGTGGCTAGCTGGACCAACCAAGACTGCTGAAATTTTTATGTTTTAAGATTACATTTCTCTACCACTTGTGGACTAATGTAACTCAAAGAAGCACCCGGATCAATTAAAATTTTAACAGATTGATCAGCGATCTTACCTTCTATTTCAACCATGGTAGCTTGGTGCTCTGCTTGTTGATTCTCCAAGGTTGCACTGATAGTGGGTATATTTCTGGCTATGTCATTTACTGTGGTAGCTTCTCGATCTCTCATAATCATCTGAATGTTTTGATGGGGACAATCCCTCAAAAGATGGGGTTCTCCACATCCCCAGCATTTCAAAGGTTCCCTCATTTTGACTGTGCCTTCCCTCTTATTTCCTTCATCTAGTTGTTTGGAACCAATTTGAGACTGAGCTGTTTGACTTTCCTTTGGTTTATTAAACTTTTTCCTCTTATGGTCCCTACCAAAATTCCTTAAGTAAGCTGGTTTCTGTTTCTTTCCTTTAATTTCACCTTTGGTTAGCCAGCCTTTTCCATGCTCAGCCTTTCCTTTAGACTACTGATAGCATAATCTATCTTTCCTCACTACCTCGTCCATAGTTTTTGGGTTATCAATCTCGATCTTCTCTTTGTAAACAGAAGGAAAACAATTCAAAAACCTTTGTAATTTGGCCTTCTCTTCCCTGATGTAAGGGACATATCTCAACAGATTGGTAAAATTGGTGACAAACTCATCAATAGTAAGTTGTCCCAGTCTAAGCTCATGAAATTCTTTTGCTTTATCATCATAATAACGTTCATTTAAATAGCGGTTTTTAAACTTAGCCTGGAAATCTTCTCAAGTAGGTGTATTTTCATCAATTGCATGAACCATTTTCGTCTCCTCCCACCACAAGGTAGCCTTACCTTGTAGCTGGTAAACAGCTAATCTGGCCTTCAGATTGCTTTCATATTTGTAAACTTGGAAATACTTAATCATGTTCAACAACCAGGCTTCAACTTCTTCCTCCTTCTCCCCATCATAGGAGGGAGGTTTGATCTTTCGGAATTCCCCCTGTAATTCCTTTTTCTACTTATACTGATGCCTAACAACATCATCATCCTTAGACTCATCATTATTCCTCTTCCCGGAACCTTCACCCTCTTGGCTATTTCACGAAGTTAATTCTCTGATGAGCTTTTCCTGCTCCTCACTGGCTAATGACAACGTGTCATTCTGGCTTCTTAGCTCAGCCATTTCTCATTGAAAACTATGCAACATAGCCATCACTATAGCATTGGGATCTGGTGTATTATCTTCATCACGTAGATTGACATAAATTTCCTCACCTTCTACCATTCCAGCACCACTGTACACTACACAACACATATCAGTAAATAAAAAAAAAAAAAAAATTCCAACAGTAAATCATTTATACAGTGAGCACACACAAAAACATCCCAGTTTTGTATAACATGAGCTCTGATACCATTTTTAATGTCTCTCTCTCTCTCTCTTAGCCACACAACAATTTTTTTTATTTTTTATTTTTTTATTTTTTATTTATTTATTTTAATTGTGATCCATCTTTCTATAGCCCTTAACCCGGATCTTAACCAATTGGGTTATTACCTTGCAACGAGTATCTTAACTGGTCTTTAGCCTATGGTTCAATTTTAGATTCGGAGTTGTTAACTCCCATTGTCCAACTTTTAATAACATGTCTCTATGCTTATGAACTTTGCGACCCTTCCTACGATCTTATCCTAAGTTCAACATATTGATTTCTATTCCATATGCAATTTAAATTTATGAGTTCATTTGGAACCCTTGCGTATCTCACCATACATAACCTCACCATGTAAAAATCGCATTATAGGTGATGTGCTTTATATACGTGGATGTATCATATAACATGTTTCGAGGCATAAATATCTCTGGCGCTGGGTTATTTACGCGTCAATTCCATTGATCCTTCCATATGAAAATCCCACGCTTATTTATGTTTGATCAGTACCTCTGTACGTAAGATGATTCTCCAACTAATTTTCCACATTATTTAACTCCCCGTCGTATTTCCTCGAGGCGGATTTGGTTACCATTGTGTCGCATCACATTTAACATGCTAGTTTTCTTTAATGAATTGTTACAGGCCTCATTAAAGTTTTGCGTCTTCTACGCGGCTATTCTTAGTACGCCTTCCTTCCCTACGCAGATCCCACCACCTGTAGGGTGAGGATGCGCTAGGGTTTCGACCTAGCCGGTGCTATTTTATGCGAAAATTTTCTGTATTCGCCTTCATTTGGTTGCGTTGGGTTGTCTTTCCGCCACTGTTCTTGTTTTGTTGGTTCGAGCTATCAAGGGTTCCACGACTTACCTCCTGCAATCTTCGTTCGTTTTGGTCACCTCATGTGTCCTCTTGATGAAGATTTCTTTTAGCTACTTACCAAGTAACACCCTTTTCCCATACGTCTTGTATTTTGTAGTTTCGCTGCTAGTGTCAACGTCTATATATAATGTCTTCGTCTCATAGCTTCCTTCAGGTATCGAATTCAAGAGATGTATCTACTCGACGATGGGTGCCAGGACTTAGCTCGACTTGTGGCGAGCGTTGGTTCAGAGTTTCGAATTTAGCCCTGGTGTTGATTATTCGTTCTCTGGTAAATAACTCCGATTTCACCTCGGCCATCTCTCTGTGCTCTTTATACCCTCCAGGTTTTTCGATTTAAGTTTTGGTGGAATATTTTTTCTTCTATTACGCCTATTTTCCTTCAGGTTTTTCAATGGGAAGAACGTGCATTGACCTCCTCAGGTATTGTGAACACTTTGACTCATTCGTCTCAGTTTACACTTAGTTTGCTAGGTGGGAATAACTCCCTCTGCATCATTTTATTCACGCTCTAGTTTGTCTTGTGTTTTGTATGTACTATCTTATCGCATAACCTCATTCGATGCTATTCTCATCGCTTATGATTCGTCAAGTGACTTTGGTATTGGCTTGATTTCTTAGGTTGGTACCCTCTCATTCAGAGAATGTGTCGTCTGAGAGTTTAAGTCTCCCATATGGGTTGACGCTGGATTTCTTTGGGTACTGCTGTGGTATTATTATTTTGTTGGTTCGGATGACTCCAAAATTTGGCTATACACCAAATCTGTGCATGTATTATAAACAATTACATTGGGACTATTGAACTGTTATGGTGATTTTAATTATACCCATTTTTACCTCTTACCATGTTTATAAATATTCGCTCTTGACTTGCAGAGCCCAGTATAGTCATGTGTAAAATATCCTCCTCTAGATGCTTAACTTCTAGCTACTGGGTATATGGTTTCCATTCTCTATATACAGGGTTATATAATGAACAATAGAAGTCTGGTGGCTTCTGGTTTGGTATAATCGTCAGTTTCGATTCGTATTAGTTCCTACTAAATATTTTTGGATTTTGGTACATGCATTCATATATTTAATAGCCAGAGTTTTTTTATTTATTTATTTATTCTGCGTCTAATTTAATTTCATTAAAATTTTCTGATATAATTCAGAACATATTTCAGAAACTTCTTTCGATATGCCACAGTTGGAGATCTACTTCTGTTTGTACTTGTTATGATCGTATGAATTAATCTTTCTCTTGAATAGTACTTCCCTTCTGTAGTTATTTATGGTGAATAAGCCCTTTCAGAATACAAATGCATATTTTCCTATTGCCATGGAAAGAATTTGTCCCTCACAATTCCATCGGTCAGTCTATGTTCTCATAATTTTCAGTGTATAATAATGACATCTTATAAACTATTTGGACATCAGATAGATCGATGATATCTACTGCCTCCTAAAGAATTTAATTCCTGAATCATTCAGGCTTTCCATGGTTATATGACACAATTGAATTTGTTTGTTTTTTTTTTTCAATTAATTGTTCTATAATTGTAGCCTGGTTTTGGATAAGTTTCAACTGGTTCCTTGTCTCCTAATAGGAGTAGCAATGTTCGGCCATATTCATTATATTATTTTACTGTGTCTCTTGATGCTTTTACTATTGCAACTAGATGTTCCTCTTATACTCATGCTTCAATAATTTCTACCAATTCTTGATATAAAAGTTAATTCACTGCTAATCAACTCAGTTGGTGTAATCGTTCTTATCACTCAGCTTTCTTTCACTTATTAGTCTCAACTTCATATAAGAGATTATTTCATTATACTGAATATTTGTTGGCAGTCTCAGGCTCGTTATTGTGGGTGCTTGGGTTTTACCATTATAGCTTCGACTGTGTGGACTCCTAGACAGATTACTCTCATGGTTATTTCCTGATCTTTACTTCATTTTGTTATAGAATTAGATTGATACATATAGGAATTAATTTCTATTGTATTTCTGTTTATGTATAGATGGTGTATTTGCTCTATAACATCATGGGTTTTCATCCAATTACTATACAAATTAGATTTTCATTCATCTATTTCTATTTTAAACATTTATACAGAAAAACTCATACTGCTTCCTCCTATGAATACATGTCAAATCATTCTATTAATTTAGAAGCAGATTAAATTTAAATCTCTAATTTAACTGTGGAGGAATAGGTATCCTCATATTTAAACCAACCCTGGTTTAAAGATTCTGCTGGATTCTGCTCTAAATATTTCTATTTCTGCAACTATACAGAATTAAGAAGGTGAATTCCTTCTATTTAATTCTTTTGAATATAGAACTAACAAAGCTAACATTCAAATCAGAACCAATTTATACAACATTAAGAAATAAACCCCATTCAACTTAGAGACGTACCACTGTTGAAATTGACCAACCTCCCAACCTTAGAGTTCTTTTGTCTCCCAGAACTCACCCCCGAGCTGAGATCATCTCCTAGAACAAACCAACCTCTAATCTATTCAGGACTAGCTTATTTAAGCTTTTTCTCCCCAAAGCCTGTTTCTAATTCTGCGTCCAGAATATCAGGATGTTTTTCTTCCTTTTTTCCTAGGCTTCCCATTTTAGGAACTGTTAAAGCTGCTTTCTGCTTTTCCCAGCTTTTTACCTCTTCCCAACTACTCTCCACATCATTGGGGAAACTAGATTTTCCTCAAAATCTAATTTGGAAATAATTTCTTTCAGGGATTTTTTTTGAAGATTTTTGGAGAAATATTTGCCTCTATCCATCCTCATGGATTTAGCAAGTGATCTCACAATTCTCATTTGGTCAATCTTCCCAGCATTATTTTATTTTATTTTCATAGTGAAATATCTAATTACATCCACAACATATACTTATCCATTTGAGGTCCACTCCCCTTAGGATTAAAGTTCAAATGTCTAGCTTTGAAAGAAACACATAAACTAGGGGTGTTACAGTTCGGATTCTAGAAGGCAGAGGGGTCACATGTTTAAGTAATTGTCCATATAATCTAATATAATTTCATGTCAAAAATTGGAAAAAAAAAGGAATATGTTATGCATGTCTATTTAATTGTCCATATGATGTAATACAATATCATAGTAATTAGAAGTAAAAAAAATGAGTAATATGTTTAAACCATATACTTTTGAAAAATAATTTAACACGTGTTTTAAATAAACTATTTGAAGATCTACATTAACTAATTTATGACTATATCAACTTCATATATATCTATATATAGAAAAAAATATTAAATATTAATAACAATAAAAAACAATTTATTCAATGCATATGTTATATAAAATATTTTATATATCATATAAAATTATTGAAAAAATTAAGATTTTATGTTTAGAATCTTTGAAGTGGTTTCATAAAAATTTTGGACTTAGAAGTTTAAGTTATGTAATTTCTATAGCAATCCAAAATACAATTGAAACTATAAAAAATTACCCATTATTTTTTGCAGTCTAAAATTTGTTTGCACTTGAAAAAAATTGATCCCTCTAGATATTAGACATTTGCACTTACAAAAATTTGATCCCTGTAAGTTCATGTTATATCTTTTCCTACTACAATATTCATCCACATCTGGAAATTCTCATCCATATCGGAAAATTTTCATTGCTCCTCTGCAACAATATTTTCTTTTAGCAACTACAAAATATTGGGAAAGCTACCTGCATTTTAATTTTTGTGCCAAAAAAACCTGATTCCACATTCGTGTAAAAAATTTCGACATTCATGTACAAAATTTGTAAGGCAACGCTGAATCCATAACACAAATTCTAATATCTATTTTTTCGGTTCCCCAAATCATTGGCAGCCCACTATTAGAGCGGTATCTCTACCCAAATAGAGGATTTGTAAAATACAGCAGGCTAATACCTGTCCCTCACCATTCGTTTACCCAAGAAAATAAAGAAACGAAATGATATAGTTACCTTAGGCTCTTATAACTGAATGGTAGATAATAATAATCTTTCGAAAAATTACAGTAAATTCCAACATATAAGGTATCAATATATTTCCCCTTACTAAGTCATGAAGTTCAAACCTGTAAAGTAAACTATTATTATCTTTTTTTATTAATGGATCTTAACGTAAGTTCTAGTAGTTGAAGAATATAACAAATTCTTGGTTTGGATACATTATAGGTCTTTCTCTTAAAATAAAAATAAAAATAAATTGATTTCTGTGGTGTGATTTTTGAGTTGCTGAATTCGGAATCTCAACAGTGTGCATTTTTGCATGTCTATACCAAGACCCATCATCAGGACAAATCCTGTAAAAAAGAGAGGAGGTTAGACCAGAAACGTAGACGTAAAAATGCACACTGTAGAGATTCCAAATTCAGCAACTCAAAAATACATTATTCTCTAAATAGGAATAAAAGAAAAAGAAAAATAAATATGTTATGCATGTTTAAGCAATTGTCCCTATGATGTAATACACTATCATAGTAATTAGAAGTAAAAAAAAATAAGTGAGTAATATGTTTAAACCATATACTTTTCAAAAATAATTTAACACTTTTTTTAAATAAACTAGTTGAAGATCTATATTAACTAATTTAGGTCTATCTCAACTCCATAAATATCTATATATAGAAAAATACATTAAATATTAATAATAATAAAGAACAAATTATTCAATGGATATGTTATGTAAAATATTTTATATGTCATATAAAATTATTGAAAAATTTAAGATTTTATGTTTAGAATCTTTAAAGTGGTTTCATAAAAATTTTGGATTTGGAAGTTTAAGTTATGTAATTTCTATAGCAATCCAAAATACAATTGAAACTATAAAAAAATACCTATTATTTTTTGCAGTTTAAAATATGTTTTAAAAAAATTGATCCTTCTAAATATTAAACATTTAGACTTGAAAAATTTTGATCCCTGTAAACTCATGTTAAATCTTTGCCTAAAATAAATTTATTCTAATTCTAATTCGAAATTATCTCTACCAAATTAATATCACCACCACCACGGTTGATCGTATCATTTAGTCACCCATCCAATCCTGGCTGATGTTTTATTTCCATCTCGGTGAGATTCTGTTTCGGTGTATTAAGAAGAACTCATGCTTGATGGTATCATTTAGTCACCCATCCAATCCTGGCTGACATTTTATTTCCATCTAGGTGAGATTCTGTTTGGGTGTATTAAGAAGAGCTTGTGCTAAATAAATAATTTTTAATAATTAAGTTTTAAGGGGTATTTTTTAAACAACTCCCTAGATGTAATCGTGTACTGGTTTAAGGTTAGACGATTAAATATTTCTTAACCGTTAATTTGAGTAATTCTTAGCCATTAAATTCCACCACCATCTCATTACATGGAAAGTGATGCAGGGGCATCCAAACAGTTTTATTTGGGACAAAGATTTGTTAAAATTAAATTAGTTTCCGTAACCGTTTCTTGATCTTCTTGGAAAACATATAAAAGAGAAGTATGTATTGTGTGAGAGGGAGAGCGAGCACAATGTAATCGATGGAGGAGACGTGTTTTGAGGCTGAAATGCCTCAGATTCAATCTTGTATTTCAGATTTGTAACTGCATTTTTGTATATATAATAGCCATATACTGTTGTCTGGATTTTCTGTGTACAAACATGGTTTGTTTATGTATTGGTATTATGAGTGGGACATCTGTGTGTAAGAGATTGCGTGTGAGTTAATTTCTATGTCATGATTTCATGATTGGTTATTGTTTACTGTAAGGATCGATAAGCAATCCAATGCGATATTATAATGCCATAGATTGAGTTATTGTGTGGCAGAAAATAAATCAGCGTTGGAACAAAATAATCCGGATTCTTGCAGCTTGAGAATGATATTTTTATTTAATCTCACTGTTGAAATACAGTGAAGGACAAGGCGAAACTCTGTGTAAGCAGTTCAGAAGGAGTCCGAACAAGCACTGGATGTTCTCTGTTATAGTCGACGTCAAGAATAGAATTCTATGCGGAGTTGTGAGTAAAGCCTGCGTTGGTTTATGGGTTTGAGATCTGAGAGTTTGAAATCGGCATGTTTAATTTGTATCAATTTCCATTTAATTGAATCGATACTGGTTGAGGTCAACCCATAGTGAAAAGCAGAGTTGTGAGTTAAGTATGCAGAGGTGCGCTTGGAATTAAGGCAAAATCCAAGTACTCGAAATGCACTGAAAATCCCAATTGGAGTTGAATGATTATGCGTTTTTAATTGAGCGGTTTCGGTGAAAAAATACCACTGGTCCCGCATGCCAATTGGGCTGAGGGTGGTTTGTTCAAAATAGAATGCGACAGCCATTCCATTACGACCTGTGGAAGATCAACCGGTTTGGCACGAGAAGTTGCGAGATTCTTAATCAAATGTGTGCAATGCAGTTGGACAGGCCGTGGGGCCTAATTTCTCTTCAGTTGGGCACCATCGGTTGTTAACCAAAATAGTGACTAAAGGCTAATGAAGTTGGCGGCCTTAATATTTTATCAAGTAACGCAAAGACTTTTTGGATTTTGGCAGAAGCGTGTTCAGATATGGGAGTGGCGCAGCAGAAGCGTGGGCCCATAACCCACAGGTCCCAGGATCGGGACAGAAGATTCAGATAATGAATTCGCAGTTTTGACAGAGTTTTTGAAATTTGCAGGTTGATTTTGTTTAACTGAAAGGTGAACCTGCCCTGTGGCAGATTCGCTTTTCGTCATAAAGCTAGTTACTGTACCAGATTTGTTCTCATGGATTTTAATGTTCATAATGCACCATGTGTGGATGGTGGAAAATCAGTTTCCTAGATAGGATGTATGCATTGCCTGAGTTTTACCCATGGCCAAATCGAAGAGGAGCACTACAATCACAATCATATAGTTACTGTACCAGATTTCTTCTAGTGGATTTTTATAATGCTCATAATGCACCGGATTTCTTCTCGTGGATTTTTATAATGCTCATAATGCACCGCTTGTGGGTGGAGGGAAATCAGTTTCTGGGATATAGCATCACCGACATGTGGTGCTTTCTGTCCATGTTTTTTGTTTGGACGCAATGTTCATAGCATTACAGATGACAATGTCTCATTCTCAAGGTAAATTTCTAATTCCATAGTTGTTTCAGAAATTTTGAAAGAAATAATTTATCTTTTGATACAACTTTCAGAGTTAAGAACACAGTGTTTTAAGATTTTTTAGTGAAAATGTTGGCATCCTTACATGTGTTGTTGGGTTGTGTTGCGGATTTTTATTTTTTCTTTAGGTTTTATAGTAATTCAAATCCGCTCCTAATTTTACCAAAAGGTATGAATTTTCAAGTAGTAATGTTTACATTTTTATGTTGAACACAAATTAAGTGAAAACTTTAGTCAATTGTAGTTTTGGAATTGTTATAAAAATTTAGAAGGCATATTTTATCACTAGAAGATAAAATCTCAGATACACACTATATTTTATAGTCTCAAGATAGGGAAGCTATTTTGGACTCACAATAAGTTAGTTGAGAGAATATCTCAATCTCACACCAAACTATGAACTTAGGTTTAGCTAACTCCTATTGAATAGGAACAAACTCTATACATAGAAAGAATCACAACTGAGGACAAGTGGGAATTACATATTCTAACACACCCCCTTAATGACTACTTGTCTCAATGTCCATCTGCAAAATCTACATATGTTCCTGTTTTGTATCTTGTTCATGTTATTATCGATGTCCATATAAAGGAACAACCATCTACCGAAATGCATGGGTTCCCAATTGCTGCAACCTCCAGTCTACTAGGAAGTCCTTCATATACATGGTTCATCCAACCTCTCGATGAACTCCCCATAGATATAAAATTTCACCTCATGGAGTCTAAAACCAATATAGCCCACCCAAGTGTATCCAGCATGACACACTCTTGCAGGTGGTTAAAACTCTCTGAAAGAGGGAACATATAACAATGGGGTATGCATCCCTAGCTAAGTCTTACAACATATACAAACAATAAATGACATGTAGATTTGCTCTAATTACAAATTGTGACTCATACTCTACCATGATTATGAGTCTATTCTACAAACATAAACAAACTTTGACTACATCATTCATATACTAGAACACACTAGTACTATGGCTTTGTACTTTGAGTCTTTGGCATCTTCATTTTCAACTTTGGCATGCTCCTCTGCAAAGTCTAGTTGTGATCAAACATAAGAAAAAGATATGTTGACGTCCATATAAAGAAGCAACCATCCACCGAAATACTTCTATTAAATAAAAAATACCTCTAAATCTAAACTCGTTACTTAATTTGACCTTTTGAAATTAAGGTTGGGTATTAGTTGTGATCAAACATAAGAAAAAGATATGTTGACGTCCATATAAAGAAGCAACCATCCACCGAAATACTTCTATTAAATAAAAAATACCTCTAAATCTAAACTCGTTACTTAATTTGACCTTTTGAAATTAAGGTTGGGTATTAATCATTTGAGATTGAGGTTGGATGCGGCATATTCAGTTTACACGAGAGCACAACAGTTTTCCAGGTGGACCCTTCCTCATAAACCCTTTTAACATCCATGAAATTGCATACGATTAATTGTTAAATTGTATATTACTTTCCATTAATGAGTTGGTTTTAGCATTTTCTGTTAGAGGGACAACGGAGAAAGTTTCCAATCAGAATTTTGCAAGGTAAATTTCTTAGAAAGGTTGTTAATAAAATTGATAAAGGTTTATGAATTAGGATTTGCAAAGTGAATTTCTCACCAAGACTACTAATAAAATATGTAAAAATTATGATGATTAACAAAAATGATAGACTAGATTAATTTTATTGGAAATCTAAGTAAATATTAAATTTTAATATTTAAAATAGATTATCTCTTTGTAAAATAAAAAATAAATATATTTGTAGTATTTATTAAATTTAAATCAATATATTTGTACTATATTTATTAAATTTAAATAAATATAACAGAAATTTTTGATAATTCTTTTTATTGAAAGTTTGAATAAATATTAAATTATAGTGTTTAATGTTTTCTAATATATAGAATAACAAGTAGAAAATGTTTTTGTTAATTGTTGTACTTTAGAATTTGATTTGATTGGACATAAATGTTTCGATATTATATTGTAAATTTTAAAATTTCAAAATATTGTTAAAATAATATATTTAAGTATTGTAAGATGTTTACTTTCAAATTTTTATAGTAATAAATTTTAAACATTTGAATTTTTTCCTGATGGAAAGTAGTAAATTTGGTAATTATGGTTTAAATCATAGTAAATTTGGTAATTATGGTTTAAATCATAGTTACCAAATTTGGCAGTATTGGCGAGAAAAATACAAAAATTCACTTCCAACTTTTTAACTATGGTTTAAACAAGAGTTACCAAGTTCGATGGTATTGGCCTAAAAAATACATAATAATTTGATCTATTCAAATTTGGTACAATAATGAAAATTTTCAAAAAATAACTTGTATGAATAATGCATGTAAGCCCATAAATAAATAGCTAGAATGAGCAAAGTGTTGGATAAAACATTGGTAATCCTAACCCTTCACTCCATTTTGCAAACAATGTGTCCAAAATCCTTCCATTCAATAGGTAGACGGTACAAGGAAAACCCCATGAGAGATCTCATACGAGGCCACAATAAAGGTTTTAGTAAATCTAAAAGGTTATAAAAAAGGAAAATTATAGTTGCAAATTAGAAATATTATAAAAGAAAAACAAAAGTAAATTGTGTATTTGAAAAGAATTATAATATGGCAAATTAGATTATCAAAAATGAAAATGAGTACACTGAACAAAATGATAAACATCAAATTGTAGTTGTAAATTAGTAATTCCTATATAAGAAAGAAAAAATGTTAATTCTTATATTGAAAAAAATTATAAAATGATAAATTACAGTTTGAAATGGATGATTATTGTTTAAAAATAAAAATAAAAAGATAACTCTTATTACATTTTTTTAACTATAATATACAATGAGCATGAAGTAAATGCTTATTTCTGAAAATGGATTAATCACTACTCATTTAAACTTTTAAAATTTTAAAAGACATAATAATACATTTAGATATTGGATAAATTTTTCTCCTTTTTTCTTTGGATTAGATTGTAAAAGTAACTAGAAAATGACTTGTCTTGCTGTAAATTTTTTATCCATATATTATATTCATAATTTTATCCCAAACTCACATCCTTTATTTCTATCCAATTTTCTATAAAAATACTAGTAAAATCTACCATCCAACTAACAAATTCATTATATCTATTAACATAAATAGATAAGAAGGTGGATGTTTTATTATCCTTCCATCTATTAACCTAAGTAGATAAGAACATGGATGTTTTATTATCACTCCATGACCTTTGAAGCCATTGTAGATATATTTTCTTAATACATTGGGTTTAATAGATGGATTTTTATATAATATGTTACCTTATTTAGATAAAATTGTCGATTGGAAAAAGCACATTTTTTTTTAAATAGATTGGATTTAAGATGGGTTCCTCTAAATCATTTTGAGGTTCACGATGATTTACTTGGTCTTCTATAGAGTCATGATGAGCTTGATCTGGTTTTAAGTAATGAGTTAAAAACGATATGTGGTAGATGGTGGATTGATTCATGTACTTTCATGAATTGTTTCAGATTCATAAAAGTGATTTGTATAATTCCACTAATAGATAATAAAATAACTTATATACTAATATAGTGTATTTTTTTATTACGTAGAAATTGATAATCACACTTATGGAATTAATTTACATATTTCTTGAATTTAGCTATTTTGTTAAATAGAAGTTGGTAATCACAGTTATGGAATTAATTTTACATATTTCTTGCTTGTATGCAAAGCATGCATGACCCAAAAGGGTATTCGGGTAGTGGAAATTCATTTTTCTATTAAATGCAACAATACTTTTGGTAGTGACTTGTTTACAAGATGTATGCTATGTGTTTAATTGCAAGAAGTGGTTTCACTAGACTGGTGCTTAAGATAAATGTATGTTAAATGTTTGTTTTTCATGTATGGTGTGTGTTGTAATACTGAAAATTTCACCTCAGTCCAATCGACGACGGCCACTTCCATGTCGTTTCCTAGATTCTTGTAAGCTTTTATGTGATTTTTTTTTGTTGTCGGCAAGAACCACTTCCATGTGGTTGGTTTTTAAGTTACTTGTAAGTTATTTTGTGACTTTGTTTGGTTCATAATTCTTTCCCTTTTGTAATAGACCCACTAAATATTAAATTGGTGTGGAGACTGGAGAGCTGCTAAATTTATGGAATAATTGTGTCTTTGGTATGAGGTTAATTCTATTATTTCTCATAAATTTACTGAATTTACTAATTTTACAAGTCTTTATGAATTTTAGTCTTCCAAACATGATGTAGGTCATTTTAAGAGTTATAAAAGTGACGATAGATGAAAAATAATTCGATTAAAAATATATCTTAAAGTTTAATATTAAAAAATAATTTTCCCTTTAAATTTCATTATTATTATTTTTAATAGAAAAAAATTGAATTTTGTCATTTTAATTAAACATAAATAAATTTAAGTGTAAAAGGTTTTTTACACTAAAAATTAAATTTTACTAATTAAAAATAAATAATATATAGATATAACTTCACAAATTATAACCCTATGTTTTCTTTCTCTTTTTTAAATTTTTATATTGTTCTTTTTAATTTGGATATTTTGAAAAATGACGATATGATGCCACCAATTATATTTATATTTAAAATAAATTTTTAATTTAAATTAGAAAAATATATTTCAATAATATTTAAATTTTAAAATTGTCCATGGGTCTTGGATGAGTTCTCTCTTAAAGCACTCCTTGATGTGAGGTTGGGATTGTGGTGATATATTGGACATGTTGAATATGTAGTCCTTCTCAAATAAATAAACAAATTAAACTAGCAATTGCACCTCATGTTGCAAAAGAAATTCCGTAAGGAAATAGCATAGGAAAGAGTAGCCTAGAAGAAATAAAATGTTGTAGAGAAGGAGCCATTTTGGAGGAATGAAAGTCAAAATTTTCTTCCATGGTAGCACGTAATGGAATGTTAATGCAATAATACTTCCTTGAGCCTTACAAATCATGAAGCCTATGTTGAAGTTAAGTTAAATACCTTGTCTAATCATGCCAACATGAATGCCTCATGAATAAAGAAATAGATTGTGATTTCTACCTTCAAAATCAAAGTTTTTTTCGGTGCAGTTCCTCCATATTTAATCTTGATCAATTCGTATTGAGTCACCTATGTATTATTTCCTTCGTGATCATTGAAAATATTCAAAATATCATATTTTTATTTACCACTGATGTCCCTCGTGTCTACCATGTTCTTGTTTTTTTAGTATCTGATATGAAGTTGGTTTTTTTGGTTCTTTGTGCAGACAATAAAAAAATTATGCAGAGGTGACTTTCATCACTTCAAGAGAAGTAAAAATAAGGCGATTGAGAAAAGAGCTCCAACACAGAGAGAGATTTGGTAGCATTTATGGAGTTGTCGAACATGTCTTGTTATATGGTGTTGGCTACTAGACATAGCTTTCTTGATCTTCTGTAGAGTAAATGAATTTTTATTTATGTCGTATTACATTAACCATGAAATTTCCAACATTCATGGCACACTTTCCATCACATTTGTAGAGAAAATTATAGTAGAGTATCACATTATTCTTATCAGATCTAAATGCTCCTATATGAAACAACGATGAATTTCATCACTTAAGAGCAGTAAAAGCAATGTTTTTTTTAAACAACTCCAACACATTTGTAGAGAAAAAACATATTATCACACTTTTCTTATCAGAGATAAATGCTCGTATATATATGCAACAACGATGGATTTCATCACTTAAGAGCAGTAAAAACAAGTTTATTGAGAAAATAACTCCAACACATTTGTAGAGAAAATTATTACACAATATCACACTTTTCTTATCAGATCTAAATGTTCCTATATGCAACAACAATGGCTTTCATTAGTTCAAGAGCAATAAAAACAGGTTTATTTAGAAAAAACTCTAGCACTGAGAGAGATTTGGAAGAAACTATTGAATTGGTGAACATGTCTTGGTCTATGGTGTTGGATATTGGGCATAGATTTCTTGATCTTGTATACAAGGCTGTAATTTTCAAGTAGCTTATACTACATTAACCATGAAATTGTCAACATTTAGGGCACATTTGTAGAGAAAATTACAATAGAGTATCACATTTTTCTTATCATATCTAAATGTTCCTACATGAAACAACTACCTTACAAAATTACAATAGAGTATCACATTTTTCTTATCATATCTAAATGTTCCTACATGAAACAACTACCTTGTGCCTCATAGTTTAAATTTGTGGAAGCAGGAGGAGAGGAGTGTCAAGGTGCAAGCTAGAATATGAAGAGAAAGAAGAATATTCTTTGGGACTTGAGATAGACTCATTCTATGCACCCCTAAAGCAAAGCTTAATAAAACAAAACACACCATACTTTAATTTTTGAAATAAATATCTTAAAAATTAGAATATAAACTTAATAAACTTTACTCAATTACACATTTAACAATATTCATTTAAAAAATACAAATACAAATTACTATTTTAAATAAAAATAGTACAACACATTTAACAATATTCATTTAAAAAAATACAAACACAAATTAATATTTTAAATAAAAATAGTACAAAGAATTACATTAATTACCATGGCCCTCATGTACCTTCCTCTTATTACTTTTTAAATACCGCATGTTTGTGACTTATTTTTAATCAAATAGTGTCAATTTTGTAAAACTATAATCTACAAGTCTCACTTTTTATAGCTTTGGTGGCAGGGCAGAGTATGTAAATTCCCTTACCCTTTAAGAGGCATCCTCAATTATTGTACTACCCTCCTCGACATCCAATTTAGACATCTTAGGTTATTCTAAATTGATCAAGAGTATAGAATTTGTAGGGTGGTGTTCTATGTGCACTAAAATTTCGATGAGGTCCATCACTATGTATGGGGTTCATTGCAACCTTGGATATATTCTGTGAGTTGTGATTTTTTTCTTGTGGATACAACTTAGTTTTGGTTGTCACCTAGTGATCATGCTTCAAAACCTTGTTATCATCTCAGATCCTTATAGCATTAGATATATTTTCTGAGCTAATGTGATGGTTTTTTTGTCACAATGATTCAAAAATCAGTTATTATACCAAAATATTGACTTTCTTGTCCCTTTAAAAAAACCACAAGAACATTTGATTTTACATTGTGATTTCCCTAGGAAGGGTGGGATTTTTAAAGATTGGAGAGTAAATTGAGGGGTTATTGTTAGAAATTGTTGTATAATATGGAAAATTTGGATGGTTTGTAGACAATATGAATGTCATAAGAGATATCTATTTTAATTTTTTTAGTGTCTCTAGCCACCATGCATCTAATAGGATCCATTTCGAATGAGAACATCAATAAATCACTGTGTGAATGATAACTTGTGACATCTCTAGCCATTTTATTTGATTTTGGATCAAGTTATAAACTAATAAATTGTGAAATCCACAGCTATTTTATTTGATTGTGGATCAGGTTATAAACTATAATATACTCTCTATTCAGAATATTGTAGAGTATATATTGGATGGAGGGAAAGGTTATGATAAACTTGTACAAAAACACCCTTAGGGTTGTCTCAACTTACTCTATTGTTAATTACATAGTGTCAATTTTGTAAAACTATAATCTACAATAAGGATTGAGTGGGTTTTTTCTTTTGTAAGTTTTGTTTGTAATTGAAAAATAAAAAATTATAAAAGCTAAAATTATTAAAAAGTTGAGTAAATTTGACATCATATAATATGAAATTTTTTTATGATTATAAATTAAAAAACATGTATGATTTTTTAGCTACAAATAGGTAATTAAAGATAGTTTTTTTGAATGAAGAAATTTGATATTCATTAACAAAAAAGAGTTTGAAAGAGTATGTATGTAGTTAAAAAAATGTTATGTAGTTAGAAACTATTACAATTAAGTAATTAAAGGTAAATTTAGTTTTATTTAAGAAATAAGAATTATGAACATTCATCATTATTGCTCAAGATAAATCATGTCCTATGAAATAATTTGGAAATTTAAAAAAGATCACATATTTTAAAAAAAAAAATTCGTTATTAATTTAATTTTCTATATATTAAGAAATGCTACTCATGAATAATAAAATAGTGGTAACATAAATAATATATAACAAAAAAACTATGTGTTTTTGGAATAATAAAATAGTTGTAATAAAAATAATATAGAAGAAGAAAACTATGTATACAATAATATATAACAAAAAAAACATGTATTTTTGGAATAATAAAATAGTTGTAACAAAAATAATATAGAACAAGAAAAACTATGTATATTTGGATGTATGAAAATTTAGATACATTTTATTAAGTAAAATTTTAAAAGAATAATGGTTATAAACATTTAAAACTAGTTTTATTAAATAGTTAGTTTAGATCTATATTATTTATCAAGGGATCAATTCTCTTTTACTCTAAAAGAGGTTTGCATATTAAGACATATGATCCCTCTTGGCTCTTGGTAGATCTAGAGTTAGGATTGATCTATGCCATCTTAATTTCCCTCTTTAATTAAAGTACATTCCACATGAATACCATGAGTCAATACCATGGGTTGTTTTTATAGTTTATTATTATTTTATTTGATTTTATTTTGACGTAGTTAAAATGCTCTTTTTACTCTAAAAGAAGTTTGCATATAAAGACATATGATCCCTCTTGGCTCTTGGTAGATCCAGATTGATATAGGCCATCTTAATTTCCCTCTTTAAATAAATTACATTCCACATGAATACAATGGGTCAATACCGTGGGTTGTTTTTATAGTTTATTATTATTTTATTTCATTATTTTTATTTTTTATTGTATTTTGATCTACTTAAAATGTTCATTACATTATGTCAATATTTTTATTTAATTTACTTTTATTCTTATTTTTATGTAATTTGAAATATTCAAAATTTTAAATTGAGGTTAAAATATAACAAATTTTTAATAACAATATTTCATCTTAAAAGTCACCAAAATTTAAATTAAATCTAACTTATTAAAAAGAAAACAAAAACTAACATTATAAAAAACATATAAAAAACTATTTACTTGTGGATCTAATGGCCTAAAACATTTCAATCGTCTAACATTTGATCCATTGACTCAAACATGGACACAGTGGTAGCTAGGAGAGTTGAGTTGTTTTCAAATAATAATGCCTTACATTATAAAATTATATTTTTACATGTTTAATATATTTTTTATATTGTATTTTTATATGCTAAATAATTTTATATATTGTTAATGATCTAAGTAACAAGTGAAACTCAATCATCATTCACTTTCATACACGTTTTAATGTGATCCATTCACATTTTTATGTATATTATGGTGTATTGAAATTAATGTGCTCCCATTCACATTTTTATGGATGGGTTATATTTTTCAGTGTTAAATAAAATGATGTGACATAATATATAGTTTTCAATATATTGTATTAATATAGTTAAAAATTATATATTTTAAAGTATATTGGTTTTTAAATATATGGTACTTAGAAGTTAATGATCTTAGTTACATAGTTTTTAATATAGTAGTAACTGTGAAACCCACCCATCATCACATTTTAATGTTCTTCATTCACATTTTTATGTATACTATGGTGTGTTGAAATCAATGTGCTCCCATTACCATTTTATGGATAACTTATATTTTTCTGGGTATTAAATGTTGTAATATTATGAAATTGATAATTATGTATCTCTACAATTGCTTTCCAATGAATTCATGCAAAATTTGATAGAGACAAGAACAATTTTCTATATATTTTGCAAGAATTAAACCCCTATTTAAATTGACAACAAGGTTTGAAAATAGTTGTTTTACCCTACTTTAACCTCGTGAATGGAGATTGAGTAACAAACACTACATGCAATGGGTTGTTACAGGGATTAACATTTGTCACTTTATCGAAATATTTTAGGCGACTATTTGTCACTTTATCGAAATATTTTAGGCGACTAAATGGGATTTCGATTTATTTCTTCTCAATCTACCTGGTTGCTTTGGGGAAAGGAGGCAACAAACCCTCTTTAGAAAAATTTGGGGCAGATCAGGACGACCCGATAGAGAAGAACCATAAAGGTTAAAATTCATCAACTATTGGAATTGTGGTATATGCATTGGTAGTCTTATAGAAGTCATTATATTCATGTATATTTAGGAAAATGTTGGATGGGGTCTGGGATTTTGCATTCCTTCCGTGACCATGGAAATAGCTTTGTTTATATTCTTTTGTGGAATGTGATTTTACTCGCATAAAATACCCATTGGTATTCCTCTCATTCAAATTATCCATGTCTTTGTTGCAACATTTCAAAAGTTGAATGTTTCTACTTCTCATCAAGAAATAAAGAAAGTAGTTGTCGATGAAAAAAGGGAAGTTTTGCAGTTTGGGTCAAGAAGGCAATATTTTCCTACTAACCAGTTTAGCTAAGTTCTCACTAGTCACAACTGCTTTGCAAATTGAATTTATTTGAGTCATAGTTTCTTTGCCATGTGCCATGGTAATTTATGAAGTTCAGTTTAGCTAACCTCTCATTAGTCATGGTTGCTTTGCAAATTGAATTTATTACAGTCACAATTTATTTTCCATGTGGCATGGTAATTTATGAAGTTATTGATGGTTGAAATAATCATACTGTAGGATGGGGTGTACTGGAAATTTAGATTTTAGCTATATTTCATAGAATATCTCTACATCTTGACCACAAATATAGTGTAATTCATCCCTAAGTCCTATTTTTTTTTATATCAGTCTTGTTATTCTACCTTGTTATTCGTTTTTTTTTATCATTCCTTTAAAACTGATGTGTACCTTACTTTTCAAGGAGAAAATAGTGTCTCCAAAACCATATTTTTTCACATCACTACAATTTATCAAATTCAATTCAACGAAAACACTCAACATAATTATTTTTATATAAGTTCCAACAAATAGAAGTGAGGAAAGAGAGAAAAGAGGGACATTATCATATCAAAGACAAGAAAAGCCTTCATTTGCACAATTTCAATACGCAAAATGCGGGCCTCGAAGATGAGCTGAAATTGAAGAAAATTCCATAACAAGAAAATGAAGAACCATTCTGAAGATTGCATTCATTTTCCCATGTGCTATAAGTCAAGGTTGGAAACCCGTGAATAAACCCGTCATCCAAAAAGTTCTATGACTCATTTAGCTTTGCAACTCTTCACCAAGAGATATTGAGAAGATACAAAACTTCCACAAGCTAATAATGGCTTTAAATTTTAAAATTTTCCATGGGTCCTCGATGAGTGCCTTCTTAAGGCACTCCTGGATGCAAGGTCCCGATTACGGTGATATATTGGACATGTTGTGATGTAGTCCTCCCAAGGTTAAAGATATATTTAAATTATAAAATTATATTTTTACATTCTTAATACATTTTTTATATTATATTTTTACATGCTAAATAATTTTATATATTGTTAATGATCTAAGTAACCAGTGAAACCCACCCATCATTCACTTTCATACACATTTTAATGTGCTCCATTCACATTTATATATATATATATATGATGGTGTATTGAAATTAATGTGTTTCCATTCACATTTTTATGGATGGCTTATATTTTTTAGTATTAAATAAAATTGTGTGACATAATAAATAGTTTTTAATATGTTTTATTAATATAGTTACAAATTATATATTTTAAAGTTTACGGGGTTTTAAATATATGGTAATTAGAAGTTAATGTTTTTAATATAGCAGTTACTATGAAGCCCACCCATCATCACATTTTAATGTGCTCCATTCACATTTTTATGTATATTATGGTGTGTCAAAATTAATGTGCTCCCATTCAAATTTTTATGGATAAATGTTGTAATATTATGAAATTGATAATTATGTATATGCACAATTTCTTTCCAATGAATTCATCCAAAATTTGATGGTTTCAAGAGCAATTTGCTATATATTTTGGGAGAATTAATTCTCTATTTAAAAGGACAACAAGGTTTGAAAATAGTTGTTTAATTCTACTTTAACCTTGTGAATGGAGACTGAGTAACAAACACTACATGCAATGGGTTCTTACATGGATTAACTTTTGTCACGTTATAAGCCTCTTTTAGGAGTATGAATCGTATTGGGATTCTTTTTTCTCAATCTACCTGGTTTCTCTGGGAAAGGAGACCACAAACCTTCTTTAGAAGCATTTAGTGCAGATCAGTTTGAAGGACGACACGGTAGAGAAGTTCCATACTATTTAATTCTTCAACTATTGGAATTGTGGTAGATGAATTGGGAGTCTTATAGGCATCATTCTATTCATGTATATTTAGGACAATGTTGGATGGGGTCCGGGATTTGGAATTAGACCATGGAAATATCATTGTTTATCTTCTTTTGTGGGACGATATTTTACTGGCATAAGATACCCAGTGGTAGTCATCTCACTCAAATTATCCATTTATTTGTTGCCACGTTTCTCTAGTTGAATGTTCTACTTCTCATTAAGAAATAAAGAAAGTAGTTGATGATGCAGAAAGGGAATTTTTGTTGTTTCGGTCAAGAAGGAAATATTTGCCTATTGATCAGTTTAGGTAAACTCTCACTAGTCATGGCTACTTTGCAAATTGAATTTATTAGATTCATAGTTGCTTTTCCATGTGGCATGGTAATTTATGAATTTCAGTTTAGGTAAGCTCTCACTAGTCATGGTTGCTTTGAAAATTGAATTTATTAGAGTCACAATTTCTTTTCCATGTGGCATGGTAATTTACGAAGTTCTTGATGGTTGAAATAATCATACTGTAGGATGGGGTGTACTAGAAATTTATATTTTAGTGATATAGCATAGAATATCTCTACATGTTGACCACAACTAAGGTGCAATGAATCCCTAAGTCCTATTTTTGTTTCATTCAGTATTTTTATTCTAGCATTTTATTCGTTGTTTTTTATAAGTCATTCAAAATTGTTGTGTACCTTACTTTTCAAGGATAAAATAGTGTCTCCACAACCATATTTTTTCACATCAGTACAATTTATCAAATGCAATTCAACAAAAACACTCAACAAAATTCTTTTGATATAACTTTCAAAAAATATAAGTGAGAAAAGAGAGAAAACAGTGACATTATCATATCAGAGATAAGAAAAGACTCCATTCGCAAAATTTCAATATGAAAAATTCTAGCCTTGAAGATCAGCTGCAATTGAAGCAACTACCATAACTTCCAGTCCAATAAGAAAATGAAGAATCGTTCCAAAGATTTCATTCATTTTCCCATGTGCTATAATTCAAGGTTGAAAATCCATGAATAAACCTGTCATTTGAAAATTTATGTGACTCATTTAGCTTTCCATGTATTCAACAAAAGAAACTCAGAAGATACAAAATTTCCATAAGCTAAAAATGCCATAATATATGTGATATATTTTCCGTGGCATGATATAACTTGTGCAAACAAATATGGGGAAGACATACGGGGTAATTTCCTTTGTAATTTATCAAATTCACTTCAAAGAAGTGAGAAAAGAGAGAAAACACGAACATTAGAAAATAAAATACAAAAAATTACTCCACATGCACAATCACAATATAAGCAAAATGTGGCCTCAACAATATAGGATTTGCACCCAATCTAATTTCTTTGAAAACTATTTTAAATAGCTAAGGTAGACTGCGCCTAAAGGTTGGATCCTTGCTTCTTATAATTGTGGCTTGGGCCCATCAAAAAATTGTCTCCCCCAAGAGTGTAGAGTGCACTTCAAGACCATGTCTCCAACCCTTTGTTGACAAGACTTGTGACCTACGCCCAACACTGGTCTCCTGGCTTTGTAGTAGAGACTGCATTACTAGAGGAAAAGAATGCAAACTCTCACACCAACTGTTAATGCAACATCCACCCAACAGGATCCTCTCTTCCAACAAGAGCACATTTCACATCTCTAAAATCTAATCGTGAAACTCGGGTTTGAGTGTTCTGCAAGAATGAAAAAATTCTATTCCACACCCGTGGAACAAGCAAGTTCAAAAATTTCATAGAAGTGGAAAAATATTGTATAATGGATGTTGGCCCAATTTATCTGTGCTTTAGGACTCTAGTATGAATTTACAATATCATCTCATGCAATATTGCTGAGTCTAAGCTAACAAGGCACATGGATCCTAAAATTTTTATCAGAATCCACACAATAGACATTCTATCTCATTGGGGCTCAAAGTAACAAAGAAGAATTAAAAAATTTATGGAAACCAATTTTTTCCTACGATGAATAAATGTAACGCGAGCATTCTCTATGGTCCCATATATTTCATACATGTACACAAGGGCACCACCCACAAAATAACTGAACTAAAACCCTCTCCTAAGTATAACTTCATGGAATTCCTTGTCCTATTCCATAGCTACCAAGTTAGCACATGCTAGGAGAAAAACTGTAAACTTATCTACATTTGACTTCACAACTTACATTTCATTTGCCTAAAAATGTCAAACACTTCCTCACAATGCCCATCATGTGTGTATCCATCAATTATCTTATTCTTGAAATTACATCTCATTCAAGAATTTTCTGAACATTTTTCAAGGACTCCTCAATATGAACATTTTAAACAAATTGAGAAATCATTGCATTCCATGAAGTGACATATTGATGAGGCATCTTGTCAAACACACCATAAGCATTTTCTATGCTCCCACATTTTGAAATCATATCCACGAGAGCAATTTCCCCAAAGACATCAAAATGAAACCGATTTCTCATTATGTCTTCACGAACTTCCATTCCTTGCTCCAGAGTTATCATGTTCATACATGCTAGGAGAACAACATCAAATGCTTTTAGATTTATCTTTATACTAGCCAATTTCAATTGTTGAAAAATAGTCAGAGCTTCCTCATCATGAGCATTTTGTGAAAATGTCGCAATCATTATTGTACAAGAAATTACATTCTTCATAGGAATAGCCTCAAAAAGCCTCAAAGCCTCATCAACAAGCCCAACCTGTGCATATCCTTTGATCATTGCATTCCCTGACACCACATTCCTTTCAGTAATTTTTCAAAAAAGCTTCAGCGACTCATCAACTTTCCCATTCTGAGCATATCCTGCAATCATTACATTCCATGTAACTACATTGGTTTGAGGCATTTTTTGAAAAAATCTTGAGAGGTTGTCCAAGTTTCCCATTCTGTAGATACCATGACATAATTAGATTCCATGAAATGACATTACGTTGAGGCATCTCCTCAAAATGCTTTAAGGCCTCTTCAATATACCCATTGTGGGCGTACTCTAAATCCATTTTCGTCCACGAGACTACATTCCTATGATCCATTTTATCAAGCACATCATGCACAATTTATACACTCCAACATTTTGCATAGAAATCTAAAAGCCCATTTCGTACAAACATATTGGACTGAAAACCCCTTCTAATTATCTTTCCATGAATGTTCTTGAGATCTCCCAAGTTGAGGCATGTTAGAAGAAGACTTGCAAATGTGAACTAATTGGGTTGGACATCCATCCATTTCATTCGATAAAATAGTTATGAGGCTTTTTTGGTATGTCCATCCCTGGCATAAGCTGTAATCATCACATTCCATGATCCCACATTTGGTTGAGGCATTTTTTCAAACACATTTTGTGCATCATATATATTTCCACATTTGGCATACATGGTCAGAAGGATATTTTCCAAAACCATGTCCTACCATTCAGATCCTCTCTAAATGATGTTAGCATGGACTATTTTTCCTTCTAATAGGACTTTTTCATCAATGCAACCCTGCAACATAGAAGTATAAGCGGTGGAATCTATATATTTTCCCATATAATGAAAAAAAATTGTTGCTTCTTTCAATTGGATGTGTTTACGAATAGTGGTGAGATCCTCGTTGCAGTTGGCACTGTGGACTAACAGACTTTTATGTTAACGGAAATAGCTCTGTTTATATTCTTGTGTCAGATGACATTTTACCCGAATAAACTACCCACTGGTAGTCCTCTCACTCGAATTATCCACGTCTTTTTTGCAACGTTCCACAAGTGGAATGTTTCCACTTCTAATCAACAAAAAAAGGAAAGTAATTGCTGATGCAGAAACGAAAGTTTTGCAGTTTGGTTCAGGAAGGAAGTATTCACCTACTTATCAATTTGGTTAAGTTCTCACTGGTCATAGTTGCTTTGCAAATTGAATTTATTGGAGTCACAACTACTTTCCCATGTGGCATGGTAATTTATGAATCTCTTGATATTTGAAATAATCATATTGTGGTATGGGGTGTACTGACAATTTAGATTTTAGCAATATAGCATAGAATATCTCCACATCTTGACCAAAACTAAGTTGTAATGAGTCCCTATGTCCTATGATCAATTTATGTTGTAATTGTGTATTTCTATGTGTGTCTAGGAATTTTTACAAGTTGATTCACGTTTTTCTGTTCTAATCTAATATTTTTCTGGTTATTGTAGATTGCAGGATTTATGGTTGGAGCATTTTCTCATCTTTGAGTGATCCAAGTATGCGTTTATTTTTGAGTGATCTAAGTATGCATATCTTTACTGGGACAAGAAAACTAGTCAAAGTAATTAACATTAGTCTTGTAGATGATTATTTATTAGTTTCAAGTCCTCAACAAGTTGTTGTATACAAAAGAATTTAAGTGATTAATGCCTCATGCAACGAATATGACTAGAGGGAAACCAAGTGAAAAATTTAAGCATCTATATTTGGAGAAAGTGAAAAAAAAAATTAAGTGATTAATTCCTCATGCAATTAATATGACTAGAGGGAAACTAATTGAAAAATTTAACCATTTATATTTGGAGAAAGTGAAAAATCTGTGGCACACATGCCCTAAACAAATAAAGGTCTTCCCATGGGAAAACACCTAAACTTTTTTTTTTAAGCTCATATTGAGGCTCACATTTGAGGTGGCAAAGGGGTTGTTAGTTCTTGTCCTATTTATGTCATGTCTAAGTGAGATGGTTTACTGTGGATGAAAAAATAAGGAGTTTCTTATACGTATTTCGGTGTTATGTGGAATTTATGTTGCACGAATTTTTAAGGAAAGCCCACTCAAATTATCAGAGAATCTTTAGGTGATCTCATTAAAAAAGTATGTTTCTCCTTATATGTTGATTATTCTTGCTCTAGAATATGATACCCCATGGGGTTTCTTTTATGCGGTCATCCAAGAGCATCCACCTAGATGTGGGATTGGTGGTGTTTTGTATCTAAATTCTTTTCAATTCATTCATATCAGATATACTCCGGCTCCTGGTTCAAATTCAAAGATCGAATTCTGAGCATTGTTTGTTGTTGTTTAGTTGGCAAGTGCTTGTGGTTTGAAGAGGTTTTAAGAGATGGGAACCCATATCAAATAGTTTTTGACCGATGCAAGTTTTGTATGACAGTTTAAACATATTTTTTTTCCATAAATATATTTATAATAAGTATATTTTTTAATATATATATTTTTATGCATAAAATATTTTTAGAGATATTATCTTATATAATAATATTTATACTTTCCTATATGTATATTTTTTATAGTTTCATTATTACATTTCATTTTACCAAAAGAGAAAACACACAAACTAAGTAAATTAGTATATATGCACAAAATAGTTTTACAGAGATTATCTTATATAATTATATTTATACTCTAATATGTGTATATTAAAAGCAATGTTGTTATAACTCAATAGGAGAATGGTGGAACGTTGATCCTATTGCGGTTATAGATGAAGCACTCCGCACTGGTGGTGCGCCCAATTTGTCGGATGCATATACCCTAAATGGACAGCCGGGAGACCTATATAACTTCTCTATGACAGGTATTAATAATTTCCTTTGATAGATCAGGTATTGAAATTATATAAATCTATTTGTTTGTTTAATATTGACTTGCAGCTGATATCATTGATGCAGGAACATTTCGGTTTCTTGTAAAACAAGGAGAAAATTACCTTCTTCGGATGGTCAACGCTGCACTCAATAGTGCGCACTTTTTCAAGATCACAGGCCACAAATTTATAGTTGTTGTTGTGGATGCTTTCTACACCAAACCATATGAAATAGATGTGATCGTCATTTCTCCTAGTTAGACTACTGATGTTCTCGTCAAGGCCAACCAAACTGTTAGAAGGTACTATATGGCTGCCTGAGATTATAATAATTAGGCAGCAGGCGATTTCGATAACACTACAACTATAGCCATTTTTTAGTGCATGGGACATCAAAATACATGCCCCATTTTACCTAAGCTTCCTTACTACAATGACACTGTCATTGTCACTATATTTAGCACAGTGCCATGAAGCCTCAATTATAAAGAGTTCCCAGTGGAGGTCACGCACAGCATAGATGACAGTCTCATCACCACCGTTGGAGTGGGATTACTTCCATGTGAAGCTATAAATTACACCTGTCAAGGCCCCAATGGAACTGGGCTCAGTGAAATCATGAACAACATGTCCTTTATTTTGCCCAGCGTCGCCCTGCTTCAAGCTTATTATTTCGGTATTAATGGTGTGTTTATGAGTGATTTTCCATCAAAACCTCCCCTTAGATTCAACTACACAGGGGAAAATATTCCCACAAGACTTTGGGCTCCTGAACTAGCAACAAAAGTGAGAGTTGTCACATACAATTCAATCGTACAACTGGTCTATCAGGCAACAAACATCTTCGTGGCAGAGAACCATCCGATGCGTCTTCATGGTTACAATTTTTACATGGTGGGACAAGGTTTCAAGAACTATAACCCAAAAAATGACCCACTTATATTTAATATGGTTTATCCTCCACACCGCAACATAGTAATCGCTTCAGTGAGAGGGTGGGTTGTTGGAATATTGAAAATTCCAGAACAAAAAATGGAGAGAGTAATACTCTCCTCTACTAAGATAGAGAAATTAAAAATTCTTGACAGGAGACAGAGTTCAACACTTTAAAAAAACCTTCTATTCCACTCAACAACTCAAAAAAAACTATTACACTTCTTCCTCTCTGAGAGGGATTTCAAAAATATGACTGCTACAAACGCAGTGCATAAAACTATCACACTGTCTCACTCTAAAACATACACTATTGTGTAAAATATCTATGCTCTGTCTCTGTAAAGAAATGAAATGCACTGTTGTGCACTCACATAAAAAATCACACACTGCTGTTGTGTAAAAATTACATTGCATATGTATCTCATGGGCCTTTTACACTATATATCAAAATAAAACTTAAATCTAAATATAAAATTACGTCAGGTCCACATAATAAAAACACGACAAACCTTTACGTTGCACTATATAAAAGCGACCACCTTAAACCTTTTACAAAGTATCGCATGATGAACATAAACCAAACACCACCGGACTTCAAAAACATTTAACCGAATTGCAAACAAATTTCATGTGCCGAAAAGAGCCTACTGACGTCACCCATGTTGTGACCTAAAATCCTTATACAATCCACCCTAAAGTCGTATCGGGTCCGATTTGGGCTCGACATACGGAAGGCTGAGTGTGACCCGAAATCCTATCAAATCCGCCTCAATGAATATTTCGGGTCCGGTTTTCTGCCTGGTGACCGGGCAAACCAAAAACTCGTACCAATTGAATGCTGCAACGTGTTATCCTACTGTTCGCTGGCCTGTTGACTTGGCGTGGGGACCACAACACTTGTGGACTGTTGACGTGGTCGTGGGACCACAAAAACTCCCACATTCAAAACAAAACTCCTCCTGCGTACAAATAAACTCTGTCTTGTGTATAAATGGAAAACTATGTTTTTCATTTTGACCCTTTGTTTTCAATGTGCAGGACTGGTGCCGAAACAAAATTTGATCGATCATCAGAATGGCAAGTGGCCTGGTGACAAAAATTCTTCAAACAAATATACAAGGCGGCCACTGTATAATGTAGCGGTTGAAGGTAATATTTCAACACACCCCTTTACTTTCAGCTGATGGGTTATCAGTCATACCCAGACATTTTCTCAAAAATTTGAAACTCTTCTGTCCCAATGGTTTGGTCAGAATATCTGCAAACTGCTCCCGAGTTCTGCAGTGTTCCAAAACAATTTCACCAATTTTTGCCAATTCTCTGATGTAATGAAACTTTGTGTCAATGTGTTTCGTTCTCTTGTGAAACACAGAATTATTCGATAATGCAATATCTGAGCTATTGTCACAAAAAATCACAGTTCCTTTTGCCTACTCTTGGCACAAACTTCTTAGCATCCTTCTCATCCAAATTGCTTGACATGATGCTACAGTAGCTGCCACATATTCTGCCTCTGCTGTAGATAATGCTACAATGGGTTGTTTTTTAGAAGCCCATGAAATGGCTCCTGAACCCATGTGAAAAACATAACTAGAAGTTCTCTTCTGATCATCTACACTTCGAGCCCAATCACTATAAGTGTATCCAACCAAATCTGAACATTCTGAAGTAGTATATAAAATGCCATACCTTTTGGTTCCTTTAACATACCTCAGAATTCTCTTCGGTGCCTGCCAATGTGCATCCTTTGGCTTCTCCATGAATCTGGAAATCAAACTAACAGCATGCATTATGCCAGGCCTAGTTGCAGTCAAATACATGAGGCTGCCAACTATGCTCTTGTACAAGCTAGGATAAAAATCCTTGGTACTGTCCTCTCTGCTGAGTTTTAATACCATCACTGTGGGAGTGATCGCTGCTTTTCTATCCTACATATTAAATGTTTCCAGCACTTCATTAACATATTTTTCCTGTGAGATAAAAATCCCATTTTCATCTTGTTCTACTTCTATTCCTAAGAAGAATTTAAACAAACCCATGTCAGTCATTTTAAATTCTTCTTTCATGACTATTTTAAAATTTTCAATAAGGTAATCATCATTACCTATGAAAATAACATCATCAACATATAAAAATACTATCAACATTTTACCATCCTTTTCTTTGATGTAGAGGGTGAGTTCTCCCTTACACTTTTCAAATCCATTTTCCAGTAGATAGGAATCTATCCTACTGTACCACGCTCTTGGCGCTTGATTTAGCCCAGAAAGAGCTTTCTTCAACTTGCACACTTTGTGCTCTTGGCCTTTCTTTTCATAGCTGAGAGGTTGTTCAATGTAAACCTCTTCCATTAACACTCCATTTAGGAATTTTGACTTCACATCCACTTGGTAGACTTTCCACTTGTTTTTTTCTCACGGTTTCCATTCTAGCAACCGGTGCGAATGTTTCCTCATAATCTATCCCATGCTTCTGCTTATATCCTTTAACAACAAGTCTGGCCTTGTGTCTTTCTATTTTGCCTTCAATATTACTCTTGGTCTTGTAGACCCATTTAACTCCAATGACATCTTTGCCTATTGGGAGTTCAACCAAATCCCATGTCTTGTTTCTTTCTATGGCATTAATCTCCTCATCCATAGCTTATATCCATTTCGTATCCTTAATGGCTTCTTTGAAATGAACAGGATCATCAACATGAAAATATAAAGCAAACAAAGAATTGATACCTTCATTTGCTACCTCTTGTGCATAAATGTCATTCAAATTTCTGAACTTCTTACCTCTTTCATTAGGTGTACAAATGCTTGAAGAAGCACTTGAATTTCCTCCTTGTGGTGTGCTTGGAGAAGCACCTTCATTTCTCATCAAGGGTGTGCCTTGCTGTCCTTGTGTTGGAGCTAGTGTTTGGGGATGTATTTCAGCCAACTCATCATCATTTTCATCATGAGATAAACAGTGTTTAACATTCACTATTTTCTCTATGCTTCCATCCCAAGCTTCCTCTTCAATAAATTGAACATCTCTGCTCACAATAAACTTCTTGGTGGATGGGTTGTACAACTTGTAAGCCTTGGATTCCTCACTGTATCCATTGAAAATACATTTCTCCCCCTTGTTGTCCAACTTCTTCCTTAGCTGATCTAGAATGTGTGCATAAGCCACACATCCAAAAGCCTACATGTGTGTGACACTTTGCTTTGTGCCACTCCATGCCTCTTCCGGCACTTTGTTCATAACTACTTTTGTAGGGCACCTATTCAAAATGTAAGTTGCACAATGTACAGCTTCAGCCCAATAATCATTAGGCAAATGCTTTGCCTTTAACATACTCCTTACCATGTCCATTATGGTTCTATTCTTCCTTTCGGCTACTCCATTTTGTTGCGGAGTATATCTGGTTGTAAAATTCTTTTGAATACCATTTTCTCTACAAAAACGTAGAAAATATTTAGAGATATACTCACCTCCTCTGTCAGTCCTTAGGACTTTGATATGCAGCCCACTTTGGTTTTCCACAAGTGCTTTGAAATTGCAAAATTTTTCAAACACTTCACTTTTATTTTTCAAAAAGTAAACACAAGTTTTTCTTGTTTAACCATCTATGAATGTTAACATATAGTGGCTGCTAGCAAGAATTGGAGTTTGCATCGTTCCACACAAATCTGAGTGGACAATCTCTAAGGGTGCCTTTGCCCTTATGCTTTTCCCGGAAGGAAAACTTTCTCTGTGCTGTTTCCCCAAGATACAACCTTCACAAAGGCTATCCGGTTTCTCTATCAATGGTAAACCTCTTACCATTCATTTTCTGTTCAACAGATTAAGACCTCCAAAGTTGAGATGTCCAAATCTCAAGTGCCACAACCAATTTTCATCTTTTGGTTCACTTTGGATAGTCTCTTGTGCCACTGCTGCTTTCTCTTCACCATTCTTCAAATCTACTCTCATTATAAGAGGGAACATCATGTTCCTTGTCATCTTTACTTCAGCAATACATTGTTTGCTGGGTGGTTTGTCCATGATGGTACAAACATCATCCTCAAAAAATACATTGTACCCCTTTTGAACAAGATGTCCAAGACTTAAGAGGTTACACTTCATTCCTGGAACATAATACACATCTGCTATGCATTTCTTTGCACCTTTCCTTGTTAAAACATTTACATTTCCTTTTCCCATAATAGAAACTTTGCTATCAGTTCCTAGTGTGATTTGTGACTTCACACTCTCATCTAACATAGAAAACATTGCTATGTTTCCTGTCATATGATTACTACAACCGGAGTCTAGAAGCCATAAATCCTCACTCTTTTCTTCAGCCATATTACAAGTTAAAAACAAATTGTCTTGGCTGAGATTTTCTCTAGTGAAATTTGCACTAGTTCTATTTCCCATATCATGCTGCTTCTTTCTACATTCATTAGCATAATGACCTTATTTTTTACAATACTTACATTGGACATTGGACTTATCATACCTCTGTCCTTGAGCATTCCGCTGACCACTTTGCTGGCTGTTGCCTTGGCATTGATGCTAATTTGGATTGCTGCCCCTTCCTTGAGCATTTTTTGGACTGTTCCTTCCACCTCTATTTTGGCTTCTACCTCTTCCTCTCTTGTTTCCTCTGCCTTTCCCTCTTCCTCTTCCGAAATACATCTGGGTCTTAAAGGCATGTTCTAGAGATGCGTTTTCACTCCTACCCAATCTCTGCTCATGAGTCATCAGTGATGCATGTAGTTCATCCACTGAAAAATTTGTAAGATCCTTAGTCTCATCTATGGTAGTGACAATCACATCAAATATTGAGGGTAGAATTCTCAAGAGTTTTTCCACAATCCTCTTGTCTTCAAGAGTCTCTCCATGAGATCTTATTTGTGTGACCATTCCAATCACATGAGTTAAGAATGAGTCAATAGTATCTGACTCTTTCATATAGAGAGTCTCAAAGTCTCTCCTCAGCAACTGAAGTTTTGTTGTCTTCACTCTTTCCATGCCTTGATAGGTTGTCTTGAGAGTTTCCCATGCTTCTCTGGATCTTTTTCTTGCTGCTATCCTTGGAAACACACTCTCATGAACTGCTTGATACAATAAGAAGAGAGCTTTGGAGTCTTTCTTCCTATTGCTCTTCAGCAACTCTTTCTCTGCTTGAGTTAAATCATCAAACTCTTCTTCATCTACTGGCTATTCAAAGCCATCCTCAACAAATTCCCATAAGTCTTGGGAGAAAAATAAAGCTCTCATACTTATTGACCAGTAGTCATAATTTTTCCCATTAAATAGTGGGAGGTGGATATTTCCAATAGCCATGCTAGTGCTGGCTCCAGCCATTCTGTACTCTTAACTATGATTCAAAAAACACTTGACTATGTATTTAAAAATAGCTAACTGTTCTGCAACAGTAACACAATAAACTGTATAGAGAAATACCTTGAATTCTTTTTGACTGAGTCTTCACACTGCTAGAGAATTTGTTGCAACAAAGAACTCCTTCCTTCAGCTTCTTGGACCTTCAAAGAGCCTGGACTAGCTCTGATACCATTTTGGAATATTGAAAATTCCAAAACAAACAATGAAGAGAGTAATAGTCTCCTTTAATAACACAGAGAAATTAAAAATTCTTGACAGGAGACAGAGTTCAACACTTTAAGAAAAAATTATATTCCATTCAACAACTCAAAAAAAACTATTACACTTCTTCCTCTCTGAGAGGGATTTCAAAAATATGACTGCTACAAATGCAGTGCATAAAACTATCACACTGTCTCACTCTAAAACATACACTGTTGTGTAAAATATCTATGCTCTGTCTCTGTGAAGAAATGAAACGCACTGCTGTGCACTCACATAAAAACTCACACACTAATTTTGTGTAAAAATTACATTGCATATGTATCTCACGGGCCTTTTACACTATATATCAAAATAAAACTTAAATCTAAATCCAAAATTACATCGGGCCCACATAATAAAAACACGACAAACCTTTACGTTGCGCTATATAAAAACGACCACCTTAAACCTTTGACAAAGTATCGCACGATGAAGATAAGCCAAACACCGCCGGACTTCAAAAACATTTAACCTAATTGCAAACAAATTTCCCGTGCCAAAAAGAGCCTGCTGGCGTCACCCAAGTTGTGACCCGAAATCCTTATACAATCTGCCGTAAAGTCGTATCGGGTCCAATTTGGGCTCGGTGTATGGAGGGTTGAGTGTGACCCGAAATCTTATCAAATCCGCCTCAATGAATATTTCGGGTCTGGTTTTCTTCCTGGTAACCAGGCAAACCAAAAACCTGTACCAATTGAATGATGCCACGTGTTCTCCTACTATTCGCTAGCCTAATGACTTGGCGTGGGGACCACAGCACCTGTGGACTGTTGACGTGGTCGTGGGACCACAGAAACTCCCGCGTTCAAAACAAAACTCATCCTACGTACAAATAAACTCTGTCTTGTGTATAAATGGAAAACTCTGTTTTTCGTTTTGACCCTCTGTTTTCAATGTGCAGGACTGGCGCCGAAACAAAATTTGATCGATAATAAAAATGGCAAGCGGCCTGGTGACAGAACTTATTCAAACAAATATAGAAGGTTGCCACTGTACAATGTAGCGGTTGAAAGTAATATTTAAACATGGGTTTCCATAAGATTCAAAGCTAACAATCCAGGTATATATATTTATATATAAACACTCATTTTCTCTTCAATTCGATTATATATATATATAGAAATTATTCCCAGATTACAGATTTATATTAAATGCAAATTATCTTCCTTCTTTGGACAGGAATGTGATTTCTGCACTACCATTTAGACGACCATTTGACATGGGGATTTAATATGGTGTTCCTAGTGCAGAACGGTCAGGGTCCTTTGGCAACATTGGAGCCTCCCCTTGTAGAACTTCCCAAGAGCTAGATAGAAGCGAGAAAAGGAAATATCAATAATCAAAGATCAGAATACTTCACCAAGTAGGATGATCTGAATGCATGGAATGATCTGTATTGATTTAAAATCTACGGTCATTAACGACATAGTTAAAATAATTGTCAGAGATCTTCTTGCAAAGATTGTTATTTGGAATATTGAATTTACTTTAGTTTCTATTAAATTTTTGTAAATTTGAGATTATTTTATAATAAAATTGAAATAGGAATTTTTGGAGAATTGAGAATTTTCAAAGATTCACTCTCATTATTACATCATTACATTAGATTCGCTGCTGTCATTATTATTCCTTTTTATTTTATGCTTTTTATAATTTATACTGGAAAGTTAAGTAATGATATTTGATATAAATAATTTAAATGTATATATATATATATATATATATATATATAATAATAATTTGGTATTTATTTATACAATAATTTTATCTCTTTCATATATATAAACACATTTTATTTTATATGTAAAAGAAGAGTGGTAAACGTTTGAAAATTTTAAATTAATTAATTTAATTATGGGGTTTTTAAGTAAATTTTATATTTACATGAATAACTAGGTTTTATATAAAAAAAATTTAAAAAAAATTAAAAATGTATATCAAGATAAAGCATCTCTTAATGAAGTGGCCAAAGAATTTCTATATTTGTAAAGTTAATCATTAATGTTAATCAATTACTAAAAGAAGTGATATGTTAACGAAAAAAATGATTTCAAACATTACAAGAAGAAACAAAATATCTAAAACAAAATTTGAAAAGAGTAAAAGCAAAGTCATAGTAATCAATTATAGAGATAGAAGGCTTTTTTTTTCTTATTAGGGCTTAATGTCTATCCATTTTTTATGACCTTTGAATCACCCTAGATGGGTTCCTATTTAGCGTTTCCCTAGTTTGGATTTGTTTAGCACTTTAATTTGCAAGTAAGTAGACACATGATATGAAAATTGTTAAATTAAAGAAATTTTACAACATTGGAAAATTGTTATTTTCCATGTAACTCCTAACATTCTTGAATAACCAAACTAACTTTATGTGAATGGGGACTAGCATCAAACCTTGAGAGTGGACCAAGTGAGCTAGAGAGCCCATGGTAGGTGATTCCTTGTGGAAAGTAAATGTTGTTGTAGCCCAAAAATATGGGTAATAATTGGTGTAAGTGTACTACCTCCATATCCACTTTCGCAAAAAATTTCTCTATATACAAATGCAATTGGGGACATATGAGAGAGCCATCATGCAAGTGCTATAATTCCAATGCAATGCATTCCTACACAAAAAATTATTTCTTATTTTCCAAACATGATATAAATTCCAACTCTACTCACATACCATGAATGTGTTAAACATAATGACCCGTGCATGAATCTCTCTCCTAGAAGCACTAATGTAAGGGAAGAACTATTTATAGTTCTAGAGGCCAATACTTGTTTATCTTCACAATTTTATCATTTCCACATCGACGATAATTTGGGTAAGGCACACCCAAGTATCCTAATTGTATGTATGATGATACAATGCTATGGACATGTTGGATGTATTTAGAATAATGGATTATAAACACTTATGATGGATATTTTTATAAATAATATTATTATGCATGGTTTTATGATATTGTCGCCATTTTCTTTTTATGGTTTCCCTCTTATTTATGCACGTGATAAATGCCAATCTAGAATGTTATTTACAATGATATCTACATAGTTATTTTAGGCTCTAGGAACATGATTGAATGAAATGGGTTGAATGATTGAATGAAATGCTTCCTAGGAAGATGTAGTTTTTGTTACTTTGCACAAGGAATTATCATCTAATGCATGTTTTATAATACCCAATAATAAGGCATCACATACTTCATCATATGGGTTATTAAATCGACACTCAATCAACTCTTTACATCAAAGAAAATTTTTCATTTGAAAACTTTCCCAAAATTAAAAAAATTTTACCAGTAAATTTTGGAAGTGTTACCAGATCTGTCTTCATCCATTCATCCTTGAATTGTTCTACTTAATCTATTTGTATTTTAAATGCCCTGGCTGTCGGGAGAACCTCTGTGAGCTATTCGACATATTTTGGATGTTCCTTTCGATTTCTCTTCTCGATTTGCTTCAGTATTTCTTGATGACCCATGAAAGTCATATTTATTTTCTCTTCTTTCTTCCTTCCTTATTGTATTAGCCTTCTAGAAATGGAAATCACATACACTTGATTATATTTAAAACTAAATATTTTAACATTCACTTTAATGGTAGCTCCCAACAACTACTAGCAACTTTCCTAATCTATTCTACACATATCCTTATGGAGGCTCATGGCTACAGCTTACGCTGGGGACTCCTTCTATGGTGAGTGATGGTGGCTCTTTCCTCTTTATATGGTGCTGGCTCTCTAGGCTAATCACCCTAATATTTTAGTAATTTGGTTTACAAACTCTCAACGAGCTCTAGTTTATATTTATGGACCAATGGATGCAAACTTTGATTTTCGGGCTACTCACAATAACTAAGGCTCTTAGTGGAGGTAGGTCATGAGTTTCTTAGCTCCTTTACTTTGCTAAACCTTGCTCTGATACCAATTTTTATTTAGAGGTAGATATAAACATGGAAACAAAAGACAAATAAGTACACAAGGTTCTACTTGAATAAGTAAGTTTTATTCATTAAATATTTTCTCATATACATCTGTTGTTATTATCTCTTCTTACTTCACATTAAAATGACCCAACCATGAATATATAAGCTCTAAACTTTCTAAATATGGAATCATGAAAACTCTAACTTTCTTTTCTTCATGCAAATTATGAATTGATGCTTTAACTAAATTTTTCTAACTTCACTTTAACATAAATAGATATTTTTATTTTCCTTAACTTAGCTTTTATTGACAAGGCATTGAATTTCTAACTCCTTACTTGAATTATAATATTATAATTAACATGCTTTCCTTCACTTAAATTAATTCTTCATACCTTGCATGCATATGAGAGTACTTAATATTTCTATCAAGTGAAACATTTTTGATCTATGACAAAGTTGTGATTGATGGCAGTAAATAAAATAGAAAATTTGGGGATAGGTTTGTATAAATTGTTCGATCTTATAATTTTTAAATTACTATAGAAGACTAGAGTTCACTTAGTTGTAACACAATTGAATATTTGACAATTGTTTGGCCAATTGGGTTGCTGATTCTGCAATATTATTTTCATTGATATCATTTTCATATTGGTTATCCTAAGGAATAATTGTTTGGAATGAATATCTACCTACTTTAATAGGTGTTAAACTTATGAATTTTAATAATCATGAAATTTAAAAAGTGAGGTGTAGTATGGAATAAGATACTTTCAGATTGAGAAAATCGATGAGATGAAATGAGCCACAATGCACCACAAACCTATAGTGATGGGTCATCTAGGTGCGCTAAGTCACCCTCCGATGTGGGTGACTATAGGGGCATGACAATGGATTTTTAGATTTAATTAAAGTTTATGTGAGAGGTGCTCTTTCAACCTCCTTCATAATTTATTTATATATATCTCTACTAATTCCCTAGTTTGAAATGATATCAATTACTAATATTACTTGGTTTATTAGTAATGGATTCATGGTTTTCTAATTACTACATGAAAATATTTACCAAAATCTTAATACCTAAAAATAAATTAATAGCAAAAAGTACTAAAGTGCATTTTGTATATTTTTTTTTACAATATTAGAGGAAAGTTTTTTTTACAATTAGGAAAAATTTAAATACTAAAATATTATCTAAGAAATAATTAAAATCCATGCAGGTTAGGCCAACCAACAAATAATATTTTGTATCTATTTATTTATTATATTTTTAGAACTTGGTATGTATATTGTAATTTTTTGAAATCAAATCATCTTTAATTTATTACTTTTATGTAATTTTTAATATAATTTTCAAATTAATATACATATAATTAAATACTTGAAAATTAGTTAAAAGTATTGTAACTTTTTAAAATGTTATATTTTAATGTCATAATTAATTAAAAAACTAATATAATCAACATATTCAAATTTTATATTTAATTAAAAATGATTAATGAAAAAAGGAAAAATATAATTAAAAAAATTGTTATCGTTAAATTTCATGTGGTTGGAATATGTAGTTGAAATTTTTTTAAATACAATTATCCCTTATTCACTCATGGAAATTTCTGAAATCCAATGACACAAAATTTCTCTCTAATCATATCAGCAGATATCAAAGGGAAAAAAGGGGAATTGCTGACTTGGAAATCTTGCTAGGAAAAGTTGACACAATCTTTAGAGTCAACTACCCCCAAAAAACAAAGAGACCAACAAATTGTTTTCTTTGTATAAGATAACATGAATGGTAAGTGAAATAACAACCTTGCTATAGGCAAGATACAGTAGTAGCCTACAAGTAAGCTACCATTTCAATTCAAGTACAGGTATGGGTTGCAAAAATCCTGTTGGATGTTGATGGTCCACCTTAACCTCTTGACATTCTAGGCATTTGTTTAAATATTCAGCAATATTCCTCCACATACCACGCCAGAAATAAACTTTCTTGATTGCTGTCAGCATTTTCTGGTATCCTAGGTGTCTAGAATAATTACTGCGATGATATTCACTCAACACCAGCTTTGTCAAACTCATCCGATTTGGAATATATAATTTTCCTTTAAAGGTTAAAAGTTGGTCCTTGTTAATTCTATAATTCGATGATTTATCCTATTTTTCAGTTTCCTCCATTTTCTGACATAAGAAGCGGTATTCAGGATCTTTCTCATATTCTTCTTTTAACTGATCCAAAAATTTACATTCTACTTGATCAAAGAAGAGTTCATGTACATAATGTAGTTTTCTGCTCACGACATCAGCCACATGGTTTTATTTTCTTTTAACACGGTGAATGTCAAAATAAAATTCACTTAAAAATTCATTCCACCTTGCTTGGTGAATGTTCAAATAGACTTGCTTAAAATAGCTCGTGAAACTATTGTGATTTGTATTCAACACAAATCTTTTTCCCAATAAGTAATGTCTCCACACTCTGAGTACATGCACTACCACTGTCATCTCTAAATCATAAGCTAAATATCGATGTTCATGCTCCTTTAATTTTCTTGAGTCGTAGGCAACAACCCTTCCCTCTTGGGATAAAATTTCTCCTACTCCTTCCTTACAACCGCTGGTGAATACTTCAAATTCCTTGTTGGGGAAGCTAACCTCAATACTGGGAAGTAGTAAGAAAATGTTTTAACATCAATTTGAAACTAGTCTGACATTCACTGGTCTATCTAAAAACTTTTCCCTTCCTCTGCAAGGATGTAATAGGAAAATAAATCTTCGTGAATCCTTCTATCAAACGTCTATAATACCTATCCAATCCCATAAAATAATGGATATCCACTACGTTCTAGGGTACTCTCCATTCCATGATAGTTTTGGATTTCTCTGGATCTACTGCTATACCTTCAACGGAAATGACATGGCCTAAATATTGTATTTTTTCTTTGGAAAAATCATATTTATTGAACTTGGCGTACAGTTGATGTCTCCTAAACATCTTCCACACTAGCCTTAAGTGCTCCTTGTTCTCTTCCATGGTTCTTGAATAAATCAAAATGCTCTCAATGAATATAAGAACAAACTTGCCCAAAAAAAGGTGAAATATGCCATGTGTTAGACTCGTGAATGTTGCTGGTGCATTGATTAAGCCAAACGGTAATACTACAAACTCATAATGCCCATATCGGGTGCGAAAGGTTTTCTTGTAAATATCCTCATCTTTAATTGGATCTAGTGATGCCTAGATCTTAAGTCTATTTTCAAAAATACAGTCTCTCCCTTTACCTGATCGAATAGATCATCTATACATGGCAGTAGGTATTTATTCTTGACTATCCTGTAATCCATGCACATTGGGATGGTTCCATCCTTCTTCTTTACGAACAAAATTGGTTCTCCCCAAGGAGATACACTTGGTTGAATATACCCCTTATCCAATCGTCCTTGCAGTTTCATTTTAATTTATGTTAACTCGGGTACACTCATCCGATATGGTTCTCTTGAAACTGGTGTTGTACCGGGCATTAGTTCAATAGTGAAGTCAATGTATCTTTTTGGGGGTAAACTTGGTACATATTCTAGAAATACATCCATTAAATCCTATACCAATTGTATATTTTCTAGCATAGGGATATTTTCCTTAGAGTTAGCAAATCCCACTTGAATGGCATAAATATCACATCCTTTTCTGATGCATTTACTAAAGTGAGATGACGTGATGGGATGTAATTGTAAAGATTTCTTAATTCCTTGTAATTATTGGCATGTCCCATCCTTTGCTCTGAAGTATATAATATTTTCTTTACAATCCACCAAAGACCAGTGTCTTTCGAACCAATCCATACCCAATAGTATGTCAGAGGATCCCAAAGGTAGAATATTCAGTTCTACATTTAACTATTGTTCTCCAATTTCTGAAGAACAGCTTGGAACCTTGGCACAAACTCTTCTTTTTGCCCTAGTAACTAGCTGTACGAGCCAGGGTTTTTTGAATTTCTCACTTTGTAAATTACAATTTTCTACTATTCGAGGGTTTAGATAACTTAAAATGGCACCTGGTTCAACCAAAATAGAAAGAGTTCATGAAAATAACTTACATTCTAATTCTATCATTGTTGGTTGGTAGTCTGTCTGCTGGTCTTCTAGAGTTCCATTAATTCTAGGAATATTTCGGGCCACATCTCCCACCGTAGAGGCTTCTTACAGGTTAGTTGTTGTTTCATTTCTTCCCCGCTAAGGGCAGTTCATGTAATAGTCTGCCTCACCACACCCCCATCATTGCAGGGAAGGTTTCTGGGCTTGTCCATGTTCTCGCTTACGGGAAGCCTATGTGGGTCATTCTTATATAGGCCATTTTGTTCTCTCATGATTTCTTCCAAACTTCTTGCTTGCTGATTTTCTTGCAGAATTCTTAAAATATTAGAGCTAGTATTTTTATAATTTGAATTATTTTTTTGCCGCTTCTTTGGCAGCCAGTTCCTGCCTATTTCTCCTTTTGGCTTGGACTGTTGGTAGCACATTTGTGATTTTTGAATTTCGTTGTCCATTGTCCTTGGATTCACGAATTAGATTCGTTCCTTAATGTGAGCAGGTAAATTTCTCCAGAATTGCAGAACCTTAGCCTTCTAATCTCTTAGGTAAGGCACATATCTTAATAAGGATGTGAACTTGGTTATGAATTTATCCATTGTCATATGTCCCAGTCTTAAATCATGAAATTACCTAGACTTTTCATCATAGAAATGTTATGTTAAATATTTATCCTTGAAATATTGTTGGAATTGATCTCATGTTACATTTAATCTTCGACATTTTGAACATTTTTGACTTCCTCCCACCACAGGGTAGCTTTCTCTCTCAACTAATAAATGGCCAAACAAGCTTTAAGGTTACTGCTATATTCATAAACCTAAAATTACTTGTTCATATTAATTAACCAAGCATCACCCACTTCTTCGACTTCCCCATCAAAATTAGGTGGTTTTATTTTTTGGAACTCATCCTACAGTTCCACTTTTTGTTTATTTATCTCTTGTTGATTGAACACATTACCAGATTCAGCTTCATTATAAATTATTTTCTTATTTATTCGTTGTGAATGAATCTCTTCTAGTCTGTCATTAGTTTATCGTGTCATTCATTTTCTCCCTGAGTGTCCCTTTCAGGACAAGGTTGCACCACATCTTGATTCTGCTTGTTGGAAGGGCTTTTTAGTAATCTCTCCTATTCTTGCTTCAGTCTTTCATTGTCACTCCTTACTCGGACCATTTCTTCCTGTAGCTTCTGCACTGTACTCAGCAGTATAATTGTTTGATGTTGTTGTTCCTCCAACAGTATACTAGTCTATTAGTGTTGGTCTACACTCAGCTATATCCACATTTCTGGATTTATTTCCAGATTGGTTTGGGGTGTAGGTTCCCTTTCATTCTGGGGTACCTGATGTGTCGATCCCCTTCTCATTTATATTTTCTACTTTCTATGCCCAATTTTACATGCAACGATTATTATTTAAGTGACCCTTTTGGGTCCTAGCATATGAACGTTTCTCCAATACCACTTGTAACATCAACATACATAAATAAATAAATAAAATATTTAATTTTACCCTTATTATTATGATTCATTTCAATCTAAGAAAGGTTAACTATTTGACATTATCATGGATATTGTAATTATCGCTCTAATTACCATACAACTAAGTTATAAATTTTGTATGGTCACATTCAAATTCATACACTTGATTGTTTATCCCTATGATTAGGCACTTTCCGTATCAGATTTCCATCCCTCAGCCTCATAATTTTATAAACTAAGTTAAGTTTGCATTTCATATTTATGATAATGATTTGACTGTGGGACTAACATTCCTAAATTGTCAAGTTAATATTTCAGCCACAACAGTACATATGAAAGGAATTTATTAAAGGTTTTTTGTTCTACCCCTGTCAGGTGTTAAATGATTTGGGATTTGTTATGATATGTTGTACTTTGAAAATCATCTCTACATGGTTTTTATTGTATTCTTTTGAAATTTTTCAACCCTTTACCCATTGAATCCAATGTATGATATCTACGGTTGGGATTCTTTGTTACCGGTTTACGGTATTGACCACCCCGCCAACCCTAATCATCTTACTCACTCTACTCTCACGAGGCTGGATGTGGCTACTTTGCAACCTCTCTGTCGCCATTGCTATGAATTCTTGGTTTCTTACTCGCGCCCTCAACAAACTCCCTTTCCTTGCACCCTATGGCCAAGTAATGAGACCAGTTCTCCATTTATAGTCTTTTAAGAGATGACTGTGTCGTCAATACATCATTTTGCTCTATATTTTAGGTTTATGTTCAGTTACTTGTTTCTTTTAAATTATTTTTCTGGTTATTACTACGTTTAGCGGGTTCACTATTTATTTTCGGTGTGTATGTTATTATATCTCAGCTGTGGAGTGAAGCCCTTGATGTGGCTCGTAGCTTTCCGTTTGCCAGAGTATGCTTTGACCCTTTGAATTCAACAACCCCTTGTAAGTTGAACAAAATTTGTCAAACATATCTATTTTAGTCCTGTTCAAACTTTCTCTGTCAATTCTTGAGTCAATGTGTCACTTTGTTGTGATTGTTCGCACAGGATTTCGACATTAAGGCCATCTCGAACTTCATGGCTAAGGTAATACCTATGAACCCTGTCTTAATGAAATCTTTTTTGGTAACTTCGGATCAAAGATTGTTAATATTAAACCCTAATACAATTTGGTTTCTATGCAGGTATTACTTTGGTTCCTTTCAAGAAAATATTTCCATAAACAATATTCATTTCATCTTCATAATGTTGGCTTAATTCTGCTATCACAAGTACATGGAATTTCGAGTTTGGTGGTTGACCCTAGATGCAAAACGACCCCTTCTTTGCTCTCTTGATATTTCCTGAGAATTCATAGCATCCGCTATCATTTGTAACCTTTAGTGTTGTTTTCGAGTTTCTTTGTTTTGGTTAATTTACAGTGGGCCTCACCCTAGTTGAGGGTTGTATTATTTGTATAATTTCACCCCTTTTAGATTGTTAGATTGGCCAAACCATCGGCTCCAACTTGAGAAGGGTTTCTCTCTTGACTTGGCAAGATTTAAATGATATATCACACTGTTCTTGTTATGGGTCTTGGTCTATTACCTTCATTTTTGGCACAAAGCCAATTAGTTTTAAGGTAGCTTCTCCTTTAGGGTTGTATATTGTTTTGTATTTGAAACTTCACATTTCCTTTTGGATAAATGTACTCGACTCTGTTTCAAGGTACCTTTATAATGTGTTAGTTTGTTATTGGGTATCTACATATCGTTTCCGCGGTCTCTTTTTCCGGTATGATATGATTTCTACCTTTTTTCAATAAGATAATTTTCTCTATATTATGAGTTATTCTGAAGCCTCAACTCATAACCATAATTATTTTACAATGTTTCCGTTTATATATATATATATATATATATATATATATATATATATATATATATATATATATATATATATATATATATATATATATATATATATATATATATATATATCCTTCAGACAGAAGTATCATAAATATTATGGGAAAACTGATATTGTTTACTTAATTCTGTTTTCTTTTGGTGAATTTTCTATGCTCCAGTTAATAACGTAACTGAGTTATGGACCATCAAGAATTCTAAGTTACTTCTGTAACTCACTTTTCTGTGTAGAACATAGAATAATTAAAGGAAAATGACTTGTTCTGTCCAGGGTTTCTACCCTAGACTAAACTAAAAAAATTCCACCTTATAAAAAGTTTTTTATTTTATCTTTGGTATGGTTTCTCCTTTTATATTCTATAAAATACCTTCCCTTATACTAAAGAGAGTACCATACCTCTAGGAATGAAAAATATATGTAAATATTTACCAAAATTTTATTAATCATGCCATCAATAAATATGCACATATTTATATAATTCAACATATATGGTTTTCCTATTATTTGACTGTAACGAAATCTTTAGCCAGATAAAATAATGATAAACACATTTACTTATTTAGAAATTAAAAATTATTTTTATTATCTATAAAATAATCTACGTCTAAATAGAACTTTCATAGGCAGTTTTCCTAGCTCTTACTTTTCAAGCGAACTGTTTTCTTATCTCACTTTGGAAATTGTTGATGATGTCCTCCCTACCATGATAGAGCCTATTACATCCTCATCTCCCCCCGTGCTCTGCACCAGAGTAGCAATATTTAGTAGTAATTCTGGATAAGGGCTTAGGACGTCTAGTCCAGTACTATTTTCTTTCCAGACTTCAAGGATGCCTCGCCTACTAGTCACCACCAACTCGTATTAAATCTCCCTTCTATCCGAATTTTTTCCTTCACAATGTAACTCTTTCCACATTGGGATGTACCTTATCGTCGAGGAAATGTAACTATGAATCGCTTTTCCCAACTAATTTCGCATTCCGTAATAATTTATCATTAGTATTTAATGGAAAACATTCATGATTAATATTAAAAATATAATAACCATGTTCCTTCATTTAATCTCATTTAAAAAAATAAATGTATAATCTCCTTTTAAAACAAAATTAAAAAAATATTTTGGAATTAATACTTACACATCTTCTTCACACTTGACTGTAAAATAAGCCTTTTGGCTCAACAATAATATGGGTTTTTTCCCACGACAAAGCTCTTGAAACTAGAAAGGAATAGATAGGCCAATAGCGAAGCGCACATCATTGTATAGTTAGAGTGTCATTAAGGGAAAGTGTGTAGCCCCACATGGTATTATTGATTGGATTCATGGGCCCTCAATTCACAACTTAACTTATGTTATGATACATGTGGTATTTACTTCTTAAAATGGGCGTTCATTTATTTATAAGTTGAATGAAAATGATAAAGAATATATAATTGTTAAAAGTTTGTTAGTGGTTAAGTTTGTATAAAGTGATTGAATTATATTATTATAATGTCAAAATCTTGTTTAAAATGTATTGAAAATGATAAAGAATATATAATTGTTAAAATTTGCTTAGTGGTTAAGTTTTTATAAAGTGATTAAATTATATTATTATAATGTCAAAATCCTCCAAAATAAAATGTATTGAAAATGATAAAGAATATATAATTGTTAAAAGTTTCTTAGTGGTTATGTTTGTATAAAGTGATTGAATTATAATATTACAATGTCAAAATATTCTAGAATAAAATGTACTCATAAAATTTATTTATAAGAAATTACATGTAAGGTTTAATTAGTGAGGAGGACCTCATGATATAAGTGATAAGGGGAACATAGAACCTTATGAGAAGTTCAATGCAATTTACAAAGGACATGGATTTCAGCCGAGCAATAGAATAAGGAAAATGGCAAGAAACCTTTAAGGTGTTGGACTTGTGGTGAGAACATTGCCAAAATAAGTGTCCATTGCACCAGGGTGGCATACCTGATATTTACATTTCTTAGGAAGCACAAACCATTGGGCATGTTGGGAAGAGTATTCCTTGTTTTATGCAGCACTCGATAGCAAGAAGGTTCATCATCAAACATCCATTATCGATATGGAAGGTAAGATTTGTGATGAAGTTGTTTTCATTTTGATTGATACTGGAGATAATTATAGTTATATCAATCCTAACCTTGTGGAGAAGTGTTTCCTAAATAAACATGTGCACACAGAATCTTGGTTGGTGTATCTAGCTAGAGGGACCAAGAGAAGATTTTATCATTTGGTGAGATCTTGTGCATTTGAGTTGAATGGCAGGCTTACATAAACATATCTAAATGTTCTTCCTTTGGGATCATATAGTATAATTTTGGGCATGGATTGGTTGTTCATTCATAGGACTAAATTGGATTTCTATGATAAGGATATCGAGTGTCTGTTGATGATGGGAAAGGAGAGTCTTGCAGGGGAAGAAGAAGCCCACATCAGGGAGAATGGTTACAATGATGCAGACAAAATACAGTTACAGGAAATCATGTTTATTGTTTGTACTTCATATTTCAAGTGACAAAGGGAAGGATGTTGAGGAAGAGGAAGTCATGATGAGGTATCCTATTTTGTAACAGTTTTAGGATGTGTTTCCTGTATATATTTCAGAGTTTCCTCCTCGTAAGGAAGTGGAATTTTCTATTGAATTGCTATCGGGAGCAACAACAGCATCTAAACCACCTTACATGATTAGGACTCTAGAGTTGGTGGAATTGAAGCTGAAACTTAATTAAATTCTCGATAAAGGATACATAAGGCCAAGTGCATTGCCTTTGGGTGCACTAATATTTTTTGTAAAGAAGAAGAAAAATACTCTCAAATTGTGCATCGATTACTAGCAGGTGAATAAGGTGACTATAAAGAACATGTGTCCATTGTCACTGATTAATGATTTGTTTAATCAATTGAAGAGAGTTACAATATTCTTAAATATGTATCTGAGGTCGGGATATAAGTAGGCGCGCATCAAAGAAGAAAATTTCTATAAGAGTGCATTCAATGCAAGGTATGGAAATTATGAGTTTGCAGTGGTTTCTTTTGTTCTTACCAATTCTCCAACCACTTTCATGTGTTTCATGAATAGTGTGTTGTAGCCTTACATGGAAAAGTTTGTGATAGTTTTTATTGATTATATATTTATATACTCCAAGAATGAGAAAGAGCACATAAAGCACCTGGCGACAGTGTTGAGATTGTTGAGAGACCTTCAATTTATGTCAAGCTCACCAAGTGTAGTTTATTTTAGTCTTACATTCACTACTTGGGACATGTTGTTTCCAAGGAAGGGATAGTAGTGGATGAGAAAAATATTAAAGCTATCATGGTGTGGTATACTCCTAGTAAAGTGGATGATGCCAGATCATTTATGGGACTAGAAGGTTAATATAGGTGGCTTATCAGGAACTTATCACGGATTGGCTACCATATTACATATTTGTATATAAAAGGGAAGAATTTTGAATGGAATGAGGAGTGTGCAACTAGTTTTGAGCAGTTGAATCATTTTCTCAAAAATACTCTGGTTTTGAAGATTGCAGATCTTGATAAGGAGATTGTAGTTTGTACAGATGCTTGCATGGAAGCACTTGTTATAGTCTTTATGGAGGAAAGAAAATCAGTATGCTATGACTAAAGGAATTTGAATGATCATGGGAGGAACTATGTGAATCATGATCTTGAGTTGGAAATTATCATTCATGCATTGAAGATGTGGAGACAATATCTTCTTTCTAGGAGGTTTGTCTTGATGAGTGATCATAGTGAGATAAGGTAATTTTTTTGTTGAAAAGTGTAGCTAGATTCGGTATTTGTAATGACTTGTACTTATGAATTTATTTAATGAAGAGACAAATATAATAAAATGAGTTTTGTAATTTTTGCCTCATGGGTTTCATGAGAAAGGAGTTTTTATTATAGGTCAAAGACTTCTTCTTGATGTCTTTAGGGATGTGTCATCTTGTCATAAATGTAATTAGAGTCATGTATATGGAATCATGTTACACTTTTGAAAGGACACATTATTGATGTAAAGTGTATGCTCCAAGACCTTGTCAAGAAGCTCCAAAGAAGTCGGCTCAAGTATGATGAAGATACTTGTTAGTGAGGTCGACCTACCCACATGAGATCATGTCGGCCTAGAGCAAAAGACAATCACTATATAAGAATGAATTACGGCCTCATTTGAACACAAACAATTCATAAAAGTTTGAGATAGGAATGCGAGATAAGGTATGTGGTTTGATGCGAATAAGGGAAGTTTTTCAACGAAGGTAAAGAAACTATATATTGACTCTAATAATATCGATAAAGTTCTGTGATAGGTTTTTGAAGTTTAGGACTGCAATTTAGTACAAAGGAAAGATAGAATTCATTTCAACAAAATATATCATTGTGATTGGGTTAATAAAAGATAAGGTTTATCTTTGTTTGAAGGAGTGATACCTACCTCACATGTTTCACGTAGAACAAGGGCTATCTCTGTAAGGAACATTTATGCAATGCAGTGAAAAATAAGGTGACTAGGAAGCAAAGCAAGGAAGGTTGCAAGGAGTGTGAAGGACTTTTCTTCAGTCATGGGTTAACTTATTTCAGATATCTCAGAAGAAGAATTGATGCAAGAAAGGATATATATGTCTTCGGATCAAGGTTTCAACAAGAAGAATGAGGAAAAGTATCTAGGAGTTCGAGGCTAGATTAAAGTAGAGTAGAAAAGGTGTTCATTGGTTAGGGCTAAGAACCTAGCTTTCCTACTGCTAGTGCAAAGCAGCACAGAAAAGAATATCAACGTAAGGGGCCTAAAAGAGTAAGTGACAAGGGTCTTGGATACATACTAGTGTCAAGGGTCTTTGTCATGGTCTTGGTACTTGTCAGTGGAAGATATATAAGAAGAATTTTTATCAGGTTTTCCTCTCCAAGAGGGAGAGATTTTGGCTTTGGCTGGAAATCCTAAACATGATGTTTTTTTTGCACTTGATAATTGACTTGATGAAGAACATAATAATATAATTAACATAAGATATAAGTGAGATAAGTATTATGAAATCACAATTAATTATCAATAAGATAATTTTTTAATAAAATCACTAATTTCTCAACATGTTTGACCAACCCAATATGAATGTAAGATAAGCTAGAAAGCTGGCTACCCTTAGTGAATTTAGCTTTGATATCATATACATGAAGAGTAATGAGAATAAGGTTATAGATGCCTGAGTAGGAGAGTGCAGGTGAATCATATTTCATTTGTGAGCTCTTATGGGACATTTTTACAGGATTAGATATTGCATGTAGGGAAGAACGATGAGAGGTATCAACAATTGAAGTAAAGATTTCATTAGAAGGGTAAAGGTGATAGGGATGAGGATTATCACCTCAAATAAAATGGCTTGGACAAATTATCAAACATGATTTATGTCTCAGATAGAAGTGAGCTTAGGAATCTTATATTAAGGCAATTTAATATCAAGATATATTTAGGCCACCCAGTATACCAAAAAAATTTGACAGTTGTTAAGAAGCTCTACTGTTGGATTAACTTGAAGAAAGAGGTGGTTTAGTTTGTTGTGAAGTTGTTTGACTATCAATGGCTAAAAGAAGAGTTTAATCATCCAAATACTGTATTGGAGCCTATTATGATTCCATAATGGAAATGTGAGTCATTTTCATGGACTTCATTAAAGGTTTACCGAGGACATTGAGAGAACATGATTCCATCAAGGCTTTGGTTGAAAGGTTGAGCAAGGTAACCCACTTCATTGGAGTGAACTCTATAATTTCATCTAGTGAGGTATCTCATATATTCATAAGGGAGATAGTGAGGTTGCATGGTGTTCCCAAGAATATTATATCAAATAGAGATGCCAATTTAGCTTCCATGTTTTGGAAGGAGTTCTTAGTATTCTTAGCAATATAGTTAGCTTTCAATACGACTTATCATCCACAAACATATGTGTTGCCATTATGGTGTACATAGATCTAGCTAGCTAATGTTGCCATTGGTTCATTGTGGCAACTAGCTCATGTCGGAATTAATGTAAACTCCTTGTAGCCTAGTTGATGTATATATGCCTTCATTGTAGCATGGTTGTATCTACTTAAGCTGGCATTGGCAGTATTGTGTTGAAATTTATATCAACAGTATGATATCACTAATTATGGTCATATGATGGCATTGTTTAATAGTTTATGCTGCTATATGTGGATGATGTAGATCTACATGTGATGGAGATGATGGTTTGAACACTATTTGAGTTGGTAAATAGGTATTCATCTAAGTCTTCATGGTTATGCTCATGGAGATGACTTCTTGCAGTGATGTTTTGGAGTCATGACGGTGACGGTTTTTTAGATGTGCTATAGGGGTTTGTTAAAGGTGTTGCATCTTGTACAAATGGTTTTTGGAGAGTGGAGGACTTGGTGGCACTCTTGCCAACTTTATTTGTTGGCATTTTAGGTCAATTTGGAAGTGAAACTTAGGATACATGTTTGATCCACTTGAAGATGTGTTAGAGGCTATGAAAGAAATTTGAAGGTTTGTACAGAAGATGGAGAAGGTGATCAATAAGCTGGCAGGGGTTCTGGAGTAAATTTCATTGTTTTTCCTTATGTTCTTCCCCATTTTATCCCATGGAGGCTTATCCATGCGACTGAAAGGCTATAATCATTGCGAGACATGCAAGTGCAAGTGAATGAAGGTTCAATTTGAGTTTATCAAGTATTATTTATGCGACTGAGGTTTTTAATGAAAAGTTATATGCATTCCTCACACAAACTGGATGGAAATTAGCATGGAAATTCCCAAAGGCTTATAAAATGAGTTGTAAAGGTCGTATATGGTTTGAAAATGTCATCCAATGATGAGAACCTATTTACTGCACAAGTAGTGGTGTTAGTGGATTGATTTGGTCCAATTTTTGTACCTTTGATCTGAGCCCAAAGGTCAAGTTTTCCCTCCATGTTTTATATTTTCAATTTTGGAGTTGGTTGATTTTAGGTTGAGTATGGGAGTAAATGAGTGAAGGATGCATATAGATGGAATGATTCAAAATCAATTGAGTGTGTAGAACCGTCATTTGAATATTGTAAATTGCTACATAGTGATCATATTTTAATCATGATGAAAAATAGATCATATTTACAACTACTGGAGCATAGATTGTGTTGAGAACATTGTTGATTCTTGAGATTTTTATTGCTGGTAATTTTTTATTCAAATTTGATGCATAGATTTGATCCACTATTTTCAAATTTTGATTATGATTTGTAGAGAGTCTAGTTGTTGAGATAATGATTGTAAATTTGAATTCTTGTTGATTAGAGCATCTTGGACTTAGTTTTAAAATAAATGAAATGAGGTCCACATAGTGTTGAGGAGCAGTGACTTCATGAGAGAGGAGCAGTGATTTCGAAGCTTAAACAAAAGGAATAGTTTCTCCATCCAATCGAATTTGGATAATTCAATCGGATTTGGGAAAGGATCGTTGATCATTGTTGCCTTCAGCAGATGGTATTCTATAGACCTATGTGAGAAATGAATCTTTTGTGTTGATTAGTATACGATTATCTTGTTGATTGGTGTTGGCCTATTATGTATGAGGTCGATTCTTAAGGCCGATTAGAGTCATCTAGCTATGTAAAAGAAAAATTGCTTTACATAATATAAATTTAGAGCATAGAAACAACAACAAGGGTGTTATTTCTCCTCAAAGAGTTTCCACCAAAAACCTTGTGTCTTATGTGTGATAATGCGAGTGTGTGAATTTTTTATTTTTTATGTTGTTACTTATGGTTTTTAGTTATGATTATGTAATGCATATGTTTAATGATTTATTTCTAATATGTATTTGATTCAATAAGTGAAGTTAATAAAAGAAAAAAATAATATTCAAGTCACGCTACAAATTCACCCCCACACTCTCAAAGGTTTCCAACAAGGTGGATAGATAGAGAGGGTTACCAGGATCCTTGAGGAAATGTTGAGGATGTATGTCATGCATTAGTAGAGGAAGTGGGAGGAGTCTCTTCCACTGGTAGATTTCTCATATAATAATGGGTATCATTAATCCTTGAGGATGAGTCCATTTCAAACTGTCTACGAGCATAATTGTAATACTCCTATCAGCTAGAGTGATCTAGTGAACACTTTGTTGACTTGACCAGATAGGTTGGTTGAGATGGAACATGAAATGCAAGTTATTAAGAGGAATTTAAAGGCATCACATGATAGGTATAAGGGTAATGTATAACAACATATATATTTCAAGGATTTTTAGGTTGGATAGCATGTGCACATGTGCATCAAGCACAAGAGGAGCTCCTTCAGGATTGGCTCATATGCCAAGCCGACACCTCAGTATTGTGGGCCTCTTGATATACTTAAAATGATTAGACCAATGGACTACGAACCTCCACTATCGCCAACAATGGAATTCCTTGAGTTTTTCCATTTTTCATTTCGTAAGGGATATGTCCAAAATGTTAATCATGTGAGTGATTGGTATGTATTGTAGGTGGAACCAGAGAGATAATTCTAGACGGAACCTCAGTGAATTTTGCGGTATAAATATCTTATGCTCCAAAAGATAGTAATCTAGCAATTTTAAGTGCAATGGAAGCCCTTTGGGACCGATGAAGCTACATGAGAGATGGATATTCTTATGTGGAATTTGCACCCTTATTTATTTGCTAGTTGAGAAGATGTGTTTCGTTTATATTTATATATGCATATGTGTTGTGAATATACATCCCCTTTGTGAACAAAGGCGATATCTCTAGACCTAGAGTGGGTCTAGCAACTTGAGATGCTTTCTAATGCAAATTTTTCTTATCTAATTTTCAAAATGAGACTAGAAAGGATATAGAGGTAATTTTTTGTGATTCTATGTTAGAACTCGTTGATGGTGGCCTTGATATACGATCCTTTTAGGCTTGATGCTTGCTATTCGTGGCATAAAAATACCTACGGATGATCAAGAGGCAACAAAAGACGTAATACAATACATAATAATCATTAAACATTAGCTATCTAGAAGATCAAGGAGTACTAGAATATTTGCAGAAATCATTACAAAATTATAGAAATCAAACATCAGATGTTTTATTGATGAATATAAAAGAGAAAGCTTACAACCCTTGGAGGCCTCCCTTTGGTGAAAATATGAGTCCTTCATTTAAGCTCTAAAGAATTCCTTCTCCTGAACAACTTAGGTGTTATCATAGTGTAGGAATATAATGGGAACAAGAGTTTATACCAACCCAACAATGACCAACTAATAGTGGAAGGATGGGGACAAATTTATAGGAATGGAGAAGAGGTTGCGAGACCATGAAAGGAGGAGGAAGGTCCATTTCTAAGGTATAAACCCTCATGGATGAGATCAAAGATCCGAAATCAGAGAGCTCCACTCTGTCACCATTTTTTAACAACCAACACATCACCTTGGAAATTCTAGAGGTCAAATATTCTCCTCCATTTGAGGAAACAAGGTATTAGCACTATTTTCCAAGAAATAAGGGCACTGACAGCGCCAAGCGAGAACTGTCAAACTTCCATCAATTGGGGCATGAAACTAGGAAACGTGCTGACCCAAAAAACTAAGGTTTTGATTAATTTCCTTCAGTAATCTTCCAAGGAAGTTTTCTTTGAGTCTTCAAGGGATGTCTTTACATATTTTTCCATGGTGGAAACATTGCACAAGGTGTGTCACGGGTTTCTTTAGGATCAAGGATGGGGAGTGAGCATGTTGAAAAATTACTATGTAACTGATTACCCCTAAAGCATGAAGGTAGAATGAGGAGCGATGGTTGAAATGATTTAGTAACCAAGGAAAGGAACTTAGATTACCACTAGGAAACCTACCAAATCAACCATAATACAATATATGGCTTCTCTGGTATGAATATGCCTAACCACATAACTTTGCACTACGCATAAAATAACACATGAACCCATGGCATGGTTGCAGACATACATCTAAAGAGATCATAGAAATGGATATGTGGCATCGATGCAACCATCCATTGATTTGAATATGGACGAACTAGTTTTCTTGTGCTAGCTTCCTCATTAGTATAAAATAAAAGTGCTTAAGGATTATGTGCATAGATTTGAGCTTAACAGAAGGTTACTTCAATGGTTTATTTTAAGTTTTCTTCAACCAGTATAATTTCATGAACAAATTGTAAAGCATGAAATCATCATACACTTGAAAATAAATATGAATCAAACAACAACACAAAATCCATTGATGAAGGAGTTTAACCCTCCTGGGCTACATCTCCTTGGCCTATCAACATGACTAGATCACTCTTGTACTCGGTGTCAAAATTACATATCAGTTTTCTGCCAAAAACATGTGGCTATTACCCCATTCAAGGTAATGTTCTTCGACAAATAACTCTCAGAGTATCAACAACACAACATGTCTACTATAGATATGACATCCTTTCACCGGTGAGAGTTAGAATCCCCTCACATACACCCTTCCATTTCACACTAAAGAATACAATAAAAAACTTAATAAATAAATAATTCAAGCTATATTTGAACCATGCTAGTCACAACTACTGCAAAAAGTGTTGTGGAATTGGGAAAACCCCTACAAGGTCCCCTCCTTGCTCAAAAGCTTCCAAAATTGCTTCATACATCTGATTTATAAATACACATTACTTGTCAAACCTACAATATGACACTAAATATCTTCTCAAATCAGTTAACAAAGGTTACCAATGGATTCATAGCACCCAAAAACCCTAAGTAGCCTCTTCTGGCTCTTCACTTGGTCTTCAGGTGAAGTAGATATGGCCTCCTCTCTTGGTGGCCCTAAGCATCTTTAGTCTTCAAGATGGAAAAATCACTTCCAAAAGTGATCCTTTGCCTCTAAAACCTATACCTATCTACTAAAAATATCCAAAAATGCTAGGATAGACTCCTGCTAAGCCCAATTTGGTCGAAATTTGCTTAAGTTATGGCCTAATCAATTTTGGCCTAGGAAATCTCCTCTAAAACTAGAGCAACTATGGTTAACTCTGCCAGAACTGGAATTCCACTGAAAATGGCAGAATCCACCAACTTAAACAACAAGATAAGCACAATTTAATTATTGGATAAGCATGATTAATTGGTGGTTTAGCGCGCTAATGGCATGTTTAAAAAGTCTGCATTTAGCAACTGGATTAGCCCATTTAAATGAGGATTAAAGTTTAATTAACCTGCATTAAGGTGGGAGTGCGTGGTCCTGTGGACTGAGGGCTGGCCCTCTTTACCCCCACCACAAAATTTGGTTAAGTTTAAATATATGGAGACAACATATATATGTAATAAAAATATTGTAGCGAGAGTGGTATAGCTTATGCGTGTTGCAGGCGAGGTAGACCCCGACCTCCGCTGGTCCTCCCATATAAATTTTTACTCCACAATGTAATATGGTGGGGGGGCACGTGGCAGCCTCTTGGATTGCCATGTGTCTACACCCAATTGGTCTAACCAAAACCAATCAAATTTCCACAAATAACTAATCAATCTAGAAATGACACTTGTTAGCAACTCACTGGTCGAGTTGGGGGGAATATACCTTTTATTAGCTGGGTTGTATAGATGCCTAGCCAGGATCCCTGTCACCAAAAATTTTCTGTTTTTGCAATTGAACAAATCACTCTAACCTTCTCATGCGAACCATGTTTTAATCGAAACAAAGTGCACCTCAATCAGGAAGATGAGACCTATCCAGTCATTCTGGTTCTAAGTGATTCTAAGTATTTTCATTTTTTAGCAATTTGTTTCCCCCAATTCAGTTTCTGATCAATCCTCTTCATTGAAAGGTTTTTGGACCCAAAAAATTTGATTATTTGATGAGAGTTTAATATTCTTCTATTTTTCCAAGTTATATCAACTTGATTCTACTTGGAAAAATATCCATGACAACCGCTTTGGTTCGATAACCTGCCTTGCCTTGCAAATGGCTTGGAACTTCAACCAATGTCCTCCTTTTGCTGTTGAACCAATCCAACACTTGGTGGCTGCTTGTTGACTAATTAAACACCTTGTTGTACCAAAGTGATCCCTCAGTGCTTGTAAAGCTGACTGAAGGCCTTCCCACTGAGAATAATGTTCCTATTTTGCACACACATGCATTCGATGCAAGCTTCTCCTTGGAAACAACTTTTCCAATTTAATCCCATTTGAGTGAACTACAGAAATGAGTTCTAACATCATGTTGTGACCAGCAACAACCCCCCTTTTTATTTATTATTAGTAATAATACTAAATAAATGAGGACCCTTAGTTAAAAATCCAAAAAAATCAATTAGGATTTGTTTGCCTTTTCAAATAAAACTTTCTATCATAAATTTATAGAAATCCCTTAGAAAGAATATTAAGAAACACTTAAGTTTATGATAGATTATAATAAAATTGCTCTTTAAACAAGATAGCGCATCCATAGCAAAATGGTATATATCTTTTATAAAACAGAAAATGCGATTTTGCGCTTTTGCAATAATGCGACCGTAAAAGCCTATACAACAAACGCATTGGTCGCAGATCGCATAGCGCAGAAAATAGAAGTGATTAATGAATATCTTTTGCGCTCTTTTCAATTATGCGCTTTTGCGATTTTACGATATGCGCTTTTGCGATTTTGCGATATGCGCTTTTGCGCTATTGCGCAATTTCCGCTTTTGCGCTATTTACATAACTGCAATGACTTCATTTTGCGATATTGCGACATTGTGATGTTGCGATATTGCGCAGAAAATCGCAGATCGCAATGTCGAAGATTCATGTAGGCACGCTATCCCAAGGCAATCTTCCCATATATCAAATCTGTTATGCGCTTTAATGATTAAATTAAATGATTGGATTGAAAATTAATGGTAAATGAGATTGTGTTTGAATTGAAAGTCGTTTCACGATTAAAATATTATATTTCATCCGCTTTCACATTTAAAACAGTCTCATCACCTTTCTTATGCCATTACTCTCATTTACTCGTAAAACGCAGGCACGAAGGAGAAAACGTCTATACAAAGCTTCCACTAAACACTATGGGTAAGAAGGAGAAGAGCTCGAGTTCTGAAAACAAATAAATGGCTTCGTTGTATGCAGACACCGCTTATAATAAGGATGCTGGTATATCCACTTGGGAAGGAATGTATAATCTGCTAGAGGAAGAAAACCCTGTGGTGATGAAAGTTGTAGCTACAGCAGGTTCCAGTAATACGTCTGAGGCAACCCTTAGAGAACTGGCTTGCTCATTTCTGCATAGAATAGCGGCAAGGCCAAGGATTCTCCCATATACGGACATGGTAAAATGGGTGCTGGACAGCACTGATATTTCAGACAGGCAATTTAGAACTCCATTTGAAGAGCTAATTGGGTCATTCACCACGGAAGACGTGAAGCTGATGTATAAGTTGCCGGAACCTCAAGCACCTTATAATAAGCAATTTATGGAAAAAATTGCCAGAGAACATGCGAATTTGTCAGAATGCACACAGGAATGGACCAAAAGATATGAACCATTGAAGAAAATCAAACACGAGTGGACAGTACCAAAAAAGGATGTTTCAGACGCTGTTCACAAGTTCAAATATCCAAGTGGGCAAATTGACACAGTTTCTACCACAAGATAAGGTATGTAAGTTTGCCAAAATTATCCTCTATAGAACTTTTAGAAGTTACTAAAGAAGCTGTTGGAGATCAAGAATTATCATAGAAACATAAAGCTCTTCTTGAGAGAAGTCGGGAGTTGAAGAAGACTTGAAATAACTGTAATACAAAATGAGGAAACATTGACCAAATTCAAGGCGCTTCATGCTAAGTAAGGAAAAAGATGTGGAGCGTGTTCGGAACAGAGAAAAATTACTGCGAAAAGTCAAATCGATAAAAAGAAACTACTTTGGCTAAAGTATGATATGAGAAAATGGTGAAGCAAAATCAAGATGAAATTGCAAAATTAATAATAGAGCAATAAGCTCAAATAAAGGAAAATGCACAAATCAGAAGAGCAGAAAAGGCAACAGAGGAGGTGGATACAGCGGCAAACACTCTTACAGATTGTGTAAATGATAATTTACACAAAGCTAATTTAATTCCTGAAACTGTTCCAGGATATCTCCCACAGGCACATCAACTGCAAGCAGAATGGAGGCAAAAGGCAGAAGAAAGAGAAAAATCTATTCAAGGGCTAACAAGATTAAATTGGGACTCATACTGGATGTACTTGGTGAAACCACACAGTCAGCACAGTGCGCTTAATTGTATCATCAACGCTACAGAGAAGATTTCTCCTACGCTTGCCGACTCTGTCTTTTTAGGACAGTTGAATTCTGAAGTCGGTCAACCGCATCTTCTCAAAACTATGCTAGATGCCTGCAAGTTTAAAGATCAAGTTCATAGATAGATAGATTTAGTTTTAATTTCACTATATTTTAGCCTAGGAAAAGGACGGTCATTGAACCAAATCCTTAATTTTTGTAATAAACTATTTTTAGATTTAGTTAAGTAGTATTTAAACCCTTCTCATGCATTTAGAGAAGGGTCTTGGATCTTAATATTTTTGACTTGGTGATTGCATTTATGTACTCCATTGTCTTATATATTTTTAAAAAGGATCACATCTGGTGATTTTCATGCGGAATTATCTTTGAAGTGTTGCATTTCTGTACCTTGGAATTTGATTTTGCATTAGAGTTACTGGATTAGAGTATCACATTGCATTAGAAAGCCTTCAAGATGAATGAGGTATTTCTATCCGTTCACTGTTGATTTCTTTTGTCTTATGATATTCGCTTTAAAATTGCTATCATTTATATATATTTGTTTTCACAACGCTTCCTTTTATATATCATTTCTGAGTATAATTGAAACGTTATCTTTCATAAGTGTATATAGATGGTATACAATGATGAATGCAATATGCTAATACAACTCTGTTTAATTTCTTAAACAGAGTTATCTTTATTTGTTTCTGCACATTTCAATTTAAATAATAATACATTTTCATGGTTATTGTTAAATTGGAACAATCTTAAGTTTTATTCACATATAATTACCCGGGTTAGTGCTAGAATTTCTTTACCAGAATTTAGTTTAAATTAGATAGTTTTATTTCAGTTAATTTAGTCCCATTTCCACCCATCCAAACCAATCCATTTAGTTATAAGGAAACTGGTCCTTTAAATCCAGTCGGAGCCACCATACCAAATGGAAAAGGAGCTGTCTTAAGGTCCCGACCGGGTGGTTTTCCCTGATGTTTGAAGCAGAGATTTTCTAGGCTTCAACACATCACTAATCACAAGAAAATAAATGACCATTATTTTTACCTCCATGGTTCCAAATTCCACATCTGGAAGAATGCATTCATCTTCTCTTTTGCTTCTTGGCGTCAACATGTCAAATGGTTTACAGTGGATGTTGTTTTGGCCACAAACATTTTTCGGCGTCTTATCCACTTTCCACTTTTGGATTCCATCATCCTCCAGTTCGACATGCTACTCATGCCATGGATTTGAGAATCATGGTAAATCATGAGCCTCTCACTGAAGGGTGGACCTTCTAAAATCTAGAGACAACTTATCACAAGCAAAACAAATAACTTGAAAAACACATCATGCTAGAAACACAAGTTAACAACATCTTCCTTTTCTTCCTTCAAAGAAACACATGTCACATCCTGCGAACATCACCATGCATTCTTAAATCTTGGTGTACAAACCCATCAACCAAAAACAAGTCGAAAAAACATGTGTCTTCAAACCATTGTCTCTTAAGTTAAACAAAAGCATGTACAACACTTGAAGATTCTTTTCCCAAAACAACAAGAATTTAAGATCTCATGAAACAATTCGTCAAAATCTCCCTTTTATCCTTGGAGACTAAATCAACTCTTCCAATTCGATAAGAAATACACGTAACAATCAATCGACCAACACAAGTTGATCACTCATGCATGTGCAAATGATCAACACTCTTAAGTTGACAACGCACATGTTAACAAAAGAATCAACCAACACAATTCAATCACTAATGCATGTTCAAACACAATGAAAATGATAAAAAATTCCAATGTCCACACAAACAAACCCTCATGCATGTATACAATGCTCAATTCTCTTGCAAGTACAAGAATCCCATTGGTATGTACGAGTACTTAAAGAGCTGAAATGACCAAATTTTCTGCAACAAAGTGAGTCAACATATTCGACTTTCAAATCTCTTCCTGGAATAAACATGCAACATGCATTCTAGAGAAAAATATATGAATTTACATTTAAATTGCAACTACAAATTTCCATATTTGTTGCATCTAAGTGAGTCAACATAACTCTACTTTTCCAACATAACTTTACTTTTCCAACATCTTTCTTTGTGAAATATGCATCATACTTCCAAGAGAAAATAAATGCATTAATATGACAAGAAATGCATCAAAATGGCAAGATTTACATCAATTATCAAAAGAAATGAAAGGCCTTAATTGGTTAATAAATATTACCATCTCTTTCCAAACAACTTCAATGGTGCTTCTTTCAGCTGCACTTCATCAAGTGAATCATCCTAACTTACATCAATTATGGAATCCTCTTTTTCTATTTTTGTCAAAATCTCTCTCCACCTTATTCAAATTTCATGGATGACTTGTTGGATGCAAATCCCAACACTTGTCTACAATATGACACTGCTTATGGCAATGAGTGCAAAATAATTGCATCTTCTTTTCAACATGGTTTTCATTGTCCACTGGAACTTTGGTTTTTTGTCTCCTTTGTTTTTAAATTTTCATGTGTATGGATATCTTCTTCCAACACCTCAAAACAATATAGTTATTCAAACCACAAAAGGAACATGTAAATTTTATCAAAATCTTATGTGAGGGTTTTCCATGTTTATCATAGTTAAAATCAACTTAATTAAAGGCAAATTTATACCTTGCATGTTCACCTTTGTCACCTTCTTGAGGAGGTGAATTTGATGAGGCAGTGTTTTTTTTTGGAATACCACAAATGGCTTCAATGGATTTAATTATCTCAACATCCTCTTTTTTTCCATTTCCATTAGATGCATGCTTATGAGAATCTTCTTGCAAAATGGGTGTAAAACTTTTGCATTCATCTTGAACAAAAACTTCACAATATTGAGGTAATTAATATGTAATGAAAGTATTTCTTGGAACAACTTCTTGTGCCTCCTTGGCTTTGGAGCATTCCCTGTCTTCTTTCTCACCAAAACCTAGACCCATGTACGTAGACCTTCCCTCAACAACAATAGGATTTATAATTCCTTATGCAAGTTTTCCTAACCCATTACCTTCATAACCATTTTTTTTTTAACAATTTATACCATATTCCTCTAGTGTGTCTTTCAAAAACACCAAAAAAATCATATTGAGAGGAGATTGAACATAAAATTTATTTTTATACCTCAATTTCATGCACATACTTGGCTAGGGTTTCCTTGGCATAATGAAGTTGAATCTCCATCTCATCCATATTTTCTAGGGTTTCATTTGCAACATGGAGTTGAGTCTCCTTCTCGTGAATCTTTTCAAGAAGATATTGCTTCTCCTCCTTCATGGCCATCAAATCCACTTGAAGTATAGTGATCTCCTTCTTATCTTCAGAACATCTCTTGCACCATATATCTTATTATGAAGAGCTTATGCAATAACTCTTCATCAAAGAGTATTGCTAAGGAAGATGGATTAGAAACATCACTTGATGAAGCTGCCATCACACTTGTAATGCATAAAAATCTTCTTTGTTGTGATTTGAGAGCTGGGTCATCAATCTTCAACTTCTCCTCTCTTCAGCTTACACACATAAACTTGCACACAATTAAATTCTCCTAGCACAAATACAAAAAAAAAAGCTGATTTTCAAGCTATCTTTGACAAACTCTGAGATAAACTTGGGCTAAAATGAGCCAAACCATGATATGATACCAACTTTATCTGAATATGGACAAACTATTTTTGTTGTTCTAGCTTCCTCATGAGTATAAAATAAAAGTTCTTATGTGTGCATAGATTTGATCTTAACAAAAGGTTACTACAATAGTTTCTTCTAAGTTGTCTTCAACTAGTATAATACCATGAACAAATTGTAAAGCATGAAATCATAATACACTTGAAAATAAATGTGCATCAAACAACAAGACAAAATCCATTGATGAAGGATTTCACTCCTCCTGGGCTACATCTCCTTGGCCTATCAACATTAATAGAGCACTCTTTTATTCGGTGTCAAAAGTACATATGAGTTCGCTGCCAAACACATGTGTCTATTACCCCCTTCAAGATAATGTTCTCCTACAAAGAACTTTCAAAATATCAGCAACATAACATGTATCCTACAGAGATGACTCCTTTCACCAGCGAGAGCTAGAAGCCCCTCATATACTCCATTCAATTCCACAGTGAAGAATACAATAAAAAACTTCATGAATAAAGAAGTTAAACCAAAGTTGAATAATGTTGGTCACAACTGCTGAAAAAAGTGTTCTGGAATTGGGAAAACCCCTAAAAGGTCTCTTCCTTGCTCGACATCTTCCAAAAATGTTTCAAACATCTGATTGATCCATGTCCCTTGTAAATTACATTGAAATTATTATAAGGTTATGTGTTCTCCTTATCACCTGCATCATGAGGTCTTCCTCACTTATTAGCTTACTTTCCTTTAGTCTTCTCATTACCTTTCCAATCTTGCTTAGCCTCGGACTTGTGCTTAAACTACTCATAATAATGCTTCAACTTCTCGATAACTTCCTCCAATGACCAAGGCTCATTATACATAATCTAATCTTTAAATGGTAAAGACAGTCTACTAATGAACCTTTGGACCTTTATCTTCTCATCTTTAAGGTAGGGTACATACCTCAGCAACCCCAGAAAATTGTTTGTGTACTCTTCATATGTCATGGAACCCATATCAAGCTCGTAGAATTCATTGGCCTTTGTGTCATAATATCTGTTAGACAAATAAACCTTATATGTAATTTCTTATATATAAATATTATAAGTGTATTTTATTTTAAAATATTTTTACATTATAATATTATAATTCAATTACTTTATATAAACTTAACCACTAAGAATCTCTTAACAATTATATATTCTTTATCATTTTCAATACATTTTAAACAATATTATGACATTATAATAATATAATTCAATCACTTTATACAGACTTAACCAGTAAGAAACTTTTAATAATTATATATTCTTTATAATTTACATTCAACTTATAAATAAATTAACAACCATTTTAAAAAATAAATACCACATTTATCATAACATATGTTAAGTTGTGAATTGAGGGCCCATCAATCCAATCAATAATACCAAGTGGGGCTACACACTTTCCCTTAATGACACTCTAAATAGACAATGATGCTTGCTTCTCTATTGGTCTATTTATTCCTTTCTAGTTTCAAAAGCTTTCTCTAGGGAAAAATCTCATATTGTTATTGAGCCAAAATGATTATTTTACAGTCAAGTTTGAAGAAGATGTGTAAGTATGTTCATGCTCAACTTAGAGTTTATAGGTGTCTCTCTTAAAATAAAAATAAAATATTCTCTAAATTGGAATTAAAAAAATAAAAAATAGAGCCAAAAGGTTTATTTTGTAGTACTGTGAAGAAGATGTGTAAGTATGTCCATGCTCAAATTAGAGTTTATAGGTGTCTCTCTTAAAATAAAAATAAAAATAAACTATTCTCTAAATAGGAATAAAATAAAAATAAAAAGAAATATGCTATGCATGTTTGAGTAATTGTCCATATGATCTAATATAATTTCATGTAAAAAATTGGAAAAAAAAAAAGAAATATGTTATGCATGTCTAATTAATTGTCCATATGATGTAATACAATATTATAGTAATTAGAAGTAAAAAAAACGAGCAATATGCTTAAACCATATACTTTTCAAAAATAATTTAACAAGTGTTTTAAATAAACTATTTGAAGATCTATATTAACTAATTTATGTCTATATCAACTTCATAAACATCTATATATAGAAAAAAATATTAAATATTAATAACAATAAAAAACAAATTATTCAATGCATATGTTATGTAAAATATTTTATATATCATATAGAATTATTGAAAAAATTAAGATTTTATGTTTAGAATCTTTGAAGTGGTTTCATAAAAATTTTGGACTTAGAATTTTAAGTTATGTAATTTCTATAGCAATCCAAAATACAATTGAAACTATAAAAAATTACCAATTATATTTTGCAGTCTAAAATATGTTTGCACTTGAAAAAAATTGATCCCTCTAGATATTAGACGTTTTCACTTAAAAAAATTTGATCCCTGTAAGCTCATGTTATATATTTTCCTACTACAGTATTCATCCACATCTGGAAATTCTCATCCATATCTGAAAATTTTCATTTCTCCTCTGCAACAATATTTTCTTTCAGAAGCTACAAAATTTTGAGAAAGCTACCGAAGCTGCATTGTAATTTTTGTGCCAACAAAAACCTGATTCGACATTCATGTACAAAAGCTGTAAGATAGAACTGAATCCCTAACACGAACTTCTTCTAATATATATTGTTTCGGTTCCCCAAATCATTAGCAGCGCACTATTAGAGTAGTATCTCTATCCAAATAGATGATTTGCAAAATACAGCGGGCTAATACCCATCCCTCACCATTCGTTTCCCCAAGAAAATAAAGATATAAAATGATATAGCTAGCTTAGGCTGTTATAACTGAATGGTAAATAATAATAAACTCAATGGTAAATAATAATAATCTTTCGACCCCCGATGCAGGTGTTTAAGATTGATCATACAGAGTATGGTTTGTGGGATGGTGCGTGGCAAGGCCACATGGCCACCCACAAGCCACACCTCTGGCGCCCAAACGCATTGATGAATCTTCGTCATCACCTCGAGTGGCATTTATTCCACTGTATTCACCGAGGTGGCATCCATCGCATCAAAATGCCGCCCCTGGTTATACTCCTTGGCCCTCTGGTTATGCATTATATCCCTCTGCGAAGCTCCACCTCCCTTCTGTTGATTCTATGCCGCTTCAGTTCTCCTCCCTGTGTAGTGGATGCTCCCCTGAGGCTGCAGAGACAAGCTCTCACACGTCAATTGGGCGTCGTTGTAGTCTCAGCAGTTGCATTGAGTTTCTTCCAGGCTACCATCACTCTCATGGTCCCCTTTTCCAGCTGCGTTTCTCGGCTTCTTTCGGCCTCAATTCTTCCTCCGCATCCTTGTTATCCCCCACCAGCCCTGCCTCTTCCTCTGCTCAGTACACCCTTCACCCCTACTATGCCAACATGCCACGTCTAAGACATCGCATGCGATGCCAGCGGGGCAACAGCAGGGGCTGAGCATCTCATCCGCTCCCCTCCTCCTTGTACAACTCCTCGTCTTCCTCCCTCGAGCACTCTTGGGGCAGATACCCCGACACTCGCAGTGGTCGTGGCCGTCTATTCAGTTCCTTTGATCAGAACCCTGCCTCTAAGCCTTCGACGCTTCGTCCACCTCAACTGAACTCCTCTGCCTCTTTGCAGTCCCCCGCCATCTCCCATTTTCATTTTCAGTGTACCTCTGACCGCCTTCTCATCGTTGCCACCATCTCTCTCTCTCTTTCCGCGAGGTAATGGGTGATGGCCTCAGACTTAGTCAGCCCATTCCACCTCTATGTTTGTGCAGTGATCCTGGTCCCTCTGAAGATGTGAAAACTCAACAGGTCCCTACAGGGCACAATTTAGGCTCGAACAGTGGTGGCAGCTTGGGCTACTTCAAGGAGAAGCATATGCAGGATGGAGGAACATGTGTTGATGCTGTGGCGCCTCACTAGGCTGCACTTGGCCCCCATTTTGCAGAAGATGATGAGTACAGATGTCTTATTTCTGAAGAACCACCTCTAGCTTTTCATGACCCTTAGAATCTCAGGTATTTTTCAGTTTGAGGCTTCTAGCTTATTAGTTTTTCTATCTACTTGCTTATATGCTTGGTACAATTGTATCAGGACATAAAAATACAGCATGGATCTAGAAGTGAAAAAAGATAAAGAACTATGTAGCAATATCATAGAAGAAAAACCCCTACAGAGGTTGATTCTTTAATGATAGAATGAATGAGATCTTCAAATTTCTGATCTCTAGCAGGGTGGCATTGTTGAAGAGTCACAGTACTCTATCTTCATGATCGGATCAATGCATGTACCAAGAAAACGATGCGACAATGTATGACTTATGCAGTGATCTATATCTCCAATACTCATCACAAGTACATTTGGCGGAAATTCCAACACTTTTGACCAAATGTCGGAAATTTCCCCAATTTTTTTCAAAATTTTCAAATCCCACCCAAAACCATCGTTATATTGTCGTTTAGAGAAAAGTGTCGCAATACCGACACTTAGACAAAGTGTCACAATTGCGACGTTTGGAGGAAAACGTTGCAATTGCGACACTATTCCCCAAATCGTCGCTATTGTGACGGCTGCCTCCAAACGTTGCAATTGCGACACTTTGTCGCAATTGCAACGCTTGGAGGTAGCCTTCGCAATAGCGACGCTTTGGGGGTGTTGTAATAATAACGCTTAATGGTTAATTGGTTCACTATGAAATTCAGTGGTTAAATGTTAACTATATGTTATGAAATATAAGTGAAAGGTGCACACCACCCATATGAAATAAATCTTAACACAAATAAAGAAACAAAATAAATAAAATGAATTAAAATATATCTATTCTAATTCTCTAATCGGTTGTGGATCTATTATTTTGTACAACCAAGGATTTTCTTTCTTAATGCATGTGAGGGGCGCCTGACTAGGCACGTTCGGGTCGGGTCGTTTTGTTTGAGGGCGCCCGTATCAGTTTTGTTAAGTTGTGACCACCAGGGTGCCTTGTGCATGTTCAATCGGCTCAATTGTCATTTTCTCCCTTGTGGCATCGTTCGATCGGGCGCGGTGTGTCGCCCGACCGAGCGCATTCGTTTTGGGTCGTTTTGCTCGAGGGCGCCAGTATTAGTTTTGCTAAGTTGTGACCACCCGAGTGCCTTGTGCATGTTCAAGCGGCCCATTTTTCGTTTGCTCCCTTGTGGGATATTCGTTCGGTCAGGTGCGTTGTGTCGCGCCATGTGAGGTCACCCGATCGAGCGTGCCCGTATCAGTTTTGCTAAGTTGTGATCACCCGGGTGCCTTGTGCATGTTCGGGAAACCTGTTTTCATGTTTTCTCCCTTGTGGTATCGACAATCATTCGAGTGCATCGTGTCATGTCGTGTGAGGTCGCCCGACCGGGCGTGTTACAGTTGGGCTGTTTCGTTCGAGGGCGCACGTATCAGGTTTGCTAAGTTGTGACCGCTCGGGTGCTTTCTGCATGTTCGGGCGGCCCGTTTTCCGTTTGCTCCCTTGTGCACATTCAAGCGGCCCGTTTGCAATTTTCTCCCTTGTGGCATTGTTCGGTCAAGCGCGTGGTGTCGCGTTGTGTGAGGTCACCCGACCGGGCGCGTTTGATTCAAGCCGTTTCATTCGAGGGCACATGTATCAGTTTTTCTAGGTTGTGATCGCCAAGGTGCCTTGTGCACGTTCGGGCGGCCCATTTTCCATTTTCTCCCTTTTGGCATCATTCGGTCAGGCGCGCCATGTCACGCCATGCGAGGTCACTCGACTGGGCGCGTTTTGGTTCGGGTTGTTTTGTTCGAGGGCGCCCATATAAGTTTTTCTAAGTTATGAGCACCCGAGTGCCTTGTGCATGTTCGGGTGGTCCGTTTGCCATTTGATCCCTTGTGGCATCATTCGGTCGGACACGTCGTATCGGGCCATGTGAGGCGATCGCCCGACCGAGTGCGTTCAGGTCGGGCCGTTTCGTTTGAGGGCGCTCGTATCCATTTTGCTACGTTGTGACCGCCCGGGTCCCTTGTGCATGTTCGAGTGGCTCGTTTTCCATTTTCTCCCTTGTGGCATCATTCGGTTGAGCACGCCATGTCGCGCCATGTGAGGTGATCACCCGACCAAGCCCGTTCGGGTCAGGCTGTTTCGTTTGAGGGTGCCCGTATCATTTTTGCTAAGTTGTGATCGCCAGGGTGCCTTGTGCATGTTCAAGTGTCCCATTTTCCATTTTCTTCCTTGTGGCATCGTTCGGTCGGGCGCGCCGTGTCACGCCATGTGAGGTTGCCCGACCGGGTGGGTTCGGGTCGGCCAGTTTCGTTTGAGGGTGCCAGTATCATTTTTGCTAAGTTGTGACTGCCAGCGTACCTTGTGCACGTTCGAGCGGCCTGTTTTTTGTTTGCTCCCTTGTGACATCGTTCGATCAGACACGACGTGTCGCGCCATGTGAGGTCGCCCGACTGGGCGCCTTCGGGTCAGGCCGACGTTTCGTTTGAGAGTGCCCGTATCATTTTTGCTAGGTTGTGACCTCCCGGGTGCCAGCTTGTGAATGTTCGAGCATCCCGTTTGCTATTTTCTCCCATGTGGCATTGTTTGGTTAGGCGTGCTGTGTTGCGCCGTGTGAGGTCGCCCGTCCGAGCACGTTTAGGTCAGTCCGTTTCGTTCAAGGGCGCCCGTATCAGTTTTGCTAAGTTGTGACTGCCCAAGTGCCATCTTGTGCACGTTTGGGTGTCTCGTTTGCCATTTTCTCCCTTGTGGCATACTTCAGTTAGGCACGTCGTGTCACGCCGTGTGAGGTCGCCCGATCGGGCACGTTTGGGTCCGGTCGTTTCATTCGAGGGCACTCGTATTAATTTTGCTAAGTTGTGACCACTCAGGTGACTTGTGCATGTTCGGGTAGCCCATTTGTCATTTTCTCCCTTGTGGCATCATTTGATCAGGTGCGTAGTGTCGCGCCATGCGAGGTCGCCCAACCGAGCGCGTTCAGTTCGAGCCGTTTTGCTCGAGGGTGCCCGTATCGGGCGGCCCATTTTCTGTTTGCTCCCTTGTGGAATATTCGTTTAGTCAAGCGCGTCATGTCGTGCCATCTGAGGTTGCCCGACCGGGCATGTTCAGTTTGGGACGTTTTGCTCAAGGGCGCCCGTATCAGTTTTGCTAAGTTGTGACCACCCAGGTGCCTTGTGCATTTTCGGGCGGCCCGTTTTCTGTTTGCTCCCTTGTGGGATATTCGTTTGGTCAGATGTGTCGTGTCACGCTGTGTGAGGTCACTTGACCGAGCGCATTCGGGTCGGGTTGTTTTGTTCGAGGGTGCCCGTATTTGTTTTTCTAAGTTGTGACCACCCGAGTGCCTTGTACACGTTCGGGCGGCCCGTTTGTCATTTTCTCCCTTGTGGCATCATTCAATCGGGCATGCCGTGTCGCGCCATGAGAGAACCGGGCGCATTCAGTTCGGGCCGTTTTGCTCGAGGCCGCGGGTATCAGTTTTACTAAGTTGTGACTGCCCGGGGGCCTTGTGCACATTTGGGCGGACCGTTTTCTGTTTGCACCCTTGTGGGATATTTGTTCGGTCAGATGCGTCGTGTCGCGCTGTGTGAGGTTGCCCGATCGGGCGCGTTCGGGTTGGGTTGTTTCGTTCGAGGGCGCCCGTATCAGTTTTTATAAGCTGTGATCATTGGGTGCCTTGTGCACATTCGGGTGGTCCGTTTGCCGTTTAGTGCTCCCTTGTGGCATCGTTAAGTCGGGTGCACTGTGTCGCACCATGCGAGGTTGCCCGACCGGGCGCGTTTGGGTTGGGCCGTTTCGTTCGAGGGCACCTGTATCAGTTTTGCTAAGTTGTGACCGCCCGAGTGCCTTCTGCACATTCGGGCGGCCTGTTTTCCGTTTTCTCCCTTGTGGCATCGTTCGGTCGGGCACGCCATGTCACGCCATGCGAGGTAACCCAACCAGGCGCATTCATGTCAGGCCGTTTCATTCGAGGGCACCCGTATCAGTTTTCATGCTAAGTTGTGACCACCCGGGTGCTTTGTACACCTTCAAGCGGCCCGTTTTCCATTTTCTCCCTTGTGGCATCATTCGGTCGGGCGCGCCATGTCGCGCCATGTGAGGTCGCCCAACCAGGCGTGTTCGGGTCGGGCTGTTTGGTTCGAGGGTGCCCGTATCAGTTTTCATGCAAATTTGTGATCGCCCAGGTGCCTTATGCACCTTGAACGGGCAACCCGTTTGCCATTTGCTCCCTTGTGGCATCGTTCGGTTGGGCGCGTCGTGTTCGAGTTGGGCCGTTTCGTTCGAGGGCGCCCGTATTAGTTTTCATGCTAAGTTGTGACCACCCAGGTGCCTTGTGCACCTTCGGGTAGCTTGTTTTCCATTTTCTCCCTTGTGGCATTGTTTGGTCGGGCGCACCGTGCGAGGTCGCTCGACCGGGCATGTTCGGGTCGAGCCGTTTCGTTTTTGGGCGCCCGTATCATTTTGGCTAAGTTGTGACCGCCCGGGTGCCTTGTGCATGTTTGGGCGGCCCGTTTTCTGTTCACTCCCTTGTGGGATATTCGTTCGGTCAGGTGCGTGGTGTCGCGCCATGTGTGGTCTCCCGAATGGGTGCGTTCGGGTTGGGACGTTTTGTTCGAGGGTACCCATATCAGTTTTGCTAAGTTGTGATCACCCAGGTGCCTTGTGCATGTTCGAGCAGCCCATTTTCAAGTTTTCTCCCTTGTGGCATCGACGTTCGTTCGGGGGCGTCGTGTTGCGCCGTGTGAGGTCACCGCACCGGGCGCATTCGGGTCTGGTCGTTTCGTTTGAGGGTGCCTGTATCATTTTTGCTAAGTTGTGACTAGCTGGGTGCCTTATGCACGTTTGGGCGGCCCATTTTCTCCCTTGTGGCATTGTTCGGTCAGACGCGCAGTGTCGCACCATGTGAGGTCACCCGACTAGGCCCGTTCAGTTTGGGCCATTTTGTTCGAGGGCGCTTGTATCAGTTTTTCTAGGTTGTGACCGCCAGGGTGCCTTGTGCACGTTCGGGCAGCCCATTTTCTATTTTCTCCCTTGTGCATGTTCGAGCAGCTCGTTTTCCGTTTGCTCCCTTGTGGCATCGTTCGGTCGGGCACGCCGTGTCGGGCCATGCGGGGTCGCCCGACTAGGCGCGTTCGGTTCGGGCTATTTTCTTCGAGGGTGCCCGTATCAGTTTTGCTAAGTTATGACCGCTCGGGTGCCTTGTGCATCTTTGGGTGGCCTGTTTTTCGTTTGCTCCCTTGTGGCATCGTTCGGTCGGGCGTGTCGTGTGAGGTCGCCCGACCGGGCGTGTCTGGTTCGGGCCGTTTTTCTCGAGGGTCAGGTCGTTTTGCTAGAGGGTGCCCGTAACATTACTACTTCCATTTTAACCACACAAAACGTATTTTTAAGTTACCATAATTCATCTTTAATATCACATAATTAGATTAAAAAATCAACCAAAATACCTAATTTATGAAATAAAAATTGAACAATTTTATATAATTAATAATTTAAATAAATTTCTTAGATCTAACCTCATTAATAATTATTTATAACCCCAATAAAAGTCTCACACATTTTATTTAATGGAATTTGAGTGGCCTTAAAAAAAACACGTATATCATTTCAAAATGTCAAAAAATTTCAAATATCAAAAGTTTTAATTCATTTCCTTATTTCATTTCCCTCCGATTGCATGGTTTGTCCAGGGAAGGAGGGAGGATGCAGAGCAAAAACCCTGTCTATCACATGCACAGTCATGGCACTATCTTCTGCAACCCCAAAAACAAGATTCTCAGATCCAGTGCAGGATGAAGGTCGCGTGTTCAATTTCATTGCTGGGCCAGCGACTCTGCCCACAAATGTTATAAAAAAGGCTCAGGAAGAGCTCTTCAACTGGAGGGGCTCAGGGATGAGATAACTTGGATTGCAGATACTGTTTTCATTTTTTAACTCCACTACTACTAGAACTGGAAGATTAGATGATCAGTTTGTGGGCAACACAGTTACTCTGGCGTGGCTCAAGTAAGGTTAAATTCCTTTTCTGTTTTCGCAAAGTTTCCTCTGCTACGGAAAATGTAATTATATTAATTTTTTTCCATCGATATACAGATTGGATCTAATTAGATGTAAACCATTGCTACAGTGGTTATTCGAATGGGTTAGAATGTGCATTGTTATTTGTTTCTTTTGAAATACATGCATTACCACTACACGAGATCTTTGCATTAATTTTGAAATGTTAAGATCTTTGCATTGATGTTGCCTCTGCTTGGTGGTGTCTCTAAGATTGAGCTGATCCAAAGGCAATGGATGTGCATCAGCAGTCGATTGCTCTTTTCTAGTACTGTAATCCAAATCCTCTAGCATGCAAACAGGTGTTGCAACAATTATATCTAGGATTGATCGTTTTTTTCTCACCTTCACTTTAGGCTTGGAAAACTTTGTTCCAAATTTTTTAGCATTTGACTCACCTGAAAGACAGTGATCTATGTGGGAATTTAAGGCTATATTAGCTGTAGAGTAGAAATATCTACAAACAGGACAAAACTTTGGTATCATGGCCTCTGGAAGAGATCCTAGATTCCCAAATTCTTCATTCTTCCGAGGATCTACCTTGCTCTTCTCCAAAGTTTGGTCCTTCTTATTATCTTCCTAAGACTTAATTTCAAATGCCACTATCTTGTTTCCTTTTTTCTCCTAGGAAGTGTCTACTTTTGTACTTTCTTTCCCACTAGATCACAGCTATAAACTTCCATTTCCAGATCTGAGTGGTCCATTCTCATGCAAAGCTTCAAATAATGTGCTTGTAGACTTGCCTTTAACTGTATCTTTACTCAGATAACGTTTAGTTTCATATGTTTCTTGAACCTAATTGTTGAAAAAAATGAGTTAAATTAGTGTTGTTCCATAAACATAAATATGAAATACCAGAAAATGATTGGAAATGAATTTAGTCCACATGATCGCGGGAAAAAAAGTTTCTATATAGATTGAGCATGCAGGATTCTGACCAAGGGAGAGTAACATATATGATTTGATATGACAAACGATACCAGGAAGCTTAGCAGTAATATTAACTTCATTCTACCTGTCAGAGATATGTTAATTGCAGTAATTAATAATCATAACCCTCAAACGATTTCATTATTGAACTTTTTAACTTATGACTAATTGAATCATTTGTGTAGAATCTGCACCAAAAATGCTTTTGAAAATGCAAGTTTCCATAACAAACAAATTTAGATTATCAGGATTTTTAAAAGGTTTTGTGTGTTGTCCTAGTTGATTGATTGCTATATTGTGTTTCTATTGAATCCTATCACAAACCCATCTAAACTTGTGTTTGACATAAGTTTGAGGTTGTATATGTCGAATTCTAGTCCGCCCCCACTTTGATTCAATGGACCATCGGTCTGTGTTAACTCGAGATATGCCTCCTGGAGCTTTGGAAAAAAAAGGTGCATATCAAATTGTTGTATTGTGTATTGGATTGAAGAGTAGCACATACTGAGATGCATCTCTAGGTTGCAAAGATAGAGGTCGTATATCTCGAATTCTAGCCCACATACACCATGTTTCAATGCATTCTTTGAAATGAATCCTGAAGCTTTGCAACCTCGAGTGGAAACAAGACTAGAGTTAAGATGGCTTTGTGCTAGTGCCCATATTCATTTGTGCACGCACATGAATAACACTAAGTGTTGATGGACCTCCTCACTCCTATACAGCTCTAAAGGATATATAATTTTAGTTTTGTTTCTATGTGCAGGAGGATTTCTTTGAAGGGATAATAGTTCCAGATTTTGATTTTGGAGAAAGTGGCGATTTCATCAAGTCTTCTATCCATGACAGAGCTCCATATGAGGATAGAGTTCTGTGGAATGGAGATGCCCAGAAGCAGGAAATCGTCCTACCAGTTGATTCTAATGAAAACATGGAGACCGCACAGAAACTGCACAGTTTGTCCCTTGATTCTATAGATAAAGCTACTATTTTTTGCACTTTCCTGAGGCTAAAATAGAGCCAGAGTCTTAGATTCTTATAGGTTATCCTACCTCAAATGGTATGTCTTCATCCTACACATCTGTGACTTATAGTGCTCCTACTGAATACAGACATAATAGAATGCAGTGACACTTACCATGAGTAAGCTTGCATATATAGATAGTACATTGCAGTCATTGATACCTATTATGAATTAACAATTATAATTTTCCTTAGCAAGTTATTTGTCATAGCTCATGCAAATTGTTTTGAGTGCACCAAAAAAGATAATAGTTTTTGGTTTAGGACTTTGAAGGGTTTATATTGCAATCCATACCAGATACTTCCCGTCATAAATTTAAGAGTATAGTAAATCCCATAATTTTTTTGATCTAATGTGATAGAAAAGGACAAATGGTTGGTTACCAAGTTGAGCTGATAGCATCTGTGACCATAAAGTGAGCACAATGCAAAAATAAATTGTCAGGCGTGGATAGGAAGGAGATTAAATGTGGAAGGAGAAAGTGAATGGTCGGTTAACAGGTTGCGCTAATGGAATCATTGACCATAAAGCTAGCCCAATGAAAAAAAGAAATTTCCATTCTTGGATTTGAAAATCAAACAAATTTTTATAACTATATTTCCTCGCAAAGGTGGCAAACACAATATAGTCCAGAAGCCAACTAATTATAATGGAAAATCAGTAGTGGACGGCATGGGAGATGAGCTTAGTAATCTTGCATATAGGGGCAAGCTTGTGTATTCTCTACGAGGGAAGAATAGGTGAAATCATTGAAATTATAATACCCAGACAAACTTTTCTCTAGTTACTCTATATACCTTTAAGCTTTCAACACAGTGAAGTTATCATAGCTACGCAGAGTAAGAATATTTTACCCGAGGAAAACTGTGGTGATTTACTGGATAGCAGTGGGACCTCAAAAGTTTTCTTAGCTGCCTTATTGACATCCATTATTTTTATTGAGCTTCAGTCACATCATTAATAGGGTCAGAGACCAGAAACTGAGATATGGAACTCAAGGATAGCTGATATTGATTATGTTACCATTTTCTATTAGAAATTTCCTCTATAATTATAAAGGGGCTGCTTCTGTTGCAATATAAGTGTTAGGTGATATGGGCAGACATATTTCTATTTTAGGAGATTCATTTTATTTAGCCACAAGGCATGGGATGGCGTTTTATCATATATTCTTTTTTACAGTTCCTACTGTTTACGATGTTTCCATTGTTGCAATATATGTACACATTCCATTTATTATCAACTATGTTGTGAGGAGTTCTGAAATTTTGTGTTTGACAATTTGATGGTCTCTTTTGTTGGAAAATAAGCTTTTTTTAGTGATTTCAATTTAAGAAAACACATATTTTTGGTGTTTGTAGGTTTTGTGCCTAGAACTGTTGCAGATAAAGGATGGTGGGAAGAAACTGACAAGAAATTTCAGGCCTGGACTCAAGAAGCTGGTCTTCCAGCTGTCATGAATCTGATTTCCAGGCAAAAATTTATAGTGAAAACATTAATAGAATATTGAAGTATCATGGAGTTTTCTAGATTTATATGACACTGCCAATTTATCCTCATCTTATTCTGCATCAAAGGAACTGGTTGTTAAATTTCATAATTTGCTTGACATATCTTGAAATAGAGACTTCTTATACATTTCATGACAGGATACTAATCTGAATGATGTTTCAATTATTTTACTGTGCTATTTATAATTTTGTCTACAACTATGAATAAATGTTCTTCGTTTCATGACAGCTGCATATGATTTAGACAAATCTTATTGGACTTGGTAACTTTGCAGTGAACTACTTCTTAATTATGCATGTGATTTCTTGACAAATTAGTAAAGTTTGCACTTGATCCCGCCACATATATTCGTTGAATTCAGTCCTGGACAATCATGTTTTTTAGTGGATTATTCATTGAAATTCTAATACATAGGCAAACTTTTCTCCAGTTACTCTGTATTCCTTTAAGCTTTCAACATAGTGAAGTTATCATAGCTATGTAGAGTAAGAATATTTTACAGGAAATAAGTATTGAAATTCTAATAAACAAGCAAAATTTTCTCCAGTTACTCTGTATACCTTTAAGCTTTCAACACAGTGAAGTTATCATAGCTACGTAGAGTAAGAATATTTTACAGGAAATAAGTAACATGAAGGAAGGAGTTTTCGGCCAATTAAGGGCCACATTTCTCATCTAGGAAGGAGTTTTCGGCCAATTAAGGGCCTCATTTCTCGTCCTCATAGCAATTGATCAGCGGTAAGGAATAAGCTTTAGCCGTGGTAAGGAATGGTTAGAGCACGAGAACAGATTCAGAGCAAGTACCCTGCTTCACGCACTAGTGTTCCCAGAAGGTCATATTGTTACTGCTTGGGAAAGTTAGTGATGGCCATTCTTCGCTCATCTCCTATCTCTGATCATTGATATGCAAATATTTATATTTTTTGCATGATACCTTAGTTGCATTGACCATAAATAAATGCATCCACCCCTATTTCGGTGAGATACAAAACAACCCTGTTCAGCGGGCTCCAGAATTCTAAACCTGGGCAAGGCACAGAACATGCCTGTCAAACCATTGAACCTCGCCACATCGAATGGGCAGCAAACCTGAGAAATGAAAAAAAAATTGAACATATGGTGGGGTGAATTGAAACTAATTTTGTTAGGATTGAACTAATACGATTTCTATATCACGTTAACAGTTGGCCAGGCCATAGAGACATGAACAAAATTTTGTATCAACACGGTTTAAAAACAGAATTTTGTATTAACATTGTTTTAATCTATCTAGATTTTTTCAAGAAGAAAAAACACGATTTCATTAATAATTCACCATTACATCGTTCAGATTGTAAGCTATTTCATTTTTTTTAATAAAAATTTAACCTGTCGTCGCTATACCGATGCCCTGCAAGCATCGCTATACCGCCACCTTGTAAACGTAACCTGTCATCGCTATACCGACGCCTTGTAAGCATCACTATACCGATGCCTTGTAAACGTAACCTATCGTCGCTATACCGACGCCTTGTAAACGTCGGTCTTCTGACGCCTTGGAGTATTAGAGTAAATCGTGGTTAGCCATAGAGTTTTGCAACGCTTTGGAAGCATTAGTATTCCAACATTTTCCATAGGTGTCGGTATTGCGACACTTTAGAAAATGTCAGAAGAGCGACGGTTGTTTGGAAACGTCGAAAAAGGTGTCGGTATTGTGACACTTTGGCAAAGTGTCGAAATTGCGACGTAATGGCTAGCCACGTTTTGTCTGACCTCTAACTATCGCTCTTGCGACGACTATGTGTCGGAATAGCAATGAAGTGGCCGTCGGAAATTGGGCCAAATTTTCTAGTGTGCATGGATATTGCATTGTATCCATCTCCGTAGGGCGTCCCTCCTACTGTCCTCCAAATTGGTATTTTTACAATTTCGTAGAGGATTGCATTCCTCACATTCGCTCGTGAGTCGAGATGACTTCTTCACACATATACTATCTATCCTTTTTACCAGCATATACATGATTGTAACATATGTGAACAAGGAACCTGCAGTGTGAGGATATTTGGAGTGATCCAACTACATATTTGAAAAAATTTGGAGCTACCCATCCATGTGAAATGATGTCCCTGACTAGTAAATTGAACTGCGTAGCACTGGCATCAGTTATTTTTTACTTATTCAACTCAAATAGTCCATGGACAGTTGGTTTCCTTCTTTTCTTGGGTTACCATAGTGGTTTGTTTGAGTCTACCGACAGGTTGGTTATGGAAGACATGGTGACCATTGTTGGAATTGGTGACGATAATGCAATGGCTAAGTTGGAGGAGAGGACTGGCTTGGAGCTACAAGAAGACCCTCGTAAAGAGACCATAAATGTTCTTTTGGGTGAGTTGCGGTTTGCGCTTTTAAAATTTTTGTTTGTTGTATGGGTAGCTTATGTTTAAATTCTATTCATATCTCGTTACTTTCAGTCCTGTGATTTTGTGGAAATCGTGGTTATCTAGTGAATTCTATTTGTAGTATCTGCAACTTATTTGGCATGTAATTTGATTCCCATTGTTGTGAGATATTTATGTTAGTCTAACTTTCTTCTTAAATTTAACCCCTTCCTATATTTTTAAAAAAATATAGAAACCCAAATTTTACTAGTATTTTTCTCTCAATATGTTTCACTTCTTTATTACCTTCTACATTCCCTGACTACTCCTTTCGGTGTTCCTTTGCACCTCTAGGTGGAATTTCTAGTATTTTAAATTGGTAAGGTTTTGTCTTAATTGTAAAACTGTACAATTGGTGTATTAGGAAACAAACATCTTCATGCCATCTGATGCATCTTCATGGTTACAATTTTTATGTGGTGGGACAACTTTCGAGAACTATAACCCAAAAACCGACCCACTTAAATTTAATCGGGATGATCCTCCACAACGCAACACATGTGGGTTTCCATAAGATTCAAAGATGACAATATATATATATATATAAACACTCATTTCCTCTTCAATTTGATTATATCATATAGAAATTATTCCCATATTACAGCCTAATATTAAATGAAAATTATCTTCTTTCTTTGGACAGGAGTGTGGTTTCTGCACTGTCATTTAGAAGACCAATTGGCATGGGGATTAAATATGGTGTTCCTAGTGAATAATGGTCAGGGTCCTTTGGCAACTTTGGAGCCTCCCCCTGCCGACCTTCCCAAGTGCAAGATAGATAGGGAGAGAAGGAGATATCAGAATACTTCAGCAACTACGATCATCTAAATGCTTGGAATGATCTGTATTGATTTAAAATCTACAGTCATAGTTAAAAAAATCACCATACATCATTTCTTTTCTTCTTGAAGGATTGTCATTTGGAATATTGAATTCACGTTAGTTTTTATTAAATTTTTATAAGATTGAGATTATTTTATTTTATAATAAAATTGAAATAGGAATTTTTGGACAATTGATAATTTTCAAAAATTCACTCTCATTATTACATCATTAGAAGGGTTTTTTTTTCTTATTAAGGCTTAGTGTCTATCCATTTGTTATGACCTTCGAATCACCCTAGATGGGTTCCTATTTAGTGTTTCCCCAGTTTGGATTTGCTTAGCACTTTAATTTGCAAGTAAGTAGACACATGATATGAAAATTATTAAATTAAAGAACTTTTACAACATTGGAAAATTATTATTTTGCATGCAACTGCTAACATTCTTGAATAAAAAAACTAAATTTATGTGAATGGGGACTAGCATCAAAACCTTGAGAGTAGACCAAGTGAGCTAGAGAGCCCATGGTAGGTGATTCCTTGTGGAAATTAAATGTTGTTGTAGCCCCAAAATATGGGTAATCATTGGTGTAAATGTAATACATCCATATCCACTTTTACAAAATATATTTTTATATAAAAATTCAATTGAGGACATATCAGGGAGCCATCATGCAAGTGTTATAATTCTAATGGAATGCATTCTTACACAAATATTTTTTATTTATTTTCCAAACAAGATATAAATTCCAACTCTACTAATATACCATGAATGTGTTAAACATAATGACCCGTGTAGGAATCTCTCTCCTAGAAGCACTAATGTAAAGGAAGAACTGATTCTAGGTATAGAGGCCCAATACTTTTTTATCTCTAAAATTTTATCCTTTACACATAGGCGAGAATTTGGGTAAGGCACGCCCAAGTATCCTATTTGTATGTATAATGATAGCATGCTATGGACATGCTGGATGTATTTAGAATAATGGATTCTAAACACTTATGATGGATATTTTTATAAATGATATTATTATGCATGGTTTTATGATATTGTAGCCATTTTCTTTTTATGGTTTCCCTCTTATTTATGCATGTGATAAATGCCAATCTAGAATGTTATTTACATTGATATCAACATAGTTAATTTAGTCTCTAGGAACATGATTGAATGGAATGGATTGAATGATTGAATGAAATGCTTCCCAGGAAGATGTAGTTTTTGCTACTTTTCACAAGAAATTTTCGTCTAATGCATATTTTATTATATCCAATAATAAGGCATCACATACTTCATCATATGGGTTATTACATCGATACTCAAACAACTCTTTACATCGAAGAAAATTTTTCATTTTGAAAACTTTCCCAAAATTTAAAAATTTAGCAGTAAAATTTGGAAGTGTTACCAGATCTATCTTGATCCATTCATCCTTGAATTGTTCTACTTCATCTACTTGTATTTTATATGCCCCAACTATGGCGATAACCTCTGTGAGCTCTTCAACATATTTTGGCTCTTCCTTTCGATTTTTTTTCTCGATTTGCTTCAGTCTTGCTTGATGACCCATGAAAGTCATCTTTATTTTCTCTTCTTTCTTTCTTCCTTATTGTTTCAGGCTTCTAGAAATGGATGTCACATACACTTTATTATATTTAAAACTAAATATTTTAACATTCACTTTAATGGTAGCTCCCAACAACTACTAGCAACCTTCCTAAGCTATTCTACACATATTCTTATGGAGGCTTGTGACTACAGCTTACACTGGAGACTCCTTCTATGGTGAGTGACGTTGAATATTTCCTCTTTATATGGTGGTCTCTCTCTAGGCTAATGACCCTAATATTTTAGTAATTTGGTTTACAAACTCTCAACGAACTCTAGTTTCTACTTATGGACCAATTGATGCAAACTTTGATTTTTGTGCTACTCACAATAGCCAAGGCTCTTAGTGGAAGTAGCTCATGAATTTCTTAGCTCCTTTACCTTGCTAAACCTTGCTCAGATACCAATTCTTATTTAGAGGTAGATATAAACGTGGAAAAAAAAGATAAATAAGTACACAAGGTTATGCTTGAATAAATAAGTTTTATTCATTAATTATTTTCTCATATAAATCTGTTGTTATTATCTCTTCTTAATTAACATTAAAATGACCCAACCATGAATATATAAGCTCTAAACTTTCTAAATATGGAATCATGCAAACTCTAACATTCTTTTCGTCATGCAAATTATGAATTGATGCTTTAACTAAACTTTTCTAACTTCACTTTAACATAAATAGATATTTTTACTTTCCTTAACTTAGCTTTTATTGACAAAGCATTGAATTTTTAACTCCTCACTTGAATTATAATATTAGAATTAACATGCTTTCCTTCACTTAACATAATTCTTCATACTTTGCATGCATATGAGAGTACTTAATATTTCTATCAAGTGAAACATTTTTTATCTATGAAAAAGTTGCGATCGATGGCAGTAAATAAAATAGGAAATTTGTTGATAGGTTTGTATAAATTTTGCCCTCTTATAATTTTTAAATTACTATAGAAGTCTAGAGTTCACTTAGTTGTAACACATTTGAATATTTGACAATTTTTAGGCCAATTGGGTTGTTGATTTAGTAATATTACTTTCATTGATATCATTTGCATATTGATTATGCTAAGGCATAATTGTTTGGAATGAATATCTACCTACTTCAATAGGTGTTAAACTTATGAATTTTAATAATCGTGAAATTAAAAAAGTGAGGTGTAGTATGGAATCACATAATTTCAGATTGAGAAAATCAATGATATGAAATGAGCCACAAAGTCAGGTGTAGTATGGAATCACATACTTTCAGATTAAGAAAATCGATGAGATGAAATGAGTAACAATGCATCACAAACCTATAGTGATGGGTCATCTGGGTGCACTAAGTCAGCCTCTGATGTGGGTGACTATAGGGGCATGACAATGGATTTTTAGATTTAATTAAAGTTTATCTGAGAGGTACTCTTGCAACCTCCTTCATAATTTATTTATATATATCTCACTAATTCCCTAGTTTGAAATGATATCAATTACTAATATTACTTGGTTTCTTACTAATGCATTCATGGTTTTCTAATTACTACATGAAAATATTTACCAAAATCTTAATACCTAACAATAAATTAATATCAAAAAATACTAAAATGCATTTTGTATATTTTTTTTACAATATTAGTAGAAAGTTTTTTTACAATAAGAAAAAAATTAAATACTAAACTATTATCTAAGAAATAATTAAAATCCTCATGAGTTAGGCCAACCAACAAATAATATTTTGTATCTATTTATTTATTATATCTTTAGAATGTGGTATGTATATTGTAATCTTTTGAAATAAAATTATCTTTAATTTATTACTTTTATGTAATTTTTAATATAATTTTCAAATAAATTTACATTCAATTAAGTACTTGAAAATTAGTTAAAATTATTCTAATTTTTTAAAATTTTATATTTAATGTTATAATCAATTAAAAAACTAATATAATCAAAATATTCAAATTTTATATTTAATTAAAAACAATTAATGAAAAAATCAAAAATATAATATAAAAAAATTGTTATCATTAAATTTCATGTGGTTGGAATATGTATTTTAAAAAATTTAAAATACAATTATCCCTTATTCACTCTTGGAAATTTCCTGAATGCAATGACATACAATTTCTCTCTAATAGTATCAGTGAGATCAAAGGGAAAAATGGGACATTGATGACTCGAAAATCTTTCTAGGAAAAGTTCACACAATCTTGAGTCAACTACCCCCACAAAACAAAGAGACCAAAAAATTGTTTTCTTTGTATAAGATAATGTGAATGGTAAGTGAAATAAAAACCTTGCTATAGGCTAGATACAGTAGTAGCCTGCAAGTTAGCGTACTTAGGGCACACTATCACAATCATTTTTGTAGGTGTTAGATAATATTGGTTTAAATTGGTAGGGTTTTGTCTTATTTGTTAAGTGTCTTAAATGAGTTTTGTCTTAATTTCCATTGACCTAAGTGGTAATTGTCTTAAATATAAAGTTTTTTCTTCAAATGTTTTTATCTCAAACTGCTTTTTTATTAAACTGAAAGTTTTGCCTTAAGACATTTGTCTTAATCTATTTTTGTCTTAAATATAACGTTTTGTCTTAAAATATTTTTGTCTCAAACTGTTTTTGTTAAATTATATATTTAAGACAATTCAATTGATATTAAAATTTAATGTAAAATAACTAAAACATAAACTGAAATTTTAAGGAAAAATGTTCCTTTTCTCTTTAAAATATTTCTTAAAAGTTCCCTTCATGTAGTAGTGAATTTTTGTCCTATAACATGTATTTCTTCTTTAATACAAATATTACAAAAAAAATTGTTTTGTGGAATTTGGACCCACATTTATAACATTGGACTGAGGTTAGTGATTTTCCTTACTCCTTTTTCCATCCTCTTCGTATTTATTAGCAAATTTGTGACTTTTTCCCTTTGTGTTGCTTAGATTCTTCTCCTTGTGGGAATTTATTTGAGGTATGGCCTTGTTTCCCACATAGCCACCATGTTAGTTTGTTCCAAACTTCTTGCTTGCATGTTCCTACATGGATGTCTTGCGGACCATAATAATGGTATCTTGAAATTTTTTTGTAATATCCCTTTGTTGTTTTTTACTTTTGAGGTTTTTCACAATAATATTTTCTTTTGGATGCCTTTTTCATAGTGTTTTTTTTTACTCTTTTCCTCTATAAAAGTGGGCCATCTAAAGATAGGCCATATTTATTCCATATAGATTTGTTATCAGGTAGCCTTCACAAATTTTGTATGGACTCGTTTACCTTCATATTTTTACAAATTCCTACCAATTCCTTAGTTATAATACTATATATCCCCCCCCCCCAAGTGTAGGACTCATAGGGATTCTAGAAAAAAAATTGTATTTTCAAATAATCTACAAACTTTGAAGAAAAGGCTTCAAGATAAACACGTTTCCAATAAATATTTTTACTGTATCATAGATTCTTTAGACCCGATATATGTGGAAATGTTCATACTGTGACAATCATTTTCATTCAAGATTCATTAACACTAGATAATATTTATCAGAAATCTTTGTTTCTGGACTGCACCAGTGTTCTAGAATGAAAGACGTCAATGCTTTGATCATGTTGCTTTATGGATTTCCGTCTTCATTGTGTACAATATCATCAGCTTCATCTTTTACTATATCTTCTTCCATTTTATCTCCAAGTGTTGGGGAGAACTATGCTTCCCACCATCTTAGAAGGGTCCTACTAAAACACTGAATTAATTTCTTACATGCTTCTACTTAATTTTTTTCTATCATTCACATTGACTTATACTTAGTAAATATCTGATCTATCATTTGTCTTATTTGTCATGAGTTCAGTTTGTTAATATTCCACTCCTTATGGGCATCGATAAAAAATGTTTGAGCCTAAGGAAACTTTTCTTTACCGCTTAGATCATGTACAAGATATCCAGAGTATTGGTGAGGAAGTGGTTAATAAACTGGTAGGAGATGGGATTCAAATGACGACTCTGGTCATTCTGCTTTTTCTTTTAGAAATAGGCTGGAAAATTTATCTACATATTTCTGAACATAATGTACAAGATGCTTGAATAGTAAAGAAGAAATAATTTATTTATCTTTGTTTGTCAAAAATATTTTTTTCAGACTTAGAGGAAAGATCATCAATCTTTTCATGGGTTGAGACAAATCCTATATGTACTTCATTTCCCATTTCTTCAAAATGATTTTCCATTTTTTCTCATAAGTTCTTTGCTTCAATAAATCCTTCTCTCACAAATCCTTCTATAGTAGAGATGGAAAATTGAAATTATTCAAACTTTTATTTACATTATTTATAGAAACTTGAAGAGTATATACTTGGTCCTTTTGTGCACTCATTGTAGATGCATGAATTGTTAGGTCCTTTAAAGCGGTATTATTCGAGTTTACTTATTCACCGACCTTCCGTAATTTTCCTTCCATCCCTATGGCAAATTCATCTTTTAGAACTAAAAGTACTGCTTTAGCAACCTTTCGCGTCTCTTCAAGAGTGATTCATGTGTATGGAGGAAAATTAGTGGGAGATTAAATTTTTGTGCCATCTATGGTTGTCCAGTGATGTTTAGAATTGGTAGACTAGGATTTAGCAAATGATCCACACATCCATTTTACCTTTTATTCTCTTACATTCATAGAAGGTTCCAATATACTTTATTATTATCAGATATCATCCATTATAATCACATTAAAAACATTAATGAGGTTGACATCGCTCAAGGTTTCATTTGTATTTACCACTGATAAATATATAACCAAAAAAACATTTGCAACAAAAATTTTATTATTAACTTTGATTTAACTTAACTCTTAATAATACCAAGTCTTTGATAAAAAAATAGAAGTGTTTGAAGAGTTTATATCCCTTAAAACCAAGATATAAGGCATTTTTGAATCCCTTGAGAATCATAAATTCCTTGAGAATTAATCTAAGCCTTTAATTAAAAAAATAAAATAAAGTCAACATATCCTCAAAATATAAATAGGAGTTGGAAAACTTAATAGGAGCCCAGCTAAAGTGATTTTAAGGTCATAAAAAAATATAAAAATTAATCCCTAATAATAAAAAACAAACCCTACTATTTCCATAATTGATTACTATGCCTTTTCTTTTACACTTTTTAAATTTTGTTTTATATATTTTGTTTATTTGTTTTCTTCTTGTAATCTTTAAAATAATTTGTTTATTTAACATAGCCCTTCTTTTAGTAATTGATTAACATTAATGATTATCCTTACAAATATAAGAAGTCCTTGGCCACTTCATTAAGAGAAATGCTTTATTTTGATATACCTTTTTAATTGCTTTCATGTTTTTTAATATAAAATTTACTTATTCATACAAATAAAAAATTACAACTCTTCTTTTACATGCAAAATAAAAATGTGTTTACATATATGAAAGAAATAAAATTATTATATAAATATAATACAAATATTAAAATATGTCATATTTATATATGTATAAAAATATCATAAATATCATATCAGTTTATAAATACTTAAATACAAATATAATTACTCAACTTTCCAATATAGATTATAAAAAACATTTCTCAACTTAAGAATTATATGTTGTAAGTCTTTTATATATATATATATATATATATATATATATATATATATAATAATGATGTAAGCGTTTTAATAACAACCATTTTTAAATTCATTTTATTTTAAATGATAGGAAAATTCACACTTAAATGCAAACTCTTCGAACAGTTGACAAATTAGAAATTTGAAAACATGGGGGACTGTAAATAGATTTAAAATTTAATTTATGGAAAACATGGGTAGAGTAATTTCAGTTTTCTTCTCATATATTTATATAAAGAGAATGTGAATCTAAGCTAAAATCCTCCAAATAATTTCATGGGTCGGAAACTAAGATTCGAGTATCTCTTTTGAAGTTTTTATAATTTTTTTCCTCGCATAAGCAGTAAGTACAACTCTTATTATACCATTATTTTAAACTTTTCTAAAATATATTTAGATAAATTAGAAAACTAAAATTTACTTGATCAGTAAATTGTGAATAAAACCGCTCTGTAAGAGTTGTTAGAATGGTTGTGGCATAGGTTAAAGAAGTTTTAGTGGATATTCATGATCGACATGCAAGTTCCCCTAGTTCAAACCTGTAATGAAAAAGTGTTATCGTTATTTAAACTAGACTATACTGCATGAATTGTTATTCATTTCTGCAAAATTGAACCAAGTAATATGTATAAGGCGCATTATGAGTTTTGGGAGAGAAAAGTGCAGATTCGCTCTTTATGAAACCAATAATTTTTTTTAACTAGGCCAATGAGGCCAATGAGTATGAACAACGAATCCGACACACTGAAATCACATGAAGACAACAACTGGAAGAATCAAACAGATCTAATTATTCGTTTTCTTTCTGTCACATATACAACCCGACACACCTCATACTTGAGCTTTTTCACTCCTAAACTTTTCCAAAATGGTTCTGAAGGAAATCCATTCGACTTTTCCTCGGATTCAGATAAGGAGCCTCTTCCTTCAACACAGAACAATCTGCAACTGGTTCTTGTCCAGCCAAGTCATAATGACTGGGTCAAAGTCAATAAGAAGAAAGTGAAAAAATGTCATTTGGAAGTTTCTACCCACTCTGGGTAGATCCCCTTGTCTCATTCTCTCTTTTTTTTATCCTTGCTATCTTCTGCTAATTCCTAGATTGCTTTATGGGACCGAGATTGATATTTCATCTTTTCCGGCTCCCCTGCTTCTATGCTCTTCTTTTGCAAAGCTTTGATTGTATCATATGTTTTTTTCTTAATAGAATTAGTCTCACTTAGAAAAAAAAAAAAATGATGTTGCGTCTATACTTTCGCACAACCTTAATTCTATAATACACTTACCCTCCATCTTTGAAACCCTCCATATTTCGCAATAGATTGTGTAAGAATGCAAACCCTCCATCTTTGAAAGATATGACTTCGATATAGCAAGGTAAGAGCAAGCTATTCTTTCTTGATTTTAATCTCCATAATATATTCTTCGTACACCAAACACGTCTCCAATTCGTTTTTTCCAAACTAGGAAGTTTTGTTTTCTCTCTTCGCAATTTAATTCAAACCATAGAGAGAGAAGGAAATATCAATAATACTTCACGAGTACAAGGATCTGAATACATTGAGGGATCGGTATTGACTTAAAATCTACGGCCATTACATTAGGTATTGAAATTATAAATCGGTTTGTTTGTTGAATATTCACTTGTAGCTGATATTGTTGATGTAGGAACATTTCGGTTTCTTGTAAAACAAGGAGAAACTTACCTTCTCCCGATGGTTAATGCTGCACTCAATAGTGTGCACTTTTTCAAGATCGCATGCCACAAATTTACAGTTGTTTCTGTGGATGCTTCCTACACCAAGCCATATTAAACAGATGTGATTGTCATTGCTCTCGGTCAGACTACTGATGTTCTCGACACGGCCGACCAACCTGTGGGCAGATACTATATGGCTACCCAAGATTATAATAATCAGGCAACAGGCGATTTTGATAACACTATGACAACAGCTATTTTTTAGTACATGGGACATAAAAATACACACCCCATTTCACCTAAGCTTCCATACTACAATGACACTACAGTCGTCAATAGATTTAGCACAACACTACGAAGACTCAATTCCAAACAGTTCCGAGTGGACGTCCTGCATAGCTTAGATGACAGTCTCATTGCCATATTCAGAGTGGGATTACTTCCATGTGAAGCTGGAAACACCTGTCAAGGCCCCAACGGAACTAGGCTCAGTGCAAGCATGAAAAACATGTCCTTTGTATTGCCCAGCGTTGCCCTGCTTCAAGCTTATCATTTCGGTATTAATGGTGTGTTTATGAGGTATTTTCCATCAGAAGCTCCCCTTAGATTCATTCCCACAAGACTTTGGGCTCTTGAATGTGAGAGTTGTCACATACAACTCAACCGTACAACTAGTGTATCAGGAAACAAACATCTTCGTGGCAAAGAACCATCTAATGCATCTTCATGGTTACGATTTTTATGTTGAAATATTAAATCCAACAACATAGAGCCGAAGGATAGAAGGACGCAGCAACAGCAGAAAATTTTTTGGTTTGACTTGCACATAACCGTGAAATTGATTTCTGGCTTAAGTGAGCCTGCAAGTCCAAAGTTTTGTTCAATTTCGTAGGCCTGTTTCTATAGTGAGAACCGTGGTCCCATCTCGCCATTTAAATTGCAGCATCAACTTGCATTAACACCGCACCAACCATAGAATGCAGAACACATTTCACAACTTTCATCACTTACCTTTCTGCGTTGTCACAAGTTGTGTTGTTTCATTTGTGATGCGATATTGCTGCTATGGCATATCACATATCGCATACGAAAAATATTAAGTTTATCACTCGGACCGTAGAGCAAGCCATATAGATTGCAATGTGATAAAGCTTTGTCAAATATGCTTGAAGATTGTTTGACGTCCTCCAGGCTCCATCACCAGCCAATAGAAATTTTATCGCATGGTTTGAGGTCAAGTCAGCCGAGACCAAAATTGGATGCGATGATTTATGAAAAGGAGTTTTTTTTTTTTTTAAATCAGTTTTGGAATCCACGATAAGGAATTTGCATTAAAGTTTAAAACTTTAGGATTAAAAATTTAATGTTTTATGTTTCATAAAGTGTCGTGAAGAGATTTATTAAAGACTTAAGGGTATATATATATATATATATGTTTTGATATATATATATAATACGATAGTCTGTTTTTTTTGTTATTGTATTATTTTGTAAGCCCGAAGGCAAAAGAAAACAGAGCATTGTGTGTGTGCAATTTTTCAAAAAGACAGAGAAGATTTTTAAACGTTGTGTTGTTGTAGCAGCAAGTGTTTTTTTTTAAAGCTAGAACAACAGTTATGAGCCATTTTGTAATAGATTTTCAAGGTTTAATGAAATAGTTGTTTTGTGTGCATCTCTGTCCATTAATCTCTGTGTTGAATTTGGGGAATTTTTATTTCCTCTATTGTTTGAAATACTTCAAAAATTCCAACATGGTATTAGAGCTAGTCTAGGCTCTTTGAATTTATCAAAAAATCTGAAGGAAGGAAGAAGAGTTTTTTGTTGCAGCTTTTCTCCAGCAATCTGAAGGCTCAGAAAAACAAGGTATTTAACAAATCATAGTTTTTAAGTTTGTTTAAAGAGTGCAGTCTAGAGAAGTCTTTAAAAGACAGAGTTTGTCTCTTAAGCAGTGAGACAGTTTGTTTGAAAACACAGTCAATTTTTTTTTTCCATAGTTTAGTAAGCTAGCCATGGCAGGAGCCAACACAAGCATGAGTATGGGAAATACTCAACTCCCACAGTTCAATGCGAAGAACTATGACTATTGGACAATCACAATGAGAGCCATGTTTGCCTCTCAAGATTTATGGGAGTTAGTTGAAGATGGTTTAGAAGAACCAGCAGATGAACATGCATTTAATGCCTTAACACAGGAAGAGAAGGATTTGTTGAAGATAAATAGGAAGGACTTAAAAGCCCTCTTCTAGCTCTTTCAAGCAGTGCATGAAAGTGTATTTCCAAGGATTGCAGTAGCAAAGAGGTCCAAGGATGCATGGGATACCCTCCAGACAGCCTACCAAGGTATGGAGAAGGTAAAGACAACAAAGCTTCAATTAATGAGAAGATATTTTGAAGTCATTTGCATGAAAGATTCTGAAACAATAGACACATTCTTCACACAGTTGATTAGGTTGGTCACCCAGATGAGATCTCATGGAGAGACAGTAAAAGAAAGAAGAATAGTGGAGAAAGTATTGAGGAGCTTACCCTCAAGGTTTTATGTGATAGTCACAACCATTTAAGAGACAAAATATCTCTCAAAGTTTACAGTTGATGAGCTTCATGCATCATTGATGACACATGAACAAAGATTGGGTAGAACAACAAACTCATCTTTGGATCATGCCTTCAAGACCCAAATTTCCTTTGGAAGAGGAAGTGATCTGGATTTATGTAGGAATGCAACAGAATAAACATATAACCATAAATACAGAGATGCAGCAGAAATAACACTTTATTTCATTAATATCAAAGAACTGAAATTTTCTTACAGACAGAATGGAAATAAAACTAGCTAGGGCACTGGTAGCTATCTTTGAGAAGAGATGTGGCAGCTACAGGCTTCTGAACTGAGTTATAATGAGGCTCGAGGGACTATTTATTATTTAGATACAATGGGACATCCTAAATAGCCAAAACCCTAACCCTAGGAGATGAAGCTCCAAAACTATGGGCCCCATTTGGGTAAATTAGTGTTTCAACTTCCCGGGGACGTAAATTTGGCATACGATCTCCGCTTGACGTGTACCATACCTCGTTAGAAAGATCTATCCGAGGAATACAAATTTCGAGTGAGCAACATCGATCCATTGACCCATGTTGCTCCCCGTTTTCCCAAAAAAACGTCGTTCAGGGCCTCAAAATGGCTCCAGAAGTTCAGGACCCGAAAAACTGCTAAAAATAGTAAGTTGTGTTGAAACTGAAAAACTGAAAGAGACAATGGTGGGGCCCTAAGTGGAATAGGTGGGTGACCACCAACATCCACTTGGATCCACCAATATCCACTTGGATCATTCCTCCCCCTTTAGGAAGCAATGGCCCCCATTGCGTTAAGTTCCTCCATGAGATGAGGAAATTTCTGCTAAACTTGGTCCCTGGTGAACCACTTTCCTTGGTGCAGGAGTCAGCCATTTTTAACAACTCGATACAGTTGGATCTTTTGTTGGCGAGTTTTCTTGATTTGCATGTCCATGATACAATATGTGGTGGCCTGTTCCATGCAGTCTGGGTTTAACTCTGTTGGTGTGAGTTGTTCTGCAATGTCAGAGGTGTCCAGTAGAGGTGGGAAGTAAGGATGAAGGTGATCCACATTGAATACTGGGTGCAGACCAAGGAATGGTGGAATATTGAGCTCAAAGGCATTGTCCCCTACAACCTTGGTGATGGTGTATAGCCTGTATCGGAGCGGGCGAAGCTTGCGGTGGGGTCCAGTGAGGCGCTCCTTCTGTAAATGTAGCCATACTTTGTCGCCCACTTGGAAGTTATGTGGCACCTGGTGTTGGTCATGGCGTTGCTTGTACTTAGCATTGGCTCTATCCAATATGTCATGAACCTATTGGCAGATGTGTTGAATGCGCTTGATGAAGCTATTTGCTTTGTCAACTTCAGACTAGACATGAGCCAAATCAGCCTGAGTAGCCGCAAATGGCATGGCTACATCAATGGGACATAGTGGTTGGAATCCCAAGGCCACCTGAAAGGGGCTATGACCGATTGAACTGTGGAGAGCTTGGTTATAACTACGTTTTACATAGGGGAGGCTCTCATCCCATGTGCGTGGATGCTTTGAATTGTACATGCGCAGAAAGTGTACAATCATTCTGTTGACGACTCTGTCTCGCCATCTATTTGGGGATGGAAAGTTGTGGACTTGGTGAGCTTGGTGTACAACATTGACCAGAGGCTAGACCAAAATGTGCTGAGGAACCTACTATCCGAATCTGATATGATAGAATGTGGGATCCCAAAGTGCACCCACACTCGTTCAAAGAAGAGTTTAGCAGTGGCTTCTGTTGTGATATTCTTCTTGCAGGCCGCCATAATGGCCATCTTCGAGAATCTGTCGACGACCACGAAAACACAGTCATTTCCATGCTTAGTAGAGAGCAGGCCCGACATGTAATCCATGGATATGGATTCCCAAGGTCGACTAGGGATAAGTAGCGGAGTATATAGGCCTTGCTTCTTAATGGTTGGTTTGGCAATGGCACAAGCAGTGCAAGATCTGATGTGCTTCTTGACATCCTTTAGAAGGTTCGGCCAATAGAAATACTTCTGCAGTACTGCTACTATTTTCTCGACCCCTAAATGCCCAATGAATCGACTGTAGTGTGCTTCCCATATCATCTTAGCACGCTCGCTTGAAGGAACACAAAGGTGTCCCAGGTGACATAAAAGTGCATCTTGGAGGTGAAAATTTGGAACTTGCGTACCCCCCAAGAATGCCTTGTAAGTGTGGCCGAATTTTGGGTCACTCTTGTAGAGAAGTGACCAATCAGAAGTCTCGTGCCCACAAGACTTGAGAACGGTGGTGAGTGCCACGATCGATGGTCGGCTGAGGCAGTCTGCAACATTATTGGTGCTACCCTTCTTGTACTTGATGTTCAAATGAAACTATTGCAGATATGTGGACCACTTCTGATGGCGATCATTCTGCAACTTCCCTTATGTCTGTATGAACTGCAGGGGCCGGTGGTCTGTGTGGATGATTGTTTCCTTCCCCAAAATTTAATGCTTCCATTGTCGACAAGCTTGCACAATGGAATACATTTCTTTGTCATGAGTGGGATACTTGCGAACTGTGTCAAACAATGTCTCACTGTGATATGCCACTAGATGTCCCTGTTGAGTAAGAACTGCCCCAATAGCATAGTCAAAGGCATCTGTCTCGATCTCAAATGGTTGTTGCAAGTCTGGTAATGTGAGCATTAGGGCAGAACAAAGGCGATTTTTCAATTCTGTGAACGCCTTCTGTTGAGGTTCCGACCAAAAGAATTTTGCTCTCACTCCTCCCTTGGTGACTTGACTCAGGGGCCAAGTGATATGAGAGAGTCCCAACACGAACCTACGGTAGAAATTAGCAAGACCCAGAAAGCTGCGAAGCTCTGTTATAGTGGTTGGGGCTGGCTAATCCCGAATGACTTGGATCTTGGTTTGATCCACATGCACCCTGCTTTCATCAATAATGTATCCCAGATATTGAACCTGGGTCATGCCAAAAGTGCACTTCTCCAAATTCGCACACAACTTGTGTTGCCGCAGTGTTTGGAGGACTTGTCGGATGTGGTGAAGGTGCTCTTACCTAGTCTGGCTGAAGATCAGAATGTCATCCAGGTACACCACTACAAATGAGTTGGTGAATGGCCACAAGATTTCGTCCGTCATCCTCATGAAGGTTGCAGGAGCATTCGTCAACCCGAAAGCCATGACCAACCATTTGAAAAGGCCTTCCTTGGCTTTGAAGGCAGTCTTCCACACATCAGAGGGTTCAATTGGTACCTGGTGATACCCAGACTTCAAGTCGATCTTGCTGAAATATTTTTCACCTTTGAGTTGGTCTAGAAGGTCATCAATCCGTGGTATCGGGTACCTATTCCAGATAGTGATCTTGTTCAGCACCCGATATTCAATACAGAGTCTCCACGTCCCATCCTTCTTCTATACCAACACGATTGGGCTCCCACAGGGTGATGAACTTGGTCGGATGTGACCTTTCTATAGCCGTTCCTGAATCTGCCTCTTGATTTCATCGTTCTCTTGAATAGAGCGCCGATAGATCAGTCCATTGGGTAGCAGTGCATCTAGGGTCAGATCAATCGGGTGCTTGACCTGATAGTGTAGAGGAACCATTATGGGTGAGGTGAAGATGTCCCCATACTCCTCCACAACCTTATCCATTTGTTGTTGTCATGCAGAGGAGCCCTGTTTGGAGGTCGTGGCCATAGTCTTTTTCTTGCCCTCAGGGTGGATCATCAGGAAAACGAATTTCATGGTTTCGGAAATGAGCTTACTGCATTGTTTTGTAGTAACCAAAGATATAGTAGTAGGAGGTGGTACCTCTGGTATCCTGTACAAATTATTTTCCCAAGTAACAATAACAGCGCGAGGCTGAGACTCATACACAGCATGACGCTTCCACAAGTATGGTTGTCCTAATAATATATCAGAAACATCAATAGGAGCAACGTCACATAATACCTCATCCATGAAGGGCTTGATGCTATAGGGAAGGCGGCACTGTTGGCTGACGCGGAGATCTTGTCCTTAGTGAAGCCACCAGATGGTGTATGGATGTGGGTGAACTGTGGTCGGAAATCCCAACTGCTTCACGGCGTCTGCTGAAATGGGGTTCTTTTGGCTCCCATTTTCAACAATGAACTATGTCGGGGAGCCCTTTACCCACATCTGAGAGTGGAAGAGACGTTCCTCCTCCTCTGGATCTTCCGATTCCTCCTTCTGGATCTTCATAGTCGCAATAGTGGCGTTGGGCTCTGCATCAATGATCTATTTCCCTTTGTCATTCCCCTTGTCAGGTTCTGATTCAGAGTCAGAGCATGCATTTGACTCAGAAGCCCTCATCTTGGCCACTAGCGACTGCTTGGCCCGACACTCAATTGTGTTGTGAGTGGAGCTCTTATGGAACTCACACCACTTTCCCGTGTCCTTCTTTGGCTTTGCGGTGTTGTTCTTTGCTTGTGGCTTTGATAGGTTGTCTTGAGTCGCCATGCCTTGGCTCTATCCTTTGTTCTACGGTTTGGGAGCATATTTCCCTTGCTTTTGATTCGCAGATCCAAAGTCTCGCTTCTTCTATTTGAATTTCTACTCAATCTTGGCAGCATACCAATATGTCGTACCAAGGGAAGAGATGTCGAGGAACTCCATTTCCTCCTGAATGTATCTATGCAGACAACTTTGATACTTTAGCACCAAATTTTTCTCTGAATCTTTGATACCCAACTTGGTGCGTAGGGTATGAAATAGATTCGTTAGCTCATGCACATCTTGATCCCTTTGTTGTCGCAGCGTGGTCCATTGTGTGTACTTGTCCTGATAGCTCCCCACAGGATAGTATTGTTCCTTGATGGCGTTTCAAAAGAATTCCAAGTGGGTACGACTGAGAACAGAGAGGGTTCTGTCTCATCGTTTTTCTCACAGTGGGTTTCCCACCAGTCCTTGACATGGGGGGCAGCTTTGAGGAGTGCAAAAATAATCTTCTCCCTGTCGGAAAAGTCATGAACCGAGAAATATCCTTCTAATAGATTCAACCATCTATCTATGGCATCTACATCTATTTGACCCTCAAACATGGGAATGTCAAAATTTACTTGTACCTTAAAAGGAGTCGCACCTCCAGAGTGGCTACTGGATGCAGATGCGTTGCCAGTGGGTAGCGATTGAAGGATCTGGCCAAAGTTATCCATCATCGTGTTCCTTTGTTTTTCAACGGCCTCCTCGAGCAATATTTTGATAGGATATCCTGCTCCCTCATCTTTATTTTCATCCCCCATGGGCATCCTTCGGGGTTTGCGAGGCTGATCTTGTAAAGGTTCTACCAGATCAAGCCCTAACTCCTTATACCTCGACCTCGTGGGGACATGCAAAGAAGGATCGAGAAAAAGAAAACCACTCTGATACCACTGATCCAGATTTATGTAGGAACGTAATAGAATAAACATGCAACCATAAATATAGAGATGCAGCAAAAATAACACTTCATTTCATTAATATCAAAGAACTGAAATTTGCTTACAGACAAAATGGAAATAAAACTAGCTAGGGCGCTGGTAGCTATCTTTGAGAAGAGATGTGGGGGCTACAGGCCTCTAAAATAAGTTACAATGAGGCTCAAGGGCCTATTTATTATTTAGAAACAATGAGAAATCCTAAACAACCAAAACCCTAACCCTAGGAGATGAAGCGCCAAAACTATGGGCACTGTTTGGGTAAATTGGTGTTTCAACTTCCCGGGAACGTAACTTTGGCATACGATCTCCGTTTGATGCGTACCATACCTCGTTAGAAAGATCTATCTGAGGACTACAAATTTCGAGTGAGCAACATTGGTCTATGGGATTGATGTTGCTCCCTGTTTTCCAAAAAAATGTCGCTTAGGGCCTCAAAACGGCTCCAGAAGTTCACGACCCGAAAAACTGCTAAAAATAGTAAGTTGTGCTGAAACTGAAAAACTTAAAGAGAGAATGGTGGGCCCCCAAGTGGAATAGGTTGGTGACCACCAATATAAATTTGGATCAGGAAGAGGTCAAGGCAGAGGAAACTACATAGGAAAAGGAAGAGGCAGAAGCCAAAACAAAGGAAGGAATAGCCCTGCAAATACTAGTGGAAGGGACAGTAACCAAAATCAGAACCAAGGCCAAGGCAACATCCAGCAAGGTGGAAAAAATCAAGCACATGGACAAAGGTATGATAAATCCCAAGTCCAATGTTATTACTATAAGAAGTATGGCCATTATGCCAATAAATTTAGAAAGAAACAGAGTGACATGGGTAGTAGACCCAATGCTAATTTTACTAAAGAAAATATTGGTCAAGAGAAGTTGTTTTTAGCATGTAATATGGCTGAAGAAAAAAATGAGGATATATGGTTTCTAGATTCAGGATGTAGCAACCATATGAATGGAAACATTTCTATGTTTTCCATGATTGATGAAAATTTAAAGTCTCAAGTAACATTGGGGACAGAAAGTAAGGTCTCTGTCATGGGAAAATGTAGAGTAAGTGTTTTGACAAAGAAGGGAGAAAGAAAAACCATATTAGATGTTTATTATGTTCCTAGTATGAAGTGTAAACTTTTGAGCATTGGAAAACTCATTCAGAAAGGCTACAATGTTTTCTTTGAAGATGATGTATGCACCATCATGGATAAACCACCAAGCAAGCAATGCATTGCACAAGTGAAGATGACAAGGAACATAATGTTCCCTCTCGAAATGAGAGCAGATTTGAAGAAAGGTGATGCCATTGGAGCAGTGACACAAGAGACATTCCAAAGAGAAGCAAAGGATGAAAACTAGTTATGGCATTTGAGATTTGGACATCTCAACTTTGGAGGTCTAAATTTGTTGCATAGAAAAGGTATGGTAAAGGGATTACCATTGATTGAGAAACCGAATTGCCTATGTGAAGGATGCATCTTGGGAAAACAACACAGAGAAAGCTTTCCATCAGGAAATATCATAAGGGCAAAGGCACCCTTAGAAATTTTCCATTCTGATTTGTGTGGACCAATGTAAACACCATCATTAGCAGGCATCCACTATATGTTGACCTTTATTGATGATTTCACAAGAAAAACTTGGGTTTATTTCTTGAAATTTAAAAGTGAAGTGTTTGATAAATTCTGCCACTTTAAGGCTCTTGTAGAGAATCAAAGTGTGCGGCAATTAAGGTCTTAAGGAGTGATAGAGGAGGAGAATATATCTCAAAATAATTTCTGCGTTTTTGTGGATAAAATTGGATACACAAGACATTTACAGCAAGGTATACACCACGGAAAAATGAAGTTGCTGAGATGAAAAATAGAACCATCATGGACATGTTAAGAAGTATGCTGAAGGAAAAAAAATTGCCAAATGAATATTGGGCTAAATTTGTACATTGTGTAGCATATAGTATGAATATATTCCCAACCAAAGTTGTAATGAACAGAGTTCCTGAAGAAGCATGGAGTGGCATAAAACAGTTTGCCACCCACATGAGAGTTTTTGGTTGTGTGAATTATGCACACATTCCATATTAGCTAAGGAAGAAGTTGGACAGTAAGGGGGATAAGTGCATATTTATTGGATATAGTGAAGAACCAAAGGCATACAAATTGTATAACCCATCCACCAAGAAGTTTGTTATAAGCAGAGACGTACAGTTCATTGAGGAAGAGGTTTGGGATGGAAGCATTGAGAAAACAGTGAATGTAAAAGTTGTTTGTCTCATGATGATAATGAGCAAGAGATGGCTGAAATACATCCTTCGTTAGTAGCACCACCTCCACCAACACATGGATAGCAAGGGAAACCACAAGAAGGTATGAGAACACCCTTGAGAAATGATGACAGTGCTTCTCCAAGCACATCAGAAGGAGCAGATTTGAGTGCTTCTGTAAGCACAAGTACACCAAGTGAAAGAGAAACCAGATTCAGAAGTCTGAATGAAATCTATGAGCAAGAGGCAACAAATGAAGGTGTGAACTCTTTATTTGCATTGTATTGTCATGTAGAATATTCTATTCATTTTGAAGAAGCTGTGAAATATGAGAAATGGATAGATGCTATGAATGAAGAAATAAATTCCATAAAGAAAAATAAGACATGGGAATTGGTTGATCTCGCAAAAGGTAAGGAAGTCATTGGAGTGAAGTGGGTCTACAAGACCAAAATCAATTCTGAAGGTAAAATTGAAAGGCACAAGGCCAGACCTTTTGTCAAAGGCTATAAGCAACAACAAGGAAAAGATTATGAGGAAAATTTTGCATCGGTTGCAAGAATGGAAACAGTAAAAGAAGTGTTGTCCATAGCAGCACAACACAAGTGGAAAGTTCACCAAATGGATGTGAAATCAGCATTCCTAAATGGAGTATTGATGGAAGAGCTATATTTTCAACAACCTCTGGGATATGAGAAAGCAGACCAAGAGCATAAAGTATGCAGATTGAAGAAAGCTCTATATGGTCTGAAACAAGCACTAAGAGCATGGTACAGTAGGATAGATGACTATCTACTGGAAAATGGGTTTGAAAAATGTGAAGAAGAACCCACATTATACATCAAAGATAAATATGGTAAGATTCTCATTATTTTTTTCTTTTTGGATGATGTGATATTTACAGGTAATGATGCTTACCTCATTGAGAATTTTAAAACAATCATAAAGGATGAATTTGAGATGACTGATATGGGATTGTTGAAATACTTCTTAGGAATAGAAGTAGAGAAAAATGAAAATAATGTTTTTATCTCTCAAGCTAAATATGTGAATGAAGTTTTGGAAAGATTTAACATGTAGGATTGCAAGGCAACAATTACTCCTACAGTGATGGGATTGAAACTAAGTAAAGAGGACAGCAGAAAGGATTTTGATCCAAGTTTGTACAACAACATAGTTCGAAACCTCATGTATTTGACTGCAACTAGGCCAAATATTATGCATGATGTGATTTTAATTTCCAGATTCATGGAAAGGCCAAAGGAGACACATTGGCAAGCAGCAAAAATAATTTTGAGGTATGTGAAAGGAACAAAGAGGTATGGAATTTCTTACACCACTTCAAAAAATTATGAATTGATTGGATATATTGATAGTGATTGGGCTGGAAGTATAGCTGACAGGAAAATCACCTCTATCTATGTTTTTTATATGGGTTCAGCAGCCATTTCATGGGCTTCTAATAAATAACCAATTTTGGCTTTATCTACAGTAGAGGCAGAGTATGTGGCAGCTACAGCAGCAACATGTCAAGCAGTATGGATGAGGAGAATGTTGAGGAGTTTGTGTCATGAACAGGTAAAAGGCACAACAATTTATTGTGATAATAGCTCAACAATAGCATTGTCAAAGAATTCAGTGTTTCGTAAGAGAACGAAACACATTGATGCCAAGTATCACTACATCAGAGAGCTAGTGAGCAATGATGAAATTGTTTTTCAACATTGCATAACTGAAGAGTAGATTGTTGATATACTGAAAAAACCATTGGGGCAGAAAAGTTTTAATTATTTGAGAAAATATTTGGGTATGCAAGAAAATCTAGAAGTTGAATTTAAGGGGGAGTGTTGAAATATTAAATCCAACAGCGTAGTGCCAAAGGACAGAAGGATGCAGCAACATCAGAGAAATTTCTGGTTTGACTTGCACACAACCGTGAAATTAATTTCTGGTTTAAGTGAGCCTGCAAGTCCAAAGTTTTGTTCAATGTCATAGCCATGTTTCTGCAGTGAGAACTGTGGCACCATCCCTCCATTTAAATCACAACATCAACCTGCATTAACACCCCACCAACCACAGAATGCAGAACACATTTCGCAACTTTCATCACTTACCTTTTTGCACCGTCACAAGTTGTGTTGTTTCATTTGCGATGTGATATTTCCACTATCTCATGCGCAAAATATTAAGTTTATCACCCAGACCGTCCGTAGACCAAGTCATATAGATTTCTATGCGATAAGGCTTTGTCAAATATGATTAAAGATTGTTTGAAGTCTGTCGGACTCCATCACCAGCCAATAGAAATTTGATCGCATGGTTTGAGGTCCAGTTAGCCGAGACCGAAATTGGATGTGATGATTTATGAAAAGGAGTTTTTTTTTTAAATAAGTTTTGGAATTCGTGATAAGGAATTTTCATTAAAGTTTAAAACTTTAGGATTAAAAATTGAATGTGTTATGTTTCATAAAGTGTCGTGAAGAGATATATTAAAGACTCAAGGGTATATATATATATATATAATACGATAGTCTGTTTTTTTTGTTATTGTATTATTATGTAAGCTTGAAGGCAAAAGAAAAAATAGCACTGTGTGTGTGCAATTTTTCAAAAAGACAGAGAGCAAATTTTTGAACATTGTGTTGTTGTGGCAGCAAGTTTTTTTTTTTAAATCCAGAACAATAGTTTTGAGCCATTTTGTAAAATATTTTCAAGGTTGAATGAAATAGTTGTTTTGTGTGCATCTCTGTCCATTAATCTTTATGTTGATGTTGAGTAATTTTCATTTTCTCTGTTGTTTGGAATACTTCAGAAATTCCAACATTTTACATGGTGGGACAAGGTTTCAGGAACCATAACCCAAAAACCGACCCACTTAAGTTTAATCTCATTGATCCTCCACAGCACAACACAGTAATCGCTTTGGTGAGCGGGTGGGTTGCCATAAGATTCAAAGTTGACCATCCAGGTATATATATTTATATATAGACACTCATTTTCTCTTCAATTCGATTATATTATTCCCAGATTACAGCTTTACATTAAATGCAAATTATCTTCCTTCTTTGGAAACGAGCGTGGTTTCTACACTGCCATTTAGATGACCATTTGACATGGGGATTAAATATGGTGTTCCTAGTGAAGAACAGTTGGGGTCCTTTGGCAACATTGGAGCCTCCCCTGCAGACCTTCCCAAGTGCTAGATAGAGAGAAGGAGAAATCAATAACCAAATATCAGAATACTTCACCAAGTACGATCATCTGAACGTATTGAAGTATCTATATTGATTTAAAATCTACAGCCATTAGTGGCGTAGTTAAAAGAATCGTCAAACATCATTTATTTTCTTCATTTGGAATATTGAACTCACGTTAGTTTTTATTAATTTTTTATACGTCTGAGATTATTTTATAGTAAAATTGACATAGGAATGTTTGGAGAATTGAGAATTTTCAAAGATCCAGCCTCATTATTGCATCAATTCACTGCTATCTTTATTACACGCATTTTTATTTTATGTTTTTTATAATTTATATTGGAAATTTAATTAATTATATTTTATATAAATAATTTTAAAAGGATATGTTATTTATGATATTTGTATACATATGATATATTTTAATTGTTGTATTATTTACATAATAATTTTATCTCTTCCATATATATAGATATATTTCTATTTTATATGTAAAAGAAGGATTGTAAACTTTTGTAAATTTTAAATTGATTAATTTTACTATGGGGTATTTAAGTAAATTTTCTATTTACATGAATAAGGAAGTTTTATATAAAAAAAGAAAACAATTAAAAAGGTACATCAAGATAAAACATCTCTTAATGAAGTGGCCAAGGAATTTTTAAATTTGCAAAGATAATTATTAATGTTAATCAATCATAAAAAAAATTGATACGTTAAAGAAAAATTGATTTTAAAGATTACAAGAAGAAAACAAATAAACAAGATATCTAAAACAATATTTGAAAAGAGTAAAAGAAAAGTCATAGTAGTCAATTATGGAGATAGAAGGGTTATTTTTTTCTTATTAGGTATTAATGTGTATCCATTTGTTATGACCTTATAATCACCCTAGATGGGCTCCTATTTAGTGTTTCCCTAGTTTGGATTTTCTTAGCACTTTAATTTGCAAGTAACTAGACACATGATAAGCAAATTGTTAAATTAAAGAACTTTTACAACATTGGAAAATTACTATTTTCCATGCAAATCCTAACATTTTTGAATAACCAAACTAACTTTATTTGAATGGGTACTAGCATCAAAACCTTGAGAGTGGACCAAGCGGGCTAGAGAGCACATGGTAGGTGATTCCTTGTGGAAAGTAAATGTTGTTGTAGCCCCAAAATATGGGTAATCATTAGTGTAAATGTACTACCTCCATATCCACTTTTGTTAAATATATTTCTATATACAAATGCAATTGAGGACATATCAAGGAGCCATCATGCAAGTGCTATAATTCCAATGCAATGCATTCTTACACAAATATTTATTTTTTATTTTCCAAACATGATATAAATTCCAACTCTAGTCACATACCATGAATCTGTTAAACATAATGACACATGTAGGAATCTCTCTCCTAGAAGCACTAACATAAGGGAAGAACTAATTATGTATCCAATACTTGTTTACCTTTACAATTTTATCCTTTCCACATAGGAGAGAATTTGGCTGAGGAACACCCAAGTATCCTAATTGTATGTATGATGATAGCATGCTATGGACATGTTGGATGTATCTAGAATAATGGATTCTACTCACTTATGATGGATATTTTTATAAATAATATTATTATGAATGGTTTTATAATATTTTTGCCATTAGCTTTTTATTGTTTCCCTCTTATTTATGCATGTGATAAATGCCAATATTGAATGTTCTTTACAACAATATATACATAGTTATTTTAGGTGCTAGGAACATGATTGAATGAAATGGGTTGAATGATTGAATGAAATGCTTCCTAGGAAGATGTAGTTTTTGCTACCTTACACAAGGAATTCTCATCTAATGCATGTTTTGTAATATCCAATAATAAGGAATAACATACTTCATCATATGGGTTATTACATCGATACCCAATCAACTCTTTACTTCGAAGAAAATTTTTCATTTTGACAACTTTCCCAAAATTTAAAATTTTTACTAGTAAATTTTGGAAGTGTTACGAGATATAGCTTTATCCATTCATCCTTGAATTGTTCTACTTCATTTACTTGTCTTTTAGATTCCCCAACTGTGGCGAGAACCTATGTGAGCTCTTCGAAATACTTTGGATCTTCCTTTCGATTTCTTTTCTTGATTTGCTTTATTCTTGCTTTCTGACCCATGAATATCATCTTTATTTTGGCTTCTGTCTTCTTTCCTTATGTGTGAGCCTTCTAAAAATGAACGTCACATAAACTTGATTATATTTAGAACTAAATATTTTAACCTTTCCTTATTGTGTCAACCTTCTGAAAATGAACGTCACATACACTTGATTATATTTAGAACTAAATATTTTAACCTTCACTTTAACGCTAGCTGCCAACAAGTACTAGAAACTTTGCTAAACTCTTCTGCACATATTATTATGGAGGTTCATTGCTATAAATTACTATGGAGAATAATTCTTTGGTCTGTGACGGTTCCTCTTTCCTCTTTATATGGTGGTGGCCCTCTAAAATACTAACGCTGGTATTTTATTAGTTGGGTTTACAAACTCTCAACGAGCTCTAGTTTTTACTTATGGACCAATGGATGCAAACTTCGATTTTTAGGCTACTCACAATAGCCAAGGCTCTTAATGGAAGTAGCTCATGACATTCTTAACTAATTTGGTTATATGAAATCTTGCTAAACCTTTCTCTGATGCCACTTGTTATTTAGAGGCAGAGATAAAGATGAAAACACAAGACAAATAAGTACACAAGCTTTTGCTTGAATACAAAAGTTCTATTCATTAATTATTGTCTCATACAAATCCACCGAGTTGTTATTTTTATCTCTTCTTACTTCACATTAAAATGACCCAACCATGAGTATATAAGCATTAAAGTTTCTAAATATGGAATCATGCAAAATCTATTTTTTTTCCTCATGAAAATTACTATTTGATGCTTTAACTGAAATTTTCTAATTTCACTTTAACATAAATCGATATTTTTATTTTCCTTAACTTACAGATTTGACAAGGCATTGACTTTTTAACTCTAACTCACTTGAATTCTAATATTAGACTTGATATGATTTCCTTCACTTTACTTAATTATTCATACTTTGCATGCATATGAGAGAACTTAATATTTCTATCAAGCGAAAACAATTTTGATCTATGACAAAGTTGTGATCGATGGCAGTAAATAAAATAGGAAATTTGGGGATAGGTTTGTATGAATTATGCATTGTTATAATTTTTAAATTGTTATATGAGACTAGAGTTCATTTAGTTGTAACACATTTGAATATTTTACAACTGTTAGGATTGGCTTTTTGATTCTATAATATTACTTTCATTCATATCATTTTCATATTGGTCATGCTAAGGCATAATTTTTTGGAATGAATATCTACATACTTTAATAGGTGTTAAACTTATGGTGATTGAGAAAATCAATGAGATTAAATGGGGCACGATGGACCACAAACTTATAGTGATGGGTCACCTGGGTGCGCTCAGTCAGCCTCTGATATGGGTGACTATAGGGGCACGACAATGGCTTTTTAGATTAAATTAAAGTTTATGCTAGAGGTACTCTTTCAACCCCCTTCATAATTTATTTATATATATATATATATATATATATATCTCTACTAAGTGAGGAAGATAAATCACATAGTCATTATTCCCTGTTTTGAAATGATATCAGTTACTAATATTGCTTGGTTTCTTAATAATGCATTCATGGTTTTGTCATGACTACATGAAAATATTTACCAAAATCTTGATACCTAACAATAAATTAATATAAAAAAATACTAAACTCCATTTTGTATAGTTTTTTACAATATTAATAGAATGTTTTTTTACAATAAGAAAAAATTTAAATACTAAAATATTATCTAAGAAATAATTAAATTATTTTTATTTATCACTTTGATATATTTGGTCAATAGTGAAAAGAAAATTGAGAATTGATATGCCATTATAAAACATATGCAAGAATCAGATTTCTAACTTTTCATTTAGAAAGAAAATTTAAGGTTTAAAATGCATATATAGTTTTGAAAGAGATATATATATATATATATATATATATCAAAGTTTTAGTTGAAGTAATTTAAAAATTTTCACATATTTAAAAATAAATAAAAAATTAGCTCATGGAGTGCAACTCAATTCATAGTCACCTCGTTATGAAGTATTATGTAAAAGCAAGAGATTCAAAGTTCACATCCTCGTGAGTTAGGCCAACCAACATATAATATTTTTTATCTATTTATTTATTGTATTTTTAGAATGTGGTATGTATATTGAAATTGTTTTGAAATCAAATTATCTTTAATTTATTACTTTTATGTAATTTTTAATATCATTTTCAAATAAATATACATTAAATTAAATACTTGAAAATTAGTTAAAATTATTCTAACTTCTTAAATTGTTATATTTTAATTTTATAATTAATTAAAAATTAGTATAATCAAGATATTCTAAGTTTATACTTAATTAAAAAGGATTAATGAAAAAAGGAAAAACATAATTTAAAAAAAGAATTGTTATCATTAAATTTCGTGTAGTTGGAATATCTATTTTAAAAAATTAAAATTATAATTATCCCTTATTCACTCATGGAAATTTCTAGAATGAAACGACATACATTTTCTCTCTAATCGTATCAGTAAATATCAAAGGGACAAAAGGGGAATTGATGTCTCAGGAATCTTTCTACATTTTCTCTCTAATCATATCAATTGAGATCAAAGGGACAAAAAGGGAATTGATTGCTCGGAAATATTTCTAGGCAAAGTTGTCATAATCTTCAGAGTCAGCTACCCTGACAAAATGAAGAGATCAACAAATTGTTTTCTTTGTAAAAGATAACGTGAATAGTAAGTGAAATAACAACCTTGCTATGGGCGAGAGATAGTAGTAGCCTACAAGTTGGTATTCTTAGGGCGCACTATCGTAGACATTTTTATAGGTGTTAGCTAATATTGCTTTAAATCAGTAGGGTTTTGTCTTAATTTTTAAGTGTCTTAAATGAGTTTCATCTTAATTTCCATTTACCTAAGTGGTCATCGTCTTAAATATAAAGTTGTCCTAAAATATTTTTGTCTTAACTTTTTTTTTTTTAAATATAAAGTTTTGCCTTAAAACATTTGTCTTAATCTATTTTTGTCTTAAATATAAAGTTTTGTCTTACAATATTTTTGTCGAAAATTGTTTTTGTCTTAAATTTTATATTTATGACAATTAAACTGATATTAAATTTTAAAGTAAAATAACTAAAATAAAATGTGACATTTTCAGGAAAAATGTTTTTTTTTAAATGTCTTAAAAGTGCTCTTTGGGTAGTAGTGAATATTTGTCCTATAACATGTATTTGTTATTTAATACAAATATTAAGACAATTTTTTTTTTTGTGGATTTTAGACCCACATTTATAACATTGGACTGAGGTTAGTGATTTTCCTTCTTCTCTGCTTTGTCTGTTGTGTTGGTATTTCTTAGCAAATTTTTGTGACTTTTTCCCTTTGTGTAGCTTATATTCTTCTCCTCGTGGGAATTTATTTGAGGTATGACCTTGTTTCCCACATAACTGTGCCATGTTAGTTTTTTCCAAACTTCTTTCTTGTGTGTTCCTAGATGGATGTCTTATGGACCATAATAATGGTATCTTGGAAATTTTTTGTAATATCCCTTTGTTGTTTTTTACTTTTGAGGTTTTGCACAATAATATTTTCTTCTGCATACATTTTTCATAGCCTTTGTGAGTCTTTTCCTTTGTACAATTATGTCATCTCAATATAGACCATATTTATTACATATAGATTTTCTATCAAGTAGCCTTCACAATTTTTGTATGGACTATTTTACCTTCATATTTGTACAAAGTCCTACCAATGCTTTAGTTATAATAGTATATATCTCCCCCCAAGTGTAGGAATCATAGGTATTGTAGAAAACATTTTGTATTTTCAAATAATCTACAAACTTTGAAGAAAGGGATGCAAGATAAACCTGCTTCCATAAAAACTTTCTACTCTTTTTTTCTTCATAGATTCTTTGGACCCGATCTCTATGGAAATCCTTATACTGTGACATTCATTTTCATTTAAGATTCATTAGCACTAGAGAATATTTATCAGAAATATTTTTTTATGCACCGCAGCAGTGTTCCAGAATTAAATACATCAACACTCTGATCATGTTGCTTTGCGGATTACCATCGTCATTGTGTACAATATCACCAGCTTCATATTTTACTATCTCTGGTTCCATTTTATCTCCAAGTGCTATGCAGGAATCTGCTTCCCACCATCTCATAAGGGTGCCAATAAAATGTTGAATTAATGTCCTATGGAAAATTTGTCTTTCAGAACTAAAAGTATTGCTTTACTAACCTTTCCTACCTCTTCAAGAGTGATTCCTTTGTATGGTGGAAAAGTAGTGGGTGATTCAATTTTTGTACCATATATGGTTGTCCACAGATATTTAGAAGAGGCAAATGAGTATTTAGGAGATGATTTGCACATCCGTGTTATCTTTTATTCTCTTCCATTCATATAAGGTTCCAATATATTTTATTATTATCAGATATCACAGAGTACAATCGCATTAAAAATATTAATGAGGTTTATATAGCTCAAGGCTTCATTTGTATCCACCATTAATAAATATATAACAAAAAAAATTATTGCAACAAATATATTATTATTAACTTTGATTTTAATTAACCATTAAGAATCCCAAGTCTTTGATAAAAAAATAGAAGCGTTTGAAGAATTTATATCCTTTACAACCAAGATATAAGGCAATTTTGAATCCCTTGAGAATCATGAATTCCTTGAGAATTAATCTAGGCACTTCATTAAAAAAATAGAAGAAAGTCAACATATCCTCAAAAAATAAATAGGAGTGGGAAAACTAAGTAGGATCTCATCTAGGGTGATTCTAAGGTCATAAAAAAGTGATAGACATTAATGCATAATAAGAAAAAAAGAACCCTATTATCTCCATATTTGATTATTATGACTTTTATTTTACTCTTTTCAAATTTTGTTTTAGATATTTTGTTTTTTTGTTTTCTTCTTGTAATCTTTAAAATAATTTTTTTATAGATTTGAGGCTTCTGCGATGAGTATTTTGTGTAGAGAAGTTTTTTGGATCAATCACATCCATTCCTGGTAAATTCAACATTTCGAACCCAGCCAATGTGGTTCATCTTCAGGAAAAGATCCATGTGTAAGACTAATATCACAAGTAAGGTATAAATATGAGAGTGAGGGATGATGAGCAGCAGAGAGAAGCAAGTGAGTCCAACTTAAAAATTCTAAAAATTAAATAAATAATTAATTAATTGTAGAGATTTGTATAAATGTTAATAATATTATTTTTAAAATCCATTCTAATTAAATACTTAATTAATTAATTTTTATAAAAGTTAATAGTATTGTTTTTTTTTAATGATGGATCCAAGAAAGATCTATTTATTTTTAATTCAATTCAAATTTAATTAATTTATTTATTAATTAGAGGAGGTTATCAATTATGATATATATATATATATATATATATATATATATATATATATATATTATAAAAATCCATTCTTGTTTTGGGTTCAAATAGCACTTCTTTTAGTAATTCGTTAATATTAATGATTATGGTTGCAAAAAGGAAGTCCTTGGCCACTTCGTTAAGAGAGATGCTTTATTTTGATACACCTTTTTATTTCTTTCATAGTTTTTTAATATAAAATTTCCTTATTCATATGAAAGAAAAAAATTACTTTAAAAACCTATAATTAAATTAATTAATTTAAAATTTATAAAGGTTTACAACTCTTATTTTACATGCAAAATAAAAATGTGTTTAAGATAAAATTATTATATAAATATAATACAAATATTAAAATATGTAATATTCCCAAATTTTCACCTGATATATGGAATACTAGAGTTTTTAATTTTCTTAATGAATTAAGTAAATAAAAGGGTGGAAGGACCCATAATCCTCAAGATGAATAAATATCCACTTTTTATGTGTGACTGTGGATTAATTAAGTCTAGATATACATAATGAGGTAGTGGAGCCACTACTAATGTGAATGGAACTGGAGATCATCTCTCATTAATGAGATAGATCATGGAGGTTGATATAGTCAACGAAGATCTTGGAAGAGATCAAACAGAAGATCATGGGACATTCATGATGAGATGATGGAGGAAGTTGTGCAATTAATGCACACATGGTGGAGAGAGTGTACATTGCACCTAGACATGATGGATGACTTGGATAGACAACGCAGTCAAACATGGAGGATCTTGTCCACATGCACAATGCAGTTTAGATGAGGGCCAAGGCATGGGAAGGCTCAAACACTATATAAAGAAGATGAAGGCAAGAATGAAGATAGGCTATTGATTATTGATTTTGAGGTTTGTTTAGATCTGGAATTGTCATTTGACATTCAATTTTTTTTCTTGGGTTGTTTAGCAAAGATTTCAAGTGTTGTTTAGCACAAAGTGTTCCTGGTCGAGAATCCCGCCTCTTTCTTTGAGTAGCTTTGGAGAGAGGGTTTTACTTCATTCTACATCAAGCATTGGTGCCATATATCTTTTCCTACTTTTTGCAGAACCTCCATATTCAGAAATTGTACATTTCTGAAGATCTATTTGGAAGGTGGGGGTTGTCTTCAGTATTTAAACTTGAGAAATAGTGAGGGTTTATTCCTACCACCTTGGGAATGTAGATCAGCATTCCCAGAGCTTCATATCAGATATGGCATCAGGCCAAAGGTTATTAACCTCATAGCAACATTAATTCCATCCAGAATTACGTTTTCCATTATTGCAGATCCAAAGGAGGAAGGAAGTTGCTGGCATTTCAGCTAGTAATCCTCTGAGGGATTATCCCCTCACCTTGCCATCATTATTTCCATCAGCCTCGAGTCTATTGCAGCATATTTCAGCTGGCATAGAGCCTCTCTTTCCCTTACAGTGAAATTTTTATGAGAAGTTGTGTTTTAACAGCTGTAATTATCATTGGAGGATTGAGAAGCTAGATCTAGAGCTTCTAGCTTGTAGATCTAAAGGAGGGATCAACCCTTCAAGTTTAGATATGATCTTGTGACATATTTCAGCCATCTATTTGATAGATCTAGCTTCATATCTGTAATTCCAACAGATAAAGGATCAAACCCTAGGAGGGTGATTTTCCAAAGTTGTAGATCTGGAAAATCCTTTCTAGGTTATCTTGAGAACCCATCACATTGGCCAGATCTTGAATCTTGGCATTGTCAGAGCTCATAAGCTCCCTAGATCTGCATTTTCCTTTGCAACATTTATATGTATATTAGCAGCAACAGGGACAGTGCAGTATTGCTTCTGTAAGCTCACCAGTTACGCAGTGCTAGTTGCAGCACCATTGTAGGGTGATTCTAGGCCTTCTCTTGGCTAGATCTACTCATTTTTCTATACATTGTGTAAGTGATTCATCTCCATATAATAAAATGGCCCAGCTTCTCTATAAATTCTGATGTTATCTTTAGATTTATTTTTTACTTAGTTGCAGTTATTATATTATGTTTAAGTATTACTGCATTCTCCCTTTTGGGATATTACTTATATATCATATTTGTTTAAAAATACTTAAATGCAAATATAATTACTCAACTTTCCAATATGAATTATAAAAAACATTTTTCAACTTAACAATTATATGTTTTAAGTCTTATATATATATATATATATATATATATATATATATATATATATATATATATATAGATAGATAATGATTTAAGCATTTTAATACAACCATTTTTAGATTCATTTTATTTTAAATGATAGGAAAGTTCACACTTATAATGTAAACTCTTCAAACAGTTGACAAATTAGAAATTTGAAAACATTGGGTGACTGTAAATAGATTAATAACTCTATCAATTTAAAATTTAATTTATGGAAAAAATGAGTAGAGTAATTTTGAAAACAGTTTTCTTCTCAATATAAAGAGAATATGAATCTCACCTAATATCTTCTAAATAATTTAATTGGTCGGAAACTAAGGTTCAAGTATCTCTTTTGAATTTCTTATAAAAAAATTTCCTCGCATAGTAAGTAAGTACACCTTTTATTATACTATTCTTTTCAACTTTTCTAAAATAAATTTGGATAAATTAGAAAACTAAAATTTATTTGATCAGTAAATTGCGAATTAAAGCACTCTATAAGAGTTGTTAGAATTGTTGTGGCATAGGTTAGAGAAGTTTTAGTGGATATTCATGATCGACATCTACTACAAAATTGTAATCAACGAGTGTTGTAATTGACTATACTGCAGGAATTGTTATTCATTGTTGCAAAATTGAACAAGTAATATGTATAAGGCGCATTCTAAGTTTTGGGAGAGAAAAATGCAAACTTTCTCTTCATGAAACCAATAATTTCTTTTTGACTAGGCCAATGAGTATGAACGACGAATCCCACACACAGAAATCACATGAGGACAACAACAGGAAGAATCAAATAGATCTAATTATTCTTTTTCTTTCTGTCACGTATACAACTCGACACACCTCATATTTGATCTTTTTCGCTCCTAAACTTTTCCAAATTGGTTCTAAAGGAAATCCATTTAGCTTATTCATCGTAATATATGTTGCGTCTATGCCTTCCCACAACCCTAACCCTATGATACACTTACCATCCACATAGTTATAGAGTGTGTAAGAATGCAAACCCTCCATCTTTGAAACTTATGACTTCGATATAGCTATTTTTTCCTAATTTTTACCTCTCGAATATATTCTTCATACACCAAACACGTCTCCAATTCATTTTTTCCCAATTGGGGAGTTTTTTTTGCTCTCTTCGCAATTTAATTCATACCATAGAGGGAGAAGGAAATATCAATAACCATATGTCAGAATACTTCATGAGTACATCGATGGATCGGTATTGATTTAAAATCTATGGACATTAATGGTGTAGTTAAAATAAGCATCAAACATTAAGGCAAGTTGTGTTTCACATGGAAGTATAAGTGACTAAAAATTTGATTCCAGAGAGAAAGGGAGAAGGGGCTGGCTTATAGCCTTCCATGTGAAAGTTTCATAGAAGATCATAGGCATTCTTGGACTGAGAAAGAGTAGTACATTCTTTGGATTGCAATACTTGAAGACCAAGGAAATAATCCAAGTGTCCTAAGTCTGTCATTTCAAAATTATTTTGAGGCAAGACTTCAGATGGTTTATATGGTTGGGATCGCTTCTAGTAAGGGTAAGATCATCAAAAAAAAGAACAAGGATGATTAAGTACTTTCCCACTTTCTTAGTGTAGACAATGTTGTCAAAGTGACATCTAAAAAAGCCATTATCTAAGAGAAGGTTATCCATTTTGGCATACCAAGCCCGAGGAGCTTGTTTGAGACCATAGAGAGACTTCTTAAGGCAACAAATAAGGCTATAGTATTTTTTGATAAAGCCATGGGGTTGCTCCATGTAGATTTCTTCATGCAATTCCCCATGTATGAAGGCATATTTAACATCCATCTGATGGACTTCCCATTTAACGGAGGTAGCCAAGAAAAGAACAAGGCGCATAGAAATAATTTTGACAACAAGTTAGAAGTTTTCAGTATAGTCAATGCCTTCAATTATGAAAAACCCTTAGCAACAAGACGAGATTTATTTTTATCCAGTTTTCCATCTGGTCCAAACTTTTTTTTGTAAACCCATTTGAATCTAATAAGTTTTCTTCCCTTTGGAAGAGGAACACGATCCCAAGTATCATTTTTCCAATAAGGAACGATATTATTCATTCATAGCTTCATCCCAATCTACATGACCTAAAGCTTCCTCAAAGGTATATGGGTCATAATTTTCTGGAACTTGAGCCAATAAAGAAGAGGCTATGTCGAACTCAAGACGTGTACAACTTTGATATGTAGGGTCACCTGTAAGAGAACCTGCTTCATCCCAAGTAGAGTGGACCCTTTTTGGAAGCTATGGAGCTAAAGGAAAATCCTAAGTAGGTGGAGGAGGATTTCCATCCTCTTTGTTATCATCCAAAGTAGAAGGAATGTGTTTAGAAATAGAAGAGATAGAGAGAGGTGGGACATATGCCAAATCAGGCTAGCAGGCCAAAGGTGACACACCTGTCGTACTAGGCTCACAAGTCAATATGTTTTCACCAAATTTTACATCTCTACTAATGATTACATTTTTGGATTTCTGTTGAAGAATTTTATATCCTTTGACATCTTCAAAATATCCAACAAAAATACATTTTTCACTCTTAGGTTATAAGGCTTTATTTTTATCAATCATATGGAATATGGGCCCAAGATTCCCTTCCAAAAACATGAAATTGAATTACATCTGGTTTGATTGAGATCTAGGTTTCTACTGGAGTGATATTCCTTAAAACCTTAGTAGGAGTGTGATTTACTATGTAATTTTCACATTTAATTGATTCTGCCCAAAAATTAAGACGAATTACTTTAGATTGAAGCATACACTTAGCCATTTCTTTTAGAGTGTGATTCTTCCTTTCAGCTACACCATTTTTTTGTGGAGTATACGGAACAATATGTTGCAATTGAATGTCATTCTCAGTGAAAATTTTGATAAATTTGTTGTTAACATATTCTCCTCCATTATCAGATATTAACTTAAGAATTTAATGTCCATATTGTTTCTCAACAAAGGACTTAAAGGCCAATAACATGTTAAAAAATTCACTCTTGAGTTTTAAGAAGCATAGCCAAGTGCGTATGGAAAAATCATCAATGAAATTTAATAAGTACTTGTAGCCACAGAAAGAAACAACTGGAAGTGGACCATATAAATCATTGTGCACAAGCTATAAAGGGGATGAAGCATGCCAAGGGGCACGTTTTTCAAAACTACCTTTATGATCTTTTTAAAGTACACAACCGGAAAAAAACACCATCTCGGCAAGATACCATAAGAAGACCTGTGACCAATTTTTCTTTACATAGAGCTTGAAGACAGAGATAGTTTAAGTGACCAAATCTCTCATGCCAAATTTTTCTCACTTCATCATTATGAGAGACAAAAATGGAGGGGAGACTTGATGACCCAAAGCTATCAAACTTATACAACCTTGTGGAATCATAGACAATGCTAGTAGCTAAAATAGGTCTAGTATCTCTGAGGTCCTTAATTACAACATCAATGATCAGGAGGTGATCATTTTATTCTTTCCCTTCACCTAAATGAGTAATTTGATACAAAAATAGAAGCTTGCATGACAAGGTAGGAACACATTTTACATCATTAAACTGACCATTATCTAAATGAATGGTTCCAAACCCTATAACATGAAGAGATATATCATCACCAACATAAATATTTTTGGCGTTAAAATAATTTAAAGAAGAAACCATGGCCTTATTTTTTTCCATGTGGTAAGAGGCTCCAGAGTCAATGAGTCAGTCATGAGAATGAAAAGAAGAAGATACATTCAATTCATAACTAGATCTTGATGCTTGAAAAACACATGCAAAAAGTGCCATTATCGAAGATGAAGTTGAAGATTTCTCCAAATAGATGTTGAGCTTCCTCATTGCTTCTTCCAAGGCTTCCATCTTCTTAAAACATTTTGACTCTACGTGGCTATCACGATTACAAAATTTTCAATGTCTATATGTATTCTTCCCTTTGTTTTTATTTTCCTGATTAGTTGTTGATTTCATTTTTAGTTTGCGATTAAGATTTCTTAAGACCCTTGTTTCGTTTAGGACCATTCCATTTAGGATGCTGCGTCTTATGAGTCTTTGGATTTGGTTGTCTTTGGGCTGCTAAGGCTTTATTGGAAGGTTTTCCGATATTAATAAGACTAAGGTGTAATATTTTTTCTTGTTATCTTATCAAATAATCGCAAAAGGCATCGAAATAGGGGTACTTGTAGGGTGTTCCTTGAGAAATGAGGGCTTCTCTAGTGGAATGGAAGGTGGAAAAACATACAGAGTATGCGGGTCTAACTTAGCAAGAATGGAGTAGATAATACTACCATGTTCCTTTTTGACCTTACAACCATCTACGATAAGTATAAGGGTCTTGTATTTGGACAAAAATTCTTCAATAGAGGAGAAATTATTGGGTTCCAAAGTAAGCAATTCATTTTCAAGTTGGTGGGATCTGATTTCATTTTGAATGCCAAAAATATTATTTAGATTTTCCATAGCTCATTAGGGGAGTCAATTTCTTGGATATAAAATCTAAGATTTTGACCAATGGACATTCCTATCAACCCTCGTGCTTGATCTTGTTTATTTTCCCATTTAGCATTTCTATCGTTGTCGGTAGGTTTAGACTCTAGTCTTGAGGCTATTCTATAAATACTTTTACTTATAAGTAGATCTACCATGTAGGATAGCCATTCGAAATAACTGGTGTTGTTAAGAATAACCGGGCATGTACTTTCCATGAAATGTAATAAAAGTAACTACAATACATGATAAAACTAACTATAATGTAATGTAAGAAAACTAACTATAATGAAATGTAACAAAACTAATTAAAATACATGAAATTAACTAACTATAATGTAATGGAAAGTAAACACAAATACACAAGAGAGACTAAGGCCAATGGATTGGGTCCTAACACACAAGCTCAACTCTTTGAAAATAAATTAGTGAAGGAGGAACTTATTACACATTTCATTGCATAAACAATCTCATTATATATCACATTAAAGTCACAAATGTTTATTACAAGAGATAGGAGTACTCTTTCTATCTCTAAAAATTGAATCCTAATGAGCTCTTTCTTTGCCATATTTATCCTAAAGGGTAGCTATAAACATCTCCCTCAAACGTAGGTGGTTTGTCCCCTTGGACTTCAAGAGAAGTGGAGCTTTGATTCACTTAATCTTCCACTTCCTTGGTTTCCTTTGATTTCGATTTGTTGGAGGGAATCTCGAGGATCCTTTTCTTCCTTTAGTAATGATCCAGGTGGATCAAACAGGTCCAAGTACAAGTGGCTTAAGTACAAAGGTTCAAAAATAAAAGTGTCTAAAATGTGGAAAACTTAATGTCAATTTGTAGATCTCATCTTTCTAATTCCAACGACGCAGATGAAACTTAGTTTTGAGTCTGTATGAAGGAGTTAAGAGTAGTCAAAGTTTGACGGTTGACTTGGTGATGTGGCAACTTAAGGAGGCAACAATTTTGCTAGAACCCATCCACCAGATTCCGGCCAACCCCAGCCGGAGTCCGGGTGAATTTTGGGATAGTTAGTTTGACTCCTTCGGAAAAAATTGAGAAGATTTGAAATATTGAAGAAAGATATCAAATATATATATATATATAAATATAGTATATATATATATATATATATATATATATATATGTCTAGCGGGCCATGTGCCCCGCCGGACCCCATGGCCCTAACTGCACATATCAAAAAAAATATATTATAATAGCGTTCAGTGGCCATGACCCCGCCATACCCACGGCCATGTTCCAAACTTACCCATATATTAATATGGGTTGCCGGGGGTGGTCAAACCCCACCACCCAACCCATTCATACACCATATGACACATATGACGGGAGTTATGGGGTGGGCCACCCAATGCGGGCCTGGCCCCCCCAACGTACCATTTGGTACCAAATTAAATGCGGTGGATTTTTAAAATAAAGGCGCAGTTTTAACAAAAAAACAACGTCCGACTATTTACGGAGGGGTCGGGGTTTGACCACCCGACCTCCTCCATCACAACCGGATCTGAAACCAACTTGCCTAGTCGTCCCTTTGGGAAGTCTACCAACTCTTTGATATTTAAACCTTCATGTATGCAGTGCACCCAAGCAGGTCAGGAGTGGGCATGTAAACTGAGACAACGAAACCATGAGTAGTGTGCAGGAGGGGGGTAAAACAATGATCTGAGCAATTTTCCAGAGGGGTCAGATTTTCACTTTGTCAGATTAAGGAAACTTTAATTTGGATTCTTCACTACTCGATGCCACAAATAAAATGGTGTTTTCCATTTCTTCATCATAGGTATGCAATTTTTGGGCACTTTTAGCTACGGAGGTATAAGGGTGTTATTTCTCATTTTTATACTTGTACATTCATTTTTGCCACTTAATGAAGAAAAGGTCCTCCCCACTATTTGAGTAAGGCCCGGAGATGTATTCCCTCCTGGATGAACTCTGACATAAATTTTGTGTCTTCTTGCATGATGTTAAATGCTTCTCTCTTCTTATGTTTATGCCTTTAAAGTTTCTTATTTAAAGCTGATATTTTCACATGTAATTATTTAACACATCTCAAGCAAAATATTTTGGATCAAGTGGTATGAGAGCAGGTGTTTGTAAATGTGAATTACATGCTTGTATTCTAACTAGAAACAGGCTACGAAGAGGCAAAGGAACACTAAAGTCTTTTGATCTCGAAGCGGGACGTGCACATCAGAGAAGGAACATGGATGATGATGTTCGAAATGAAGAGGAACTCAACTTCCATAACACTTTCTACACCATGGTAGATTGGATTGAGAAATTGTTCTCTAGACTTGAGAAGTTAGAGAAAATAGGGGAGTAGGTTTTAGAAGGACAAGGTTCATTGCATGGATATGGTGGAGGATACCCACCTCCTATAGCAAATGAAAGTCCTTCCTCTTCTTCTCACCATCATCATAAAAATTCTGGAAATGCATCTAATAAACCTTTCTTTAAGTTATATCTTAAATTTGATCTACCCATGTATAATGGTGAAAGTAATGTAGACAAGCTTAACAATTGGATTAGGAAGCTTGAACTCTATTGCGGGATTTAGCATATTGTGGAGGATGAGGCAAAGATCCAGTTGGATTATTTTCGATTGAATGGCACAACTCTCATCTGGTGGGAGAGAAAACTTCAAGGCAAGAGTAATTTGGGTAACCTTATTTCCTCATGGTCAAATTTTATTGCTACACTTAAATATAAATTCTATCCCTTGGGTTATAAGTAGAAAGCCTTAATGGAGTGGTAGTACCTAAGGCAAGGTAAAGGAAAAAATGTGCAAAGCTTTACCAAGGAATTTAGAAAACAAGCACTAATTTTGGGCATTTCTTTAGATTCTCCTGAAGTTGTAACTAAGTACATTGGTTCATTACGTAGTTACATTAGACATTCATTGTTAATGTTTGAACCTACTACCATTGACTTGGCTAGTGTAAAGGCCATTCATCTTGAAAACAGGGGCAGAAATGATAAGGATGATCATTCAAAGAAACCGCCTTTCAAACCTTCAAATGGAAAATTCAAAGGGAAAGGAAAGGTAAAGGAAAAGAAGACAGCATCAGCAAAAAAGGATGAAGGACAAAATCTTTATTGCACTCACTATAAAAAGCAAGGCCATGATGATGATCATTGTTGGACTTTATACCTAGAAAATAAGCTGAAGATATATTGAGGAAAGTTTAATAAAAATACGGTAGAAACTGCGCAACAAAATCTTGGATCTGGCTCTAGCGATGAGGCATCGATCACAGCAGCAGGCACAAAAGGTACTCATTCTCTTCATGTTAATTCTGAATCTCATGAAAGAACTAGTTCATTAGATGAGCCTCTTCCTAAAGAATGAGAGAGAATTGAGTTGTTTCATATTAGAGTTGTCATAAATCATGCAAAATTAGAAACTCGATTTGATTCAAGCTCTCAAGAAAATTTAATCTCAGAATCCTTGGTTAAAAATTTAGGCTTACAAGTTAAGCCTCATCTGAAACCTTATCCGCTTGGATGGATACATGACAAAGTAAAAATAAATGTAACCAATCAATGTAAGGTTAAATTTGTAATTGCTTCTAAACTGGTGGATGAATTAGAACTGGATGTCATACCATTGGATATATGTGGTATTGTGTTAGGGAGTCCCTATCTTTACGACAGGAAAGAATTTTTCTTTCGACATGAAAATAAATACCAAATCAAAAAAGAGGGGGTAGAGTATATTGTAAGAGCTCATCAAACGAAATTCAACGCTAGTCTTGTAAGTGCAGGACAAATGAAGAGATTGGTGAATTCCAGCAAAGGGTGTTTGCTCATGGTTGTGAGAGCAAGAGATGAAGAAATATCTGATGCTTTTCGAGGATGTTATCCGGCTGATAAAAGGGAATTATGTGATTTTATTTCTAACTATGATGAGCTTTTTTAGGAACCCAGAGGATTTCCTCCGAAATGAGAGATTCAACATGAGATCCATTTGCATCATGCTAATCCCTTGCCAAATATTGGTATGTATAGGATGTCATCTATCGAGATGGAGGAGATCAAAAAGCAGGTACATAAATTTTTCGACCAAGGGGTCATTCGGCCAAGTACTTCTCCTTGCGGCTCGCCGATCGTGTTAGTACCCAAGAAAGATGGCACATGGAGGATGTGCATGGATTATCGGGCACTAAACAAATCACGGTGAAAAATCAATACCCTTTCCCATGCATTGATTATTTTTTAGATCAATTAAACAATGTTATCTATTTCACCAAATTGGATTTGCGCAGTGGTTATCACCAGGTCAGAAATGCAGAGAAGGACATGTGGAAAACTACCTTCAGGACCAAACAGGGGTTGTTCAAATGGATGGTAATGCCATTCGTACTATGCAATGCTCCAACCACATTCATGAGGGTGATGAATGATATTTTTATGCCTTTAATTGATGAGTTTTTCCTTATGTATTTAGATGATATTCTTGTCTTAGTAGGACTTGGGATGAAAATGTATGTTATGTAAAGAAAGTGTTTAATGTATTAAAGAGGGAATAATTGTATGTAAGTTGTCAAAGTGTGAGTTCGAGAAAAAATCATTGGTTTAACTTTGTCATAACAGTCAATTAAAAATAGACCCCTCCAAAGTTGAGGTGATTGTAAAATGGCCTAAGCCTACCAATGTAACAAAGGTCTGTAGTTTTCGAGGTGAAGTACAGTACTAGAAGAGGCTCATTTCCAACTTCTCCATTATCGCATCACCCTTACACACACTAACAGGAATTATAAAATCATTTCAGTGGGGAGGAAAACAGCAAAATACCTTCGAAGCACTGAAAGAGAAAATCAGCACCGCAACAGTCCTGGCTTTACCCGATCTCCAAAAACCTTTTGAGATCGAGACTGATGCTAGTGGGGACCCCATGTGATTTGTACTATTGTAGAAAAAGAAGCTGATATGTTACCATTCGAATAAGTTCTCCCAGGCTATAATCAATTACCCCACTTACGACAAGGAACTATATGCCTTGGTCCAAAGTGTGAAAAAGTGGAAACACTACCTGATCAACAAGGAAACCATCATCCATACGGATCATTAGCCCTTGCAATATCTTTAGTCATAGACCAAGCTACAAAAATCTCATCATTTCAGGTGGATGGGGTTTCTACAGCATTTTCATCTGGTAATAAAGTATAAGAAGGGCACTAGTAACAAAGTAGTAAATGTGCTCTCTCGCCCTCCTATCACTGCTTCTATTATTTTTCATAAGGCTTCATTGTCTTTTAAAATTTATGTTGAACAATACACTAACGATGATGACTTTAAAGAAATATATGCAAAACTAACTCATGATTCATAGGTGGACAACTATCATTTTAGGGGAAGCTATTGTATCACCTTGGCAAATTGTGTATACCCATAGCGAAAATGGTACATGTAATTGCAGAGGCGCATACCTCTCTTGTGTCTGGTCACTTTGGTGTCAAAAAAACCTTATGTAATTTGAAAAGGTTTTTCTTTTGGCCCCATATGAAAAAAATTGTAACCCATTTTGTAAAGGGATGTGTGATGTGTTATGTTTCAAATCCCTCTAATAGAAAACTCGAGATCTACACACCACTCCCTATTCTGGGTCATCCATGGGAAAGTGTGTCGATGGAATTTGTAGGAGGTTTGCCTATGTCTATAAAGGGTCACGACTATTTACATGTTGTCATCGACTACTTTAGTAAAATTTTCATATTAATGGCTTGTAAAAAGCATAACAATGCTGAGCAGACTCCTTGTATTTTCTTTCATTATGTTTGGGTCCACTTTGGGTTTCCCACATCAATTATGTGAGATCAAGACTCTCGCTTCCTTGGAGAGTTTTGGGCCAACTTGTGGCGTTTTATGGACACCAAGTTAAAGAAAAGTATGACATTACATCCACAAACCCATGGACAGATAGAGGTCGTCAACCATATCGTGGTACACTTGTTGTGGGGCTATTGTAGCAAACATCCAAAGTTGTGGGATGAGCATCTTTCATATGTGCAGCACACTTACAACCAAGAAGTGCATTCCTCTACACATCATTCACCATTTGAGACATGCTTTGGTTATTTACCAAAGACCCTTTTGACATGGTCTACAAAGGGATGCAGATGCCAATGGACGTGATGACATGGAAAAAGCACAACAGGTCATCCAGCGGATACAGAAAATTCACCAAGCAGTGCAAGAGCAGTTGGAAAAGAGTTAGGCCTGATATAAGGCCCGACATGATAAGAACCTATTCAACCATCAATTTCAAGTTGGTGACAAAGTGTGGTTCCATATCAGCAAGGATCGAATTAAGGGGGAAGGCAAGAAATTCCGACCAATCCAATACAGTCCATTTACCATATTGGAGAAGATTCAGAATAATGGTTTTCGACTCGACTTGCATGTATACATGCAAATATACTCAGTTGTGAATGTTGAGAATCTCAAACTTTATGAACCACCATTGATTATGGACACCAAGGAGGTAGGATCAGTTCCTAAAGTGGATGAATTTTTACCATAATATCTCGATGAACTGCCCAAGGAAATCATTCTCAATCGAAGAACTAGGACTTCACAACAAGGGGATGTGGAATATCTTCATGTTTGTTTCAAATGGATGCACCCAAGTAAAGCTAAATGGCTTGAAAACGAGAAGGTGAGGGAGAAATTCCCTCACTTTCCAGTTGATTGATAAGGCTTTTGGGGTCCAAAAGCTCTTTAGTGGGAAGGAATGTTCTAGGTGGATCAAACAGGTCCACGTACAAGTGGCTTAAGTACAAAGGCTCAAAAATCAAAGTTTCTAGAATGTGGAAAACTTAATGTCAAGTTCGATCTCTTCTTTCTGATTCCAACAACGCAAAAAACACTCAATTCTGAGTTCATATGAAGGATTTAGGAGGAATAAAATTTCGAGGGTTGACTTGGTGATGTGGCAGCTTAAAGAGGCAACAATTTTGCTAGAACCCGGCCACCAAATTCTGACCAACCCCAGCCAGATTCCAAGTGAATTTTTTGGACAGTTATTTTGACACCTTCGGTCAAAATTGAGAAGATTTGAAAGGTTGGGGTTGTTATTATATAAAAAAAGTTTGATGGATCATGACCCCCATCGGACCCCACGGCCCCAATTGCACATATCAAAAAATATATATTATAATAGGGCTCGACAACCATGACCTCGCCAAACCTGCAGCGATGTTCCAAACGTACCCATATATTAATATGGGTGGGCGGGGGTGGCCAAACCCCACCGTCCAACCCATTCATACACCATACGACACATACGACGAGAGTTATGGGGTGAGCTGCCCAATGTGGACCCAAGCCCCCCAACATACCATTTGGTACCAATTTAAATGTAGAAAATTTTTAAAATAAAAGGCATGGTTTTAACAAAAAAACAAATTCTGGTTTGAACACCCAACCTCCTCCATCACCTAGCAGTCCCTTTCAGAATTCCACCAACTCTTTGATATTTAAACGTTAATTTTTGCAATGCGCCTAGGCAGTTCAGGAGCGGGCACAGAAATCGAGATAGCGGAAACATGAGCATTGTACATGAGGGGGGCGGAACCATGATTTGGGCCAATTCCAGAGGGGCCAGATTTTCACTTTGTCAGATTAAGGAAAATTTTATATGGATTCTGCACTACTCGATGCCACAAATCCTGTAGGTTTTAACCCTGTACAAAAATTATCTACGAACAAATCTTAAAAAACAAAAAATAAACAATAGCGATAGCATAAAAAATAAAACAAATATACACAGAGATTTTACCCTGGATCCCAAATCGAGACGACCAGCTTGATTTTTCATTATATTCCTTTTAGTGTTACAATACATATATATACATGTCGAAGCATACATAAACCCCAATCCATTAACCCTGGATTAGAAAATAATCGTAGTTCCCTTGACCGGATCTACAAAATACCAAGGGTCAAAAACCATCATCCCCAAAAACCATGTGCAAACCCATGCACAAAACCATGGACGGGTCCGCCCACCGGAAAATAAGAACCAAAAAATATTTCTGGGGTGCTGCCCTGGACCCCGACAGGGAGCGTTGCCGCCCCCCCTGTGACCCCCCCGTACGTTGCGCCTAGCGGAACATACCGGGGGGGCTATCGCCCCCCCTGTTACCCCCCCCCCCCCCACGCATGATTAGTCATGGAAATAATATAACACAAACCCAACATTCTCCCACTTGTTTTTTTCTTTCCACAGGGTGCGAGAGGAGAGCTGAGTCATTATCCCAACTTTGCAACACCCATTTTTTCTCTACACCAAGAGAAATTCTGAGTACTCACATACTTTGTCAATGCATCTGCAACATTCTTCAAAGTGTCCACCTTTACCAACAACACCCTTTTAGCCTCAACCATATATCTCACAAAGTGATATTGAACATCAATGTGCTTTGTCTTTGAATGATAAGTAGGGTTCTTAGCCAATAAAATTGCACTTTTTCTATCACAGTCTATCCTTATAGCTTGCTGCACCAACCCCATACTTGAACACAATCTCTGCAACCAAACTGCTTCCTTTCTTGCATGAGGGGAAGCCATATATTCTGCCTTTGTAGTTGAAAGATCCACTACAGGCTATCTTTTACTCATCCAACTGACTGCACCTCCAAATAGGCTAAACACATACCCACTTGTAGATCTTCTTTGGTCCAGATCTCTAGCCCGATCTGCATCAACAAAGCCACGAATGTCCAACACTCTTTCCAATCCTGGTCTTCCCTGGTAGCACAAGCCATAGTCACTAGTGCCATGAAAATATGTGAAAACCCGCTTCACTGTTGTCCAATTCTCCTTCCCTGGGTTTGACATAAACCTGCTCAATACTCCCACTACATGTGCAATGTCTGGTCTAGTATAGACCATTGCATACATCAGGTTACCCACTACACTTGCATACTGAACATGGGACATATCCTCCTTTTCTTCTTGTGTCTTGGGACACTGTTCAGAAGACAACTTTGTACCTACAAGAATCAGAACATTCACCAGTTTACTATCCTGCATATTGAATCTCTGCAATATAGTCCTGACATACTTCCTTTGGTTTAACCAGAGCTTCCTCTTTTCCCGATCTCTCTTAATTTCCATGCCCAAAATATAGTTTGCACCACCAAGATCCTTCATGTCGAATTTGGAGAACAGTGGGGTCTTGAAATCTTGGATAATTTCTTTGTCATTTTCAATCAACAACATATCATCCACATACAAGACCAAATAAATAACATGGTCACCAATTAATTTAAAATAAACACAGTGATCCTCCTTACTTCTGGTGAAGCCAAGTACCTGTATATAGGTATCAATTTTCTGATACCACATCCTTGGTAACTATTTTAACCCATACAGAGAGTTCTTTAACCTGCATACCAACTCTTTCTTCCCCTTCACCATTAAGCCTTCAGGTTGTTTCATGTAGATCTCCTCTTCCAGATTCCTGTGAAGAAATTTTGTCTTCACATCCATCTGTTCTACCTCAAAATCAAATGCAACATCAATAGATAAAATTAATCTAATAGAAGTAACTTTGGAAACAAGAGAAAAAATATCACCAAAATCAATTCCTAGCACCTGGGAATAACCTTTTTCTACCAACTGAGCTTTGTATTTCTTCACCTTGCCTTCTACATTCATCTTCTTCTTAAACACCCATTTTCTCCCGATGGGCTTCCTTCCAGCCGACAACTCCACCAAATCCCATGCCTCATTTTTATGCAAGGATGCCATTTCAGCAACCATGGCCTCCTTCCAGAGTTTTCCATATTCTGAATCTACTGCCTCCCTGACGGTTTTGGGATCATCATCAATTATAGTTAAAGTAAAATTTGAACAAAAAGAATATGGACTATACCTTTCTAGATGTCTTCTTTCCCGAATTGATCTTCTCACAGGTGGTGTTTGTGGCTCTTCCTCTTCTAAGTCTTCTACTGTTGTAGAGTCTGATTCATCCTGAGTTAGCTAAAAATCTATCTTCTCAGGTTCCTTTGGTAGGACTTCATGTTTAACAACATCTTTCACCTCTCTAAACACCACATCTCGGCTGTACACAACCTTCCTTGTTTCTGGGTTCCAAAGCTTGTAAGCATTTAAAACATCCTTATACCCAATAAGGATGCACCTTTCAGATTTATTATCCAACTTGGTCCTTTTCGCCTTTGGAACATGTACCTATGCATCACATCCAAATACCCTCAAATGTGAAAGAGAGGGTTTCTTACCAGTCCATAACTCATGCGGAGTCTTATCCTCCAACGCTGATGAAGGTGATCTGTTAACCAAGTAACATGCAGTCTCCACTGCCTCTGCCCAAAATTCTTGTCCTAACCCGGTACCACTAAGCATGCTTCTTTCCTTTTCCATCAGCGTTTTGTTCATTCTTTATGAAACTCCATTTTGTTGAGCTGTATATGCAGTATTCTTCTGCCGTGCTATACCACACTTCTTATAGAACTCCCCACCATTATTTGTCCTCGGCACCTTTATATTCTTTTTCTTCTCGCCCACGGTTTTGACCAAAGCCTTAAATTCTTTAAATCTGTCAAAGAGTCCAGTTTCTTCCTCAAGAAATATATCCATGTATTCCTTGAGAAGTCATCTATAGATGAAACATAGTACACAGACTTACCCAGTGATGGAACCGACATAGGTCCAAACACATCACTGTGCACAAGCTCTAATATCTTGTTCGCCCTCTTAGCACCAAAAGGAAAACTCACCTGATTCTGCTTCCCATATACACAATGTTCACAGAAATTGAAATCCAGAGAGCTATTAGACATACCTTTTACCATACCATTTCCATGCAGTATACGGAGGCCCTTCTCTCCAATTTTTCCAAGCCTTTGATGCCATAGCATGGTCTTTTCTCTAGAGACTACTAGGCTTTTTGCTCCACTTTCAAGAACCATAGAACTATTGCACCCAGCAATAACAGTGCTGCCCTAAAGCTTGTACAGAGTTCCAATCCGAACTCCTCGCATTAATATCGGTGCTCCTCGAACCATCTTACATGTATATTTCTTGAACACTGTTTTTACACCTGCATCATCCATCTTGCTTACATAAATCACATTTTTGGCCAATGTAGGAATGTGCAGAACACCAAGAAGTGTTCTAATACTTCCACCTTGTAGCTTCAGCTTGAATTTTCCACGTCCGATGATTCTGGCCAGCCTATCATCCCCTAGGAAGACATCATCACCATTATATTTCTCATACTCGCAGAACCACTCCCTATGGAGATTGAAGTGAAAAGATGCACCCGAGTCAATCAACCATGACTCATGATCTACATGTGTATTTGAAGAAGAAGCCAAATCCACATCCCCACCTTCATCCGAGGTGGTTTTTTCCTCTGCAGAAGGAGCATCATCAGATCCCTTTCCTTTCTTAGGAGCCTGAGATCTGCAGTCCTTTTTGTAGTTCCCTTCCTTTCCGCATTTCCAACACACCTTTACAAACTTTCCAGGAGATTTAGATCTCCCTCTAGATTTAGATCTCCCACTCGAAACCTTATTCTTGTTTCTAGTTTGGGACCTTCCTCATACAGATAAGGCATCTCCTTTCTGACCCTCCATATTTCTCCGTTTCATTTCCTCCGACAACAAGGCTGAGACAACATCATCAAAATTCAAGGTACTTGTATTGCTACCTATTGCAATAACCAGACTGTCCCACGAGTCTGGTAAAGAATACAACAAACTGATGCACTTATCTTCATCTGAGATTTTAATATCAATAGATGACATTTGACTTACCACAGTATTGAAGGAGTTCATATGCTCTGTCACCAAGTCTCCATCCTTCATCCTCGGGTTATACAGCTTTTTCCGCAGGAACAATTTATTCACCAAAGATTTAGATTGGTACAAAGTCCCTAGCTTCTCACACAAGGTCTTCGTCGTAGCTTCCCCAGATACATTCAACAATATTGAATCTGAGACACACAACCGTATTGTGCTCTTTGCCTTCTGATCCAGTTTCTTCCAGTCTTCATCTGACACTGTCGTTGGTTTAGTACCCGGATCTATCGCGATCCAATGATCTTTATCCACCAAAAGATCCTCCATCTTGAGCTTCCACAACTCAAAACTCTGACCATTGAATTTCTTGATCTCTATCTTCCCACCACTCCCCATTTTCTTTCACCGCAAGAATCGATCTCACATATCTCCCACTGAACAAGGTCTACCTCTGGCTCGAGCAAAAAATCCCTCAGTGGCAAAGGCGTCCCCTTGAATCCGAAACTTCTCTAATACCAAATGTAGGTTTTAACCCTGTACAGAAATTATCTGCAAACGAATCTTAAAAAATAAAAAATAAGCAATAGCGAGAGCATAAAACATAAAACAAATATACACAGAGATTTTCTCCTGGATCCGAAATCGAGACGACCAGCTTGATTTTTCATTATATTCCTTTTAGTGTTACAACACATATATATACATGTCGAAGCATACATAAACCCTAATCCATTAACCCTAGATTAGAACATAATCATAGTTCCCTTGACTGGATCTACAAAATACCAGGGGCCGAAAACCATCATGCCCCAAAATCATGTGAAAACCCATGCACAAAACCATGGGCGGGTCCGCCCACTAGAAAATAAGGACCAAAAAATATTTCCAGGGCGTTGCCCTGTGACCCCCCTGTACGTTCCGCCCAGCGCAACGTACAGGGGAGGCTATTGCACCCCTTGTTACCCCCCCGCGCGTGATTAGTCGTGGAAATAATATAACACAAACCCAACAAATCCAACGTTGTTGTCCATCTCTTCATCATAGGTCTACAATTGTCGAGCACTTTCAACTATGGAGGTATAAGGGTGTTATTTCTCATTTTTATACTTGTACTTTCATTTTTGCCACTTAATGATGAAAAGGGCCTCCCCACTATTTGAGTAGGGTCCAGAGACATAGTCCCTCTTGGACAAACTCCGACAACTATTCCGTGTCTTCTTGCATGATGTTAAATTCTTATCTCTTCTTATGTCTATGCATTTAAAGTTTCTTATTTAAAGCTGCAATTTTCATAGGTAATTCTTTCAAACAAAATATTTTGGATCAGTTAAGGAGGTGGTAAACCCCCCTATAATCACTCCTTGTTGTCTACTCTAAGCTTTGATTACACAATCTTGAACAAAAATGGCATATATTCGTGATTATCCTACATTTAAACCATGTTAGGCATTCAAAGTATGAAAACCCTTAATCACCATCTACACTAAGAAACATATGACCATAATGTAATGAAATGTGAGAAAGAGAGACTAATAAGGAAAAAAAGGTGACAATTAACCCCTTAAAAGATACGTAATGATGGTGCTCATCATTTTACTCCCCATCCAAACCCTTGAGCAAATTGTGCATGCGATTATGAGGCTCCAACCATACCCATAAGCCTACCTGCATGTGGTTATGACCCAAATCTTCATCTTCAGTGCATGCGGTCACAAGATATTTGCCATTTTTTAGGCCAGCCTCTAGACCGCTGCCCAAAACTACATGTAACTTTTCAGAATCATGACAATGATGATACAATGGTAGATAATTAAAAATTGAGCAATATCTTGACCTAGATATGTTGAATACTAAATAGAAATTTGATCAAACAAATAGTAAGGATATAGGTTCTCGGTCATGAATGCATATACGATCATAAACCACTGAAATTCATCTGAAAATCAGCAAGAAGGCTTTATGCTCTCTCTATATAGTTGCAATAAAATTTGTTATCCCATGAATTCATCAACTATTCGGTAACATATCAATTCATGAATAAGAGCCAAAGCTAGAAAACATCATAAAACCATGCATATAACTAACATATAACCAGAGTAGAAGCTATGGAAAATCATGCATAAGATCCCCATAATAAAAAATACATGGTTTCATATATCATAATAGGAAATTGGCTCATATTAATATGTGAAAATGTAAACCAAGTCAAGGAATTCCACGCACCACTTGACCCTATATTGGTAGAACCAAAATCTCTCTTTCAGTCAATCACCCCGAGGCCATGTCCCAAGCATGAATATGGGGTCATAAGGGTTAAACCAACATAGAACCAACCAAGGCTTATAGAGTCCAAACCACCTCAAACCTCAAGCACACCGATCTCACCTATATGGTGTAGAAATCACTAACATAAACCAAATTGTTCTCTATCCAACTTCTCCAGGGCTCTAGGAACTAGCAATTTAACCCATATACTCCAAGGAACCTGAGTTTTTTCAGGGCTCCAAACAATTTGTCTCAACCCCTATGCTCCAAGGACTAGTAACTCAACCCATGGGCTATGGGGAACCCAAGATTTTTTAGGAATCCAAATAATTTGTTCCAACCCACATCTATAAGAAACCAAAGAACCAATCAGAAAACCAAATGGGGAACCCACTACACCATGGTTACTCATGAAATGGTAAGGAAAGTCTAAAACCATTTTCACTCCTAGCAAGTATCCATGCCAATGATAACACATAACCAAGGAACCACATGCATATACCATGCATCCAAAACGCAACAAAAAAATTACACATGCAACCTATTACCTGCAATGTAAGCCTATTGTAGTTTTTATTCCATATGTATCCTTATGTTCCCTTTCTTTCCTTTGATTTATATACTTTCTTCTTTGAAATCCAAGTGAATTATAGTGATACAATAATACTCAAGTGTGGAAGAGTGTATAAGAGAGAGAATGAAAGGTGAGAGCCAAAACTAAAGTGACAAAAGTTGTGAATTGATTCTCTGATGCCTTTTTATTATTAATGTCTCCTATTTCTTCATTTTTTTTTTCATTTTTTCCTCTAATTTCCCTGGCATGCAAATTTGGTTCTCTTAACCTTCCTTTTATCTTATTCTCCTTTATCTTCATAATTAAATACAATTTATTTTCTCTTTGCCTTTGCCAATGTCTTTGCCAATTTCCATAACCATTATTAAACCACAAGTGGTGCCCATTATAATGTTTTTGCAACATTAAGCTTGGAATATGTGTCCCATAATCTTGTTTTATTTTTATTTACACAGAAAATCAACCAAGGGTTGTTACAGACACCTCCCCCCAGGGGGAACACTATCCTTGATGTTTAATTACACTTATAACTAGCAAAACAAGTCGCCCATAGATATTTATAACAAAGCTCAATGCAACATTTAAATCATACCAAATTGTTGAAAGCATGACTACCATACTTCTTATTAGAGCTTTATAACGCAATTCGATGCATTATTTACATCATACTTATTATTTAAGCTTCATAACAAATCTCATTGCAGTATTTACAATACACACATTGTTACACAATAATTTGTCACGATGCTCACTTCCCATCCCTGATCATGAAGTAATGCGTCATGAAATACCCTGTGAAATGTTTCCACCATGGGAAAATATGTAAATACATCCCCTGAAGACTCAATGAAAACTGCCTTGGAAATTAATGAAGCAACTTGGTGAAAACCCTAGTTTTTTGGGTTAGCACGTTTTCTGGGTCAGCACCCTTATTTCTTGGAAAACTACACTGATCCTTTCTGGAAGTGTTTCCTCAAATTGAGGAGAAGCTTCAACCTCTAGAAGTTCTAGGGCGATGAGTTGGTTGTTAAACAGTGGTGATCGAGTCGAGATCTATGATTTTAGAGCTTTGATCTCATCCATGGTGGTTTATCCCTTAGAAGGTGGACCTTCTTCCTCCTTTCATGGGTCCCCAACCTCTTCTCCCTTCCTATAAATTGGTCCCCATCCATCCACTATTGGTTGGTCATTATTGGGTTGGTCTAAACTCTCGTTCCCTTTACATTCTTGCAATGTGATAATGCCTAAGTGGTTCAGGAGAAGGAATGCTTTAGAGCTTTGGTGAAGGACTCTGATTTTCACCAAAGGGAGGCCTCCAATATCAAGGCTTGAGTTGTAAGCTCTCTCTTTTATATTCATTAATAAAACATCTAATTTTTTCTTTCTATATTTGTTTAATCATTTGTGCAATTATTCTAGTACTCCTTGATATGCTAGATAGCTAATTTTTAATGATTATTATGTATTGTATTATGTTTGTTGTTTCCTCTTGATCATCAGTAACTATTTGTGTGCTGCCAATAGCAAGGAGTGAGTGTTGTATCACAAATCGTGTTTTACATCGCACATAGAATTCTCTTTAGTGCTAACGAATGCATGAGTTATTTTTTGAATCAGATTCTTATTCATTCACTAAATATTGACTGATCTCTTGTGTTTTTTATACCAGCATTCCTTTTCACTTATTTCAATGGTCACGTTTCTAGTGCAGTGTATTTCCAGTTACACGGAAATGGTTTGTTTTATTTATCATGCAAGGAAGATGATTCATATATTTAAGGAATTCTTAAAGATGTTGAAACTAATCTATATTTGTTATATTATAACCGAGAATCTCTTACCACAAAAAGCACATCTAATCATAATATTAACTATCATTTGTTTTATCATTCTCTGACCAATGTATCTAATGAAAATTGTTTTTCACTAATTAATATTTATGGTTTTCCTCACTATTCGGATACTTTTTAAGAAGTTGAGGCACTTCATCCTATGCTAACGGTCATGTCAGGCCTTCAATATCTTGGCATGCCTACCAAATATGATCACATCCATTTTCAGTCACAATATTTTCATACTCATCCTGTTCTTCTAATGGAAAATTCATCTTCTCAAATATTCTGGGGTTTTCAAGAGTATTGCTTCGAATTTCATGATCCAATCTATGATTACTTGGAAGCATCCTACTAAGAAATCCATTTTTCTAATAACAAGTTTTGTTGTTTTCTCATGATTTCTAACAAGGGTGACACAGATGAAGGTGCATTCAGAAGAATATTTTGAGGTTTATCTATTTATAATTCTTATCGATAAGGTAATATCGCAATTTGGAGAGAAGTAGTGACTATGATACATTTTTCTTCTAACAGGAAAGACCTTCAATTTTCTGTGCAAGTTATTCAAGCTCTTATCTTTTCCTTTGCACATTCTTTTATATTTGTTTTAATTTATCATATATTTTGGGGATACAGGTCGAGAGCAGCTGTAGTGGTTGCACTAGAAATTTCATTATACGTAACCCTGACCTTATAGGTTGTTAGTTTAGGAGTAGGTCTAGCCGCATATTAGTTTTCCTGCACTTTTTTCTCGCCCTATGTTTTCAGTCTAGCCTCCTTTTTATTTGTCCTTTTGTTGTTTTTATGTCTTGTATTTTATTTTGTGTTTTGTTAAATAAGACTCTGCATGAAAGATGTTCCCTTTCACTCAAAAGATAATGTGGAAAATAGAAAAGGGCTTTGTGACACTATAACATTTGGATAACTCTCATACCTTCTTCTCCATCTTGGTTATCCCTTTGGTCAATGATGTTCTGACAAAAAATATGATCCTTGCGTGAGGAAAGCTCTGCATCAAAAGAATATATCCAAGTTTATTATGGAAACTTCATACCTACACTCGGGTGTTTACATTTCGGTGTTCTCCATGTTGATAAGATTTAGTATAGAAGGATAAGGGGAGAATATAAATGAGAAAATCAAAATCAGAGGTCTTATACATGGTTATCTGAAGAGAAAACCTCCTGTGCTCTCAATAATTCAAGATCCCTCTTCTTCCCATGAAATGAATAAGTGCCAATGCACAATCCCATATAAAATAAAATAAATAAAGGGTGAAAGAAGATAAAGGCTTACTATGCAAGGAGGTGGAGCAATTAACTCAGTTAGTGTATTGTCTAGGATCACTAGCAGCAGAGTGATGTTTGTGTTCCTAAAGTGACATTTTCAGGGTATTTTCCAGGCCTGTTGGCAGTGGAGTAACACCAGAGATGAAAAACTATACTCTAAATATATAAAACTCACGTGCTACATTACCCTTTCCTTATCTTGAAAGATTGTGATATTTGTGTAGCAGGCTGTCTAACTGGTAGGTTGATGAATAACCATGTTTATGTACGGTAAGTGGAAGCCAGAAGGTAATTCGTTAAATGAATCAATATCAAGAACCATACTAATAGAGTTTACCATGAAGAGGAAACAAGAATTCTACTAGTTGTAATTGTCGTTGTCGCTTGCAACAAATAATTCTCCCAAATTTTACCTACACAGTTGAATTTTGGAGCTTCAATAAGGTCGTAAGTAGATCATTTATCTACTTCTTGGTTCTGTTGATTCGTTAAGTGTTTGAGTCTTCGAATTACAAGTTTTAAGTCACTCTACCACCATTATCAATCTAAAATAAGTTCATGAGTGTATTTTATCAAATTCGTATATATTAGCATTCCCATCAAGACTGTGTTTGTGCGATGGTAAACCTATGTGGAAAGTTAGTCCATGCTTTCATTGATAGTCTCTCTCTTTTGGTTGTGATTTTGCTTTTGTTTCGGTGAGTTTTCCAAACTGTCACTTTTACGCGCCTTCACTTTCGCAAGTGTTTCTTTCATGTTTTTCATTGTCGAATTCGCTTGATTTCATCCTAATTAGTGTCTTTTCATGTTATGTTGGTTTTGGCATGTTTTTTTTCACTGCCATTCACATGTCATAAGTGTCGTTCACACTTTTCTCTTTATATATCAAATGTCATATTTTAGCATGGGAAGTGTTACTTATCATTTAGAGTGGAATTTTGGATTGTTTCAAGTGGTAAATTTGGTGTTTTCGAGTCCTACAAGTCATGTAGACATGTTTTACACTCATTCCAAAATTTTCATGCACTATCACATAGGTGTTGTCAATTTCGTTGCAAAGTGTATCTTTTGTCTCACACTTCGAGAGGTATGTTTCATTATTGTCACATAAAAGGAATCATTTTGTTCTTTTTTTTTAGTGATAGATGTTCTATCATTGACTCTTCAAAGCATGTGATCACGATCTAGTTTTTTGTATACTCACTTGAGCCTCACTAATCCCACACTTAGCCTTATCCAGAAAAGAAATTTCTCTAGGAAACTTGACTTCACTCAACCTTCCTTGCCTCTCAACCCTCAAGCCCTGATATTGTCTCTTCGAACCGTGCACTCCATAGTAGTAGTTCTCAACCTAAGCCCTTGAGCTCCATAAATATGCAATCCTTTCCTCCAGCCAACCTTCTCTGTGCACTACATAGTCTTAAGCATCAAGGCCCAACCTTAAGCTCTTGAACTACACACCTACGCAATCTCTTCATTTCTCTCCCTCCAGGAATGTGCATATGGAAACTTCAAGCCTCAATCCTCAAGATTGATGCCTTGAACCCCAAAACTGCTCAATATCCTAGCCTGTTCTCCTACCCGAATTTCACATTGGGAAATTTCAAGCGTGAAGATTGACCTCTTGAATTCCTCAACTACATAGTCACTTAGGCCCGGCCTTCATAATTGTGTAATGTGCAGTCTCAATCCTCAAGCCTTCAAATTAAGCCCTTGAGTCCCTCAACTAAGTATTCCCTCTTCCTCGAATTCCAAAACTATGCATTTCACAGTCTCAAGGCTCAATCGTCCAGCCTGAGTCCTTGAGTCCCTCAACGACGCAATCCTTCGACCCTGGCCATCCTAAACTACTCATTGTGTAGTATCAAGCCTCATTCTTGGACCTTAGCCTTTGGAACTAATTAATCCCTTAGATACTCAATCAATCATTAGTTCCATCCCTAAAAATTTATTGCATGAAGAATCTTAGAATAGGGGTTTATCGGATTGATGTCATCTTCTCATGGGTGGAATGCAATTGCAGGTAATCTATTATTTCATGAAAGGCATGATGAAGGAGATGGTGAAGGAGACCATACTAGAATACAACTAAGGAGATGATGATATAAATTAAAATATTAGTGTTTGTTGTGCTAATATCCAATTCAAAATATAAACAAAGTTCTTGAAGATTATGAGTTTAATTTCAAGTTTAACATGAGTTTTTATGTGTTTTTATGTGAATTTCGTGAGAAAATTAACATAAAAAAAACACTGAACAAAAACATCTAACATAGATGAACATCAGCATAATAGTAGCACAATAGCACATGATGAAGTATTTCACCTTTCCTAGGCTATGTCTCCTTAGTCCATCTTCCAATGGCTTGGCCCTCTTCAATTATGCTCAAAAGTGTGATTACATATGTTTACAATGCTCAAACGGATCTAAAACTTGTTCCATTAGCTCTAGCATGCCCAAAAATTCCTGTGTAGCCTCTTTCTACCTTGAATTTGGTCAAAAAATGACTTGGTTATTACTTCCCCAAGTTTCTACACTATTTTCTCCACATTTTCCCTAAAATCCGGCACCATCCTACAAATCCACCCGGAATCCAGCTAACTAAGCGCCAATTTCACCAAATATCAGGAGAAATTTTTGAAGCACTTAAATTCCCAATAAGGCCTTAAATCTAGATTTTAAACCATATCATGATATGGTTAATAAATTATATCTATATATATATATATATATATTAAACCCGCACAGCTAGACTAACCGTAGGACTTGGCATTAACTGTGGGCACATGTCGGCAGTTGGGGGAGTGTGTGGTTTCAGTTATGGTTAAGGAGTGTTGGGGGGGGGTGGAGGGGGGGGGGCCTAGCCTCCTGCCCATGGTCCCACCTTCGACAGTGACTGTGGCTGGGGTTAGACCCTAACCCCCTCCCCCCATTGTGCATTACAAATGAAAATAAAACAAAATAAAGTCTAATGTATGGTAAGGAACACAACGTGGGGCACAATGGAAATTTTTTTGGATTGTGGCGGTGAGGTCTTGTGTTCAACCCCTACGGGGTGAATTTTAACCCTTAACATAATTTTGGTGGCCCCCGGTCTGCCATATGGCAACCCTTGGCTAGGCCACATGGTAGCCTATCGTTGGCCACCAAAACAACCAATCAAAAACTTGCCACAACAACCAATACCAACATACCACTTGGCACAATATGATTCAAAAAATAAATTCCATTAACTAAGTCAGCCTACCACTATGCATGCCCAGTCAGCTGTACGAACTACTGATTAGGTTGTTCTGCATTTAAAAAAAAAAATACATGTTTAACAATGTGGACAAAACACATTTCTGGGAGCATACGATGTCATTTTTCTGTGAAATGAGTTATGCCAGATTCAGAATGACGAGATCTATGTGTTCATTCAAGATCCACACCATTCCGGAAAATTTCATTTTTTAGCGTAATTTTTAGCACCCGGTCATTCCTCCCCACTGGAAGCTTTTGGACCCCAAAATATCACTTTTATTTTTTCAATAGATGAGGGAATAGGTCCCTCACCTTTCGAATATAAATCCATTTGGCCTTGCTTGTATTTGTGCCTTTGAGCCCCACACAAAGGTAGTCTACACTCCCTTGTTTCAATGTCGTTGTTCTTCTGTCAAGAATTGTGTCTTGCTGAAGCTCATGAAGGTATTCTAGAGAAAAATATTCAATAGAAGGAATCTGAACCTATTGTCCTTGATTTTTAATCAAAGGAACCTCATAGAACCTCAAGTTCGCAACATTAACAACAAAGTAACTTTGCATGTATGAAGGAAAATTTAACTTGAAGGCATTTTCACCAATATTTTCCAAAATTATGAAAGGACCATAACGGATTGATTTAATTCTTTTACCTTCTCCTTGAAGCCTCTCTTTTCTAATTTTAAGCCAAACTTCGTCACCAACTTGGAACTTGTGATATACATGATGCTTTTCATGCCTTGCTTTGTACTTGCCTTGGCTCTTTTCAAGTTGATCTTGAATTGTTTGATGTATCAATTGGATTTGTTTTATGAAATGATTGGATTTGTATATGTCGCTATGGCCATCAATAGTAAGATCCTTCCCAAAAATGAAATCCAATGTCGATCTAGGAAAGTATCCAAGACATGCCTCAAATGGCGATGTTTGTGCAGAGGAGTGTTTTTCATGGTTGTAAGCATGTTGAATGTAGTGCAAGTTTTCATCCAATAACTTAGGATGCTTGCTACAATATTCTCGAATAAGATGTATGAATTTTCAATTGACCACCATAGTTTGACCATCTGTTTATGGATGAAAGGTTGTACTCTTCTTCAACTTGGTATCGGCCATCAAGTCCCACAAACATGACCAAAAATTCCCAACAAATCGAGAATCTCGATCACTAAAAATGGATGTGGGAAAACCAAAATGAACCCAAACCTTCTGAAAGAGTAAGTGAGCTATTTTTTCAACTGTGATTTTATTTTTACATGGCATTAATATACACATCTTGTTGAACCTATCCACGACTACACACAAATAATAATGACCTCCTTTTAACAATGGAAGACGTCCTACAAAATCCATAGAAAAACTCTCCCATGGGTGTCAAGGTACAAGAAGTGGTGTGTACAATATTATATTCCTATTGCTATGCTTACTGACTGCACATAATTATCAACCTTTAATGAAATGTGACACACTTTCAAACATACGAGGCCAATAACAATACCTCTAAAGATGTGCCACTGTTTTTCTTACACTGAAATGTACAGCAATAAGAGAAGTATGTGCTTCCCTTATGACATTCACTCTACCCCCTATGGAATACAAATATATCCCAAATGATACAACATGTTATTATGTACATGTTAATCCAATTCCTCTACTTGGTTTCCTTAACTCAAGCTTTCATAAACATCTTGAAATTCAATATCAAATGTATATTGCTCAACATAACTTTCATGAAAAAAAAAATTGTTCTTGATTGAAGTAGCTGCACTAAAAATGGGCCTAGAAAGCATATTAGCAACCTTGTTTTATATACCTTTATTATACCCGGTGAACAAGTGGAATTTTTGTAGGAAACCCATCGATCGAAAGTGCCTTGACTTCCACAACGTAGTTTGTGATTGCAAGTATTGCGATGGTTGGTGATGGTGCATATGATGGTTTCCTTTCTCGTCAAGTAGTGTATCTACTTTTTCACACTTTGAACCAATGCATAAATCTCCTTGTTATAAGTAGGATAGTTAATCACTACACCATTGAAATTTTCTGAATGAAATGAAATAGGCTTACCATGTTGCATAAGGATTGTGCCCATGTCATAGTTTTTTGCATCAGTTTGAATCTCAAAGGATTGTATCAAATCCGGTAATTCAAGTCCTCAGACTGAATTGATCTTCTCTTTCGAAGTATCGAATTCTCTTTGTTTCTTTCCTCCCCACTGGAATACATTTTTCACACTAGCCAATGCATTTAAAGGAGTTGCGTTAGAATAGAATTTAGCAATAAAATTGCTCCAATATTGGGTTTCCCCTAACAAAATCCTTACCTCAGTGACTATCTTGGGCGTTGGCCAATCCACAACGACCTCAACCTTAGATGGGTCTATCCTCAACTCACATCCTCCAAAAATATGCCCCATGTACACCAAGGAAGTTTTAGTAAACTTACATTTTGAAATATTCAAAAATAATTGTTCTTTCCTTAAGACATCAACTAATTTTCATACATGCATGAAAAACTCACCAAGAAATGGCCTTAAAACATCATTTATCACACAGATGAATGTAGCACGAGCATTACACAAACCAAAAGGAATAATAAACCATTGAAACAAACCTTGCTTTGTTTTGAATGTTGTCTTCCAAATGTCACCTTCAACAGTTATAATTTGATGGTATCCACTCCTTAAGTCCAACTTAGTAAAATAGTTTGCATCTTTCAATTGATCAAGTAAACCATCTATTCTAGGAAGTGGATAATGGTTCTTTACCGTAATTTTTTTCAACGCACGAAAATATATGCACATGTGCCATGCTCTATTCTTATTTGGAACCAACACAATAGGTGACCCGCATGGTGAAGTACTTGGTCAGATGATCCCTTTTTCCAACAACTCTTGAATTTTCTTTTTGATTTCAGTACTTTGATCTTCATCATCGACATCCTATAAATGCCAATGTTAGGAAGATGGCAATCTTGCTGCAACTATAATTCATGTTGGATTTCCCTCTTGGGAGGTAATACCTTTGGCTCTCGAAACATCTCATTTTTTTTACTAACCAATTCAATCAAATTTCAACTTTTGATCACAACCTTGAAATTCTTCATAATCAACATCATTCTTTGGTTTCATCATAAGAAGCACAAAATTCTTGCTTGAATTCACTAGTATTTTCATTTGCCCTGCCTTAACTAATGAAATATTTATTTTCTTAAGATGAGCTCTCACAATATATTCCACACCATTTTTGAACAAGTGGTACTTATTTTCATGGCAATAGATGAGGCCTTTTCAATCATAGAGGTAAGGACTTCCCAAAACAATTCTTGAAATATAAAGCGGTGCAACATATAATTCAACTTCATTAATGAAGTTCTCTCTGACTTCATGTTGGAAAAAGAATGACTTCGAGGCAAGACCCAGGTTCAGGCTCAGAGGAAAATAAGGTCCCACTATAGTTTAGGACAACGCCGACATTTTCGCCTTGTTCAAGGGAGATCAAGGGGTCTCACCCGAGGCATGTCTTGACCTTACTGGGATAAGAGAAATATAACCATGGTGTCGATATCCATATTATCATCTATTATCTAATGAAGTTACACTATAGCCATGCATAAACTATTCTTATTACACATTACTCAAAGAAGAGAGAAATCCCATCAGATACTTCAAGATGCACTATCATAAAAATTTTAATTAGTCCTCTATAATTCCAAACATAAGAACACATCCATTTTAACACAACAAGGACCACAATATATATATATATATATATATATATATATATATATTAACTTCTGCCATAGTGCATTACATCAGATATCAGAGTCTCCACAGAGATTTTTTCATGGAATGCAAAACACAAGACTAGACTGATCTGCTACCCCTCTCTCTCTTATCCTCCTCTGTGACTGCTTGTCTTCTTCCTTATCGAGCCTCCTCCTTCAAAAATTCCAGTCCTTTCTTATTTTTCACTTGGCTTCTTTTCCATGCTTGGTTGTTCCTTGTTCTGTTCCACTTTTATTTCTCCCACTCAAAGTCTTCTCCATGTTCACTGTCAATTACTCCTACCAATTGTGCAATTATCCATCCACGACCCACTACCTGTGCAATGACTATCTACAACTTTCCACCTTCGTAACTGTTGGTCTGCAACTCCCAAAATTATTCTGAAAACGAAGGCCCCAATAGGCCCTGGCCACAAGTTGCTGACTTGTCCCAAGTAAAAAAAAAATCGGATGGTGAGGTTTCCATGTGGTCTTCTATTGTCTCTTTCTATTGATCCTACTCTCATGTTCCCTATTCTTCCTGCACCTGTTTTGACCCTTGTTCTTCAAACAAAGGCCCCAAATTTGAGACCTTCTTTATTTCTTCTATCTTGACATTGTGGAAAACAATAATAGCATCATGCCAAGTATTCATAATTGCATCTGTAGTGTTCACTAATTTTTTAGTATAAGTAGCGTTGATCAGTTGTGGCATGTTTGAGAAGGTTGAGTCCCATCGTGGCTCTGAGTCGGTGACCAGTTGCTAGATTGATTCTTCCTTTTGTTTAACCAACGGCCTGAGGTCCCATAAGAGATGCTTGGTCTTAGCAGAGTCTTCCTCAATTGTATGAATTTTTATCCACGGGGAATTAGCTTCGTCATATAACTACTTGCGGGTGGTTGGGTCAATATTTCATCTGATATCGCAAATAGTTGGTGAATTTTCTCAGAGATTGGTTGAGCTTTCATAGCTAACGAGCTTGAAAATTCATGGATATGTTCCAACAATGTATAGGCCTCGGTTATTGTACTCCCCAGGGCCTCCTTCAGCTGATTCATATCATTCCTTATTTGATTTATCTTGTCTGTGTAAATCGTTGCTAGGTCCACAAAAGCTAGTCTGGTTGACAGAGTTTGTCGGACTTCTCGGTTTGTATTATTGAGGTCCCTGCATGCTGCTTGGATGTGGAGAAATCTTTTTATTATATCACACACCTACATATCTTTATTTGTAGCTTCTACTATATCCGCTACTGTCACCCACAATTCTTGAAATTTCTCCGTGATATGGTTGATTTGTTGCCTCAATTGTTTCTTTACTGTTGTGGATGATTACGCTCTTCAGTAAGCGCTCGTATCTATTATTGTTGTTGCTCATTCCTTTGAACCATATCATTATGCAGTGATTCTCCCTGTTGTGTTGTTTTCCGAATGTTTTTTTTTTTTCCAGCCCTGGAGGTTCTCGCTGCTTATTGCTTTGGGAATCAGACACCTTTACCTGAGCAGTTGGTTGATGGCAATAGATCACTCGGATTGTCCTTGCGGTGAACTAGGTTGATTCAACAGTGCCGATTTTTTTGGGCTTGGATTTAAAATGTGGGGGGATGGAGGGATGGAAATAAATGGAGGTAGTGCTAGTAGTGACTATTGGAATTCTGATAATGGGGTTTCTTTTGGCGCAACTTCAACTATTGTAAGGTATGTTTGAATAAGTAAGTTTAAAAACATTCCCAGCTCTACCATGGTTGTGTTAACTACAGTTACTTGGAAGGTTGCTGAGTTAACTTGTAACTCAATATTAGTCACACTAATCGTGCTTGTGGGTATAGCATCAGCAATGGTTGAGGAAGTGGATGCAGTGTGGAGTGAAGGGTCTTTAGAGTTATGGGATGTATGCGGAGATGAAACTGAAGTATTTTAAAATGAAGCTAGTGTGTTTGGGGACGATGTTAGGGTGTCTTGCAGAAGAGTGGAGGGGGTTTGGGTGATTTTCTTCGGTTATTCTATAATACGGATACTTATATTCATTTGGATTGATAGCTCCTCTTCTGTTAAATCAACAACCCAGGTTGACTTTATTATTTTGGATCTCTTTCCTTCAAGACCTAGGATGGGAGGTATAGTCTCTTTTGTTTTGTGAGGGGGAATGAGTATTGGCTAAGATTGGGAGTGAATAGTTATGAGGGGAGAGTGGAAAAAATAAGGGTCGTAATCGTGGGTGAAAACGCACCCAAAGCTTGAAATTAATTAAAATAAGGGAATGAAGTAATTGTGGCTCCAAGGATTACTATTGTCTTGTTGAATTATTTCTTTCATGTCCCCATATTCTTAGTACTGGTTGGAGTTGTATCTGTCCAATTCATTTCACTATATCTGCCTTTGTTTCCCCTAGAAGTGGCTGAGGAACCATAGCATCAAAAGACTATACATGTTTGTTTTAAAGAACTTGTCATGATATACCTAGCGTGACATGACTTCAGCATGGAAGGCCTCTTCTGTCAGTTGGAACTTCTGTAGCCTCTTCTTAAACGTATCTGCTCCTACGTAGTGAGGTCTAAGCCATGTGTTGTCGTGGGAAGCTCCACACCATATCTATTTTGAGTATTCATCCAACAATACTCTTGGGATTATTTCCTACGCATTAATAACATCTATAAATTTTCTATACCATTCAAAAAATCCTTCTTCATTAATTTCCTTACTGCCATGATCTCCAAAGGCTCTCCAAGGTGTGTATTTGAGTGCTAACAACTGCTCTTCAGTTACTTATGCAAGCGACTCTTTCCCGGCAGACACCACTTCACATTGCTAATTCCATTATAAGGTACCCATAGATGAATTCAGTAACTCTTCATAAGTTGTCCTCACAAGCTTTAGAGAGTTCTTAAAGTAGGAAAGTGCAACAATTGAGTTGCACTCTTTGCACACAGTGCTCCGCAACCGATATGGTGTCCAGTGTGCATTCTCACATTGTGTAGTGTCTCATTTTCTTCCCCAGATGAAATAACATGTGAATTTGATGTTGGGAATGTTTATCATGTCTATATTTTCTCCCTTTTCCCCTATTTTGGTGTCATACTTTCTATAGTAGTCCTTCTCCTTGACTTTCCTTGCTCTCTTGGACGTGTTCTGGAATGTTATAGCCACATCGTTCCTTGTCACCAAAATTCTAGTGAGAAGGTGGATGTCATCTATGTAAATCTTTATTTCACTACCAAGCCATAGGGAGCTATTATGAATCCTGCTAAGCAGCAATTTTGTGCATTGCATCGTTGTTCCCTTTGTACCAAAAACATGTAGGATCCGCAAATGTAAGATTGTCGATCTTTGAATTCCCTAGAAATTTTGATGAACTTGAGCTGCTTTGCAGCCATTTTCCTTGAGATAATTATCTATGTATACCTTCCTCTTGAGCACATGGAACTGAAATGAATCATTAAAATCAATTTTGATTAGAATTGCATTATCGTACTTTCCTGTGATTGACTCTAGCTTCTAGATCCTTTGGTCGAGTTCTTTCTCCACCACTGATACAACTGCCTTTTTCAAGCTAATTTTTCTCTGATAAACTGTTGTTATTGTTAGTCTGTAAGTTGGGTGCTTTGCCAATGTGTTGTTTCTAATCATTATGGAAACTTTATTCTTCTCCAATGCTCTGCTTCTTCACACACTGGTTTTTTCTTCATCCATACAAAATAATTATTAGTTTAGACACGATGGAAGTTGATGAGACTAGATAACTAACTATTTTTCAGGTTACCTCCATGGCTACAATTGTGTGGGAAGTTAACTTTGGTGAGGTGGACTCTAACTCTGCTAACGGTGGCCTTAGAAATTGAACGAACCTTATGGGAATTATTATGGATTGATGTGGGAACTTTATTACAGAATGATGTTTCTAATTACAGAAAATATCTCCAAATTTTAACTGAAACAATGGACTGACACCTACATGATGGATAATTATGGTAAAATGACAGGAGACGCCATAATTCGTACGATATTCCCCCAGACCACAATTGGTTGGGGGATAGTATCGATTCTGCAACTGTATAGTGGGGTATTATTCACGACTAAGACATTATTTGATGGCTTATTTTCTACTATTCCTGTGGAAATGATGTATCTAACCTATAGAATTCTCTCGAGTGCGAGAGTTTATTCTAAATAAAATTCAAAGAGATCATTCATGGAATGGTTTTAGGTGTGTGCCATTGACCCAACGAGGTAATACTATATCATCTAGCTATGCGAGCTTAAAATCTCTTCAATCTCATATATTTATAACATAAAACAGTCGCAACTAGTGCATTTGTAGTTTTCCTAGTAATTTTTGGAATTTGCTATCGTATAGTAGGACGTGGCCTCATTAGGGGAATTTTGAGGTCTAAAATGGGCTCCTAAGAAAAATGTACAACCAAAATAAAATTTATAAGAACCAATAGGATTCAAGATGATGATGTCAACCATGGGGGATGATTCACCATTTTTTAATTAAAAGGGTAAAAAGATTAAATAGTAATAAAATAATAAAACTACTTTTTCAACTCGTATTTTCAACTTATCTCACAAATTTTTTACTAAAATTTCGAGCGGGAGTACTTGTTGGATTCAAAATTTAATTCCTCACCTAAGGAGTACCCATGTTGCATACTTTCGATGGACCCTGCTACATGAAAAATGAGAAATACATTAAAAAATGTGATTGAAATAACATTTTTCATGTATTTCTCATTTTTCATATAGTAGGGTACATCAAAAGTATGCAACATGGGTAATCCTTGGATGAGGAATTAAATTTTTCATCCAACAAGTACTCCTACTCGAATTTTGAGTAAAAAATTTGGGAGATAAGTTGAAAATACGAGTTGAAAAAGTAGTTTTTTCTTTTTTCCCTCTTAAATTTGATGATGTAATCAAATATTATTTTAATATTTCCACTATTATTTTATAATTTCCTTAGGAGGCCCATTTTACACCTCAAAATTCCCCTAATGGCCAATGGTGAACGTCTTTTTTCTTTATGTGGCGATCATGCCAAGCCTTCTGGCACTGCTTCTGCACTGATTGATGGAAATCTGCAACGAATATAGATTCTTCCAGTTCTTGAAGTTATTTTAACCACTTTTCCACAAACTCTTCTTCATTCATTTGGGTTGTTGTTGTGATAAAGAGACTGGGGACAATAAATTTTGCATGTATAATTGCTTGTTTTCCATAGACTAGCTGGAATGGTGTCTGATTATGCAATCTCTTAACATTGGTTCTATATGCCCATAAGGTAGTCTGCATCCTATCATCCCAGTTGTCTTGATTTGCACAACATACCTTTTTAAGGCCCTTCTCTAATATTTTATTAAAAGCTTCTACAATCCCATTTTCCTGTGGGTGGTACGGGCTTCTTTTATCATGTTGTATCATAAATGTTTACAGCAATGATTGGACTGTGGCATTAATGAATTGTGTTCCTTGATATCTTGTCAAACTCCTCGGGCAACCAAATCTGGTGATGATGTTTTAAAATATACATATGGTTGCAGTGTCAGTGGTATAGTCATTCACTGGCATGGCTTGAGCCCATCTAGTTAGGAATTCTATTGTAGTTGTGATGTATCTTTCTTGTGAGTATAGCGAAACTCGAGCTATGGGTCTAATGAAATCAATTGCCCATTTCTCAAATGCTTGTCTTGCTCTTACAGGTTGTAATGGTAGGTCATCCCTATGTGAAGGTTTTCCAATCCTCTGACATACATCACATTTTTTTACATATTCCTTTTCATCTTTGTGTACAGTGGACCACCATAATCCTGCTTGTAGGATTTTCCTTGGGGTTCATTGTCCACCAAAATGTCCTCCCGCAACTCAATTATTACATTCCCATAGGATATTTGGTCACTCGTGATCCAATATGCACATTCTTATTACTTGATCCAACCCCATATTGTATAATTGGCCCGCAATGAATTGATAATTTGTTTCTCTGACTACTATGTATTTTCTTTGGACTATTGTATACTCTTCTAGATGTTTCCCCGTAGCTAGGAATATTTCTATTTCCTCCAGATAGTCTGGTATATCTTACAAGCAAAAAAAATGTGCATCTGGTAACTGATTATCTACTAGTCCTCCATTTTCTCCTGATTCAAGCCTTCAAAAATGGTTTGGTCCTAAATTCAACTTTCTTGTTTTAACTATTTCCTCAAACGTGAATTCTTGGAATAGTAGTAACCATCTACAAATTATTCCTTTTAGCACTGTCTTATTTACCATATATTTAACTGATGAATGATCTATGAAGAATTTGAATGGGCCCCCTAACAGATAGTGGCGGAACTTTTGTAGTGAGTAGACCATTGCAAGTGCTTCCCTTTCTATAGTTGTATATCTTTTCTCTGTAGTTAACAGTTTCCTGCCGGCAAAGTATATAATATGATCTATATTTGTCTCCCCGGGTTGCACTACAACTGCTCCTAATGCGATGCCAGAAGCATCAGTGTGCACATGAATTTTTTTTTCTGAATTAGGGTATATCAATATAGGTGCACTTGCTAGTTATTCCTTCATTATTTCTAGCACTTCGTTACACTCCTCGGTCTACGTGAAATATTTTGTTTTCTTTAGTAACTTCTCTAATGGGGATGTAATGTGGGCATAGTTCTGGATAAACCTTCTGTAGTAGCCTATATGCCCCAGTGTGGATCTTAGTTGCTTAACATTTTCTAGGGGGAACATATTGACGATTTCTGAAACTTTAGTAGGATCTACACATACTCCGTCTTTGCATGCGATATGGACCAACAATGTTCCAAAAGGAACTGCGAAGATGCATTTCTTTACATTTAAATATATTTTTAGTTGCCTACATCGATAAAACACTATGCAGAGTAGACTTGCATGCTTTTTCAACAAACTTTATACAGTCTAATAATCGATATAAACTTTAAAAAACATGTGGATTTTTTCTTTGAATGTTGTTATAACTATCCTTGATAATAGTACCGGTGCATTCTTCAGTCCAAAATGTATCACATGTTATCGGAGTAAGAGACCCATTCAGTTGTAAAGGTGGTTTTATTTTTTTATTCCTCATCTATTCTGACCTAGTGGTACCCAGAGAATTCATCCGTGAAATAAAAAGCTTCATTCCCTGCTACGTTGTCCAAAACCTCATCACTAAAAGGTGTGGGAAAAGGATCATGCACGCATGAAATATTAAAACTACAGTAGTCAACACATACTCTTATTTCTAATTTATCCTTTTTATTATGGATAAGAATAGTACTAACCCACCTTGATTCCTCAACTAGAAATATCAGCCCCACCTCTAGCATTTTTTAAATCTCCTTCTTTACTTTTTCTATTACCCTAGGATTTAATCGGTACGATTTGTTCTTCATCGTTATGGAATATCGTTTAAGAATTATGCGCATCTCCCCCAAATATTTTTTTATACCTTTAAATTATACAACAGAAGAAGGAAACAGATCTTCATATTCCGCTAAAAAATAAAAAATATTCTTTTGTTGTTTCTTCGTCCCAGTAATCTCCAATGGAAGCTAATTTTCACTTCTTACTACTTCCAATATTATGGTTTTTAATATTGAGCGATAGTAAGTGGAGTCCCTCTATAATAGGTCCATATTTTATTTCTCTCTCCCCTTCCCTCTGTTCAAACGAAAAGTGTCTCAAGTTCTCTAAGTCATCATCATCTATCTCATGATCTATCTTGCTACGAGCCACTGCTTCTCAGTAATTTGATTCAGACATTTTGTTTAAAGTGGTTCAATCCAATGCCTCCATTGGCCCTATTGTAGATAGGATCCTTTTCATGGCATGCAAAGCATCTTTTAAATTTTGAGCATCCTCCTTAAACAAAAATATTTTTACAAACTTGTTCGACAGTAACTCCCAATTACTTGTCTGTCTCTTTTTCTCTTCATTGATATACCATTCTTCCAGGATTGTGCCCAAGGAGTGCACAAATTTATGGACCCACAAGTTCTTGGGATACCCTTCAAGTTCCCACCAATCCTCGATGTCTTTTATGTGTGCTCTGGGGTTTGAAGTTCCCCTGTACCTCTCTTCTGGTTGCGGTCCTGCATATGCTTGGAACCTAGTCCTTAAAGACTTCACCACATCTTCCCATCTCCTAAGGTGGTTGCAGTGATTTTGCCACCACCTCACAGAGGTTGCCTAAAATGTCACATTCATTAGCGGAATTTTATTTTCATCAGGCATAAAATCATCTACTTTATTGATAAATGTGCTAACAGCTTCCATATTAGTAAGAGTGGGCTAACCTCTTACCTTTGTCCCGATCTAGTTAACTAGTCAAATGAAAGCCCACATTATGATATTGATTTTGTATCCTCCCTGTTTCCATCCATCCCACGCAACCTTAGACCCCACCTCGGAGCTCTAGACACTTCACCAACTTACTGAACCTTCTATTGTCAAATTAATGTAGTCCTCTTTTTTTCCTGTTGTCATCTGGTATAATTGATCCAGGAATCTAGAATCTTCTTTGGTATCAATTGATTTTTTGAACCTAAGACCTTGGTAAGGATCCAATGGCTAAATCACCCTAACCTCTCCATCTTCAAAGATCATCGACTCCTTCTTCAAGTCAATGACTACATAATTCTCAAATGCCCATAGTATCCCTAACAGTGTTGGATGTGGCTCTTTATCACCCATAATATCTATCACATCAAAATCAGCATAGGTTTTCACCCCCACAACATTGACCTGAGCATCTTCTAGTCTCCCAACTGATATAATACAATATTGTTTTTCCATATGAAATTGTATGGGGGAGAATGCTAACTTGAGCTTTCCAAGTGCCTCCCAAGTCTTCCTCAGGAGTATATTGACATCTGAACCTAAGTCCAACATTGTATCCATTATTTGAAAACCCACAACCTGTGCATTTCTTCTAAATTCCTTCCCTGTGTGTCTTTTATTTCTTTTAACCCTTCGTACATACCTTTCTGAAAGATTGGTAGTGATTGGGTTGACTTGCTCCAATCCACCCTTAAGAACTGTCTCCAAATTCAATTTTAACATATCCAACATTTCTTCATAATTTATAATATTCATGAATACCCTGAACCATTCTTCTATAGGATGAACTGTTGTTGCGGTCTTTTATGCTTCCTTTATTGGTTATACCTGCTGGAAGTCTCTGTGTGAGCTTAGTTTTGAGAAGGTCTCCACCACTTCCTTGAAATATTGCTTTTTTTTCTCATATTTATAACATTGATTTGGGGATATAGGCATTATCAGCATCAGTGGCTCTAACGCTCCTATGTCTCCTCCTGACTTCTTTCCTCCTCTTCTTATTATGGCTACACTTGGTAACGGTTGCATCTCATAAATTCTTGGTTTTGAATTAATTAAATTAGCACCCCTCTGTCTGTTCCTCTCTTCCCATATTTTTATTAACTCAGGGAAATCCTCCATAACATATTTGTTTAATCTTCACTGAGAGAACCATAGCCATCTAGCTAGCAGGAATTACCTCGCAACATGTCCCTCCTGATCACAATTATAACATCTTAATGGTCTTCTTCCTCCCATCCCGCCCCCCCTTATTCTTGGCACTCCTCACCCTCGAGGAGCCTCATTTACTCTATAAGATGTTCTGTTCAGTCTATCAGCCTGTGCATCCAATTCTCTACACTGGTCTGTTTTGTGTGTTGTTGAGGAACGAAACTCACAGCGAATGTTTTTGGGACATTAGAGTTCTTTTTTAGAATGGGGCATATGTGAGGTGGATGGCCAACTCCCTTACAAATTTCATAGTACTCATTTGAATTTGTATTCTTCAGGTTTGGAAATCCATGGAAGTTCGTATGACCAGGGTACAGACCTTGTGTATTTACTTGTGAAACTCCTCCAGCCGGTGGTTGTATTTTGGGTCCTGTGGATGATGACCCAATTGTTGTTCGCTGCAACCTAGGACATTATGAGACTAAATGTCCCTCTATTAAATAATATGTGCACCACACATTCAATTGCGTTGGGCGATACGATTGTATGTCCTTAAGTTTCTCCGTTAAACTTGCAATTTGAAGTTGTAGCCCCAACAGGGAGGAATCCTGGGTTGTTACACTCGATAAACCAATAACGCTGATGATTTGGGTCCATGGGATAACTGGATTTACTAATACCATCTTCAAATATTCTTATTAGCTCCCAAGTAGTCTCTCCTTCTCTCTACTTGATTTCCTAGGATTCTGATAACCCTTGATGGTTGGTTTGTGGAAATTTAAATTCTTGCATAAATTCCATGTTTACAGTTTCTATGGTTGGGTTTGAATGTAATTTTGACCATTTGATAAACAATTGTGGCGCTTTCTCTCGAAGAGTAGTCTAGAACTCAATTAACTTAACATATTCAGGTGTTTGGCAAGCCCTCCAGATTGCCTCCCACAAGTACCAGTGTTGTTCAACATCAATGTTCCCTTTTCCTGAAAACTCGGGATATCTGGTGAACGATCTTGCCATTTTTGTCTGTATATGTGGAAGTAGTACAAATCCTCTAGTTCCTCATTGAGAAATTATTTTTATAATACTATCGCTAATATTTTATTGCACTTTAGACTGAATACTATGTATTTTACTCAATCTTAGAAACTTTATCAAAAATCTATCCGGGGGAGGGATAGAGTAGCAGGGGAAGGTTCGGAAAAAATTTACTTGGAATTCTGGGAATAGGATTACCTTGAATAGAGGGCACCAGTGTTTCTTGAAACAATCATTTCATCGCATCATGTAGTTCACCATCTGAATCATTCTTGGGACTTGTGTCCTCCTCTCCATTGGATATCTTTCCTTTCTTCGATCAAGATGGGCTCCTATGAGCCTGTCTAACCCCTTCGATGGACCCCTCTATTCCTGTGGGCCCTCTCGCAACTTCTTCCTCCACTGGAAACTACGGCGCCTCTCCTTTTTGGTGTGCATTCTTGTTCAGCTTTTCAAAATTTTTTATTTCCCTCTCCCGCCACTTCTCACCTATTTGTGCCCTTTGATATTCTCTTAGATATCTTGAATTCTTATAACTTCTGTCGTCCATATCAATATTTTCCTTCTTCCACTTTCCATATCATCTATCCCTTAGGTCCTTCCCCTAGTACTAGTTGTTTAAGCTTCCATAGAAGGACTTTGGAGAGCCAACAGTCCCTCTTCAACCATCAAAGCCTTGATCCATAAGGGGATCTCTTTCAACAACTTTCCTTGCAACCCGGACTTGAATATAGCTTCCTCTTTAGAAAAGGATTGATGAATTTCAGTTGCAAACTCTACTATGTACCCCTCCACCATCGATTGTAACAAAAATTTTACTGCTCGCATTAGATTAGTATCCAACCTGTGTAAGGATGTCAGATCTGCGTGCGTCCAGTCATGACGAGATATACTCGATTCCCCAGTTTTCGTTTTTACCTGAATTCTTCATAGCCAATTGTAGAGCTCCTCAAGAAACTTTCCCCAAAAGATCTCATAAAAATCACTTGTTGATTCGGAGAATAATATTTTATCTTGTACCTTTCTTTCCTTCTGATGTTGGATCTCAACTTGTTGTGTGTAACAACTCCACTTACCCAAAAAAAAATATTCTAAATATAGTACTTTTGGTCACGTTTTTCCAACAGGTTCATCATGAGAACCTTTTTCATTAATAGTATAGCTGGAAGCTATCTTCATTTTGATATTTAATTTTGAATTAATGTCTCTTACTTGATTCCACATGCATTTTCAACATTTACTTCTTTATAGCTACATTTCTTGGCTTATTAAGAGATCCTCTTAGTTTACCTAACACTCGTAATACATTTTGTATTTAAATTTTTATCCTAACTCTTATGCCTATCCATTTTAATTTAGAAGATACAACTTCTCCTAGTTGTACTTTAGGATAAAGAAATCATTTATTGCCTCTAAATTATAATTATAATTCTTAGCCCACTACATTCAAATTTTGGTTAAATTTATAGTTCATCACCTATAAATTTCTAACATATCTCATGATATGATTAATTTAAATATAGACACTAATCCCCAACCACATCTATATTCACCTAACCAACAATTTCTATTTCCATAACCTAATAAAATTTAAAGGTTATAGGCACCAATATATTAATTAACTTTTTTACCATAAGTTAACATATCGTTTTGTTTTTCTATATTCCATACCTCTAGAATAAGGTATTCAAATGCATATAAATATATTGTATCCCACCCAATTTTATATATATTTACACCCATTTCATATATTAACATATATATATTCACATGTTCGAATATAAATATATTTTAATAAACACCTTAATGTATTCAAACCATATAATAGAAATATGTTCTCAATAATTTATGACTTCCCATGGAGTCATATACTTTACCACTCCTTGACATTTTTATGCTATATTTGATGTTTATATGTCATCCTAATCCAAATAGCAGTTTCACACACAGTAGAGTTATTAATGGTCATACCTTACGTGTATTTACATACTCACATTTATACTTATGATAAATTTGGATATATGTGTAGTTACAAATTTTCATTTAATTGAAACGTAGGGTATCCATATAACTTTACAAAAGTTGAATTAGTTACGTGCAATACGATAAACATATAATTTAATTCCTTTCCTACAATTTGACCAGGAAAGTTGGTATTAATACTTGTGTTTCAGATTCGAGATCTACATGATTTATGGTTGACGAGATGTTCAACACTCGACATTTATTTCTTATCGCTTTTGAAAAATCAACCTATTTAATGGTCCTTCCCTCTCACCTAATTTTCACATGGTTGCGTACCTTCTAGGGCACATTTAGGGTGGATCTCCCTCCACTTCAATGATGCCGATCAACTCACAGTTGTCACGACTTTTGAATGACTTAGGGCTTGGCCTTCATGTTCATTTTTGAAATTCCTTTTGTCGTTGTTCAAATGGAAAGAATAAAGAATAGAGGACCCCTCCTCTAGTTTTTTTTAGTGGAATTCTATGCATTTCCATTGCGTAACATTACTGGATATATTAATTTATGTTTCTCATAATTTAATTTCTTCCACTAGATTTTTAGTTCAGTGATCCAGTCTTTTTATGGCTAGTACATAGTCATGTTTTTTTCTAATATTTTTTTAGAATTGTCACTTTCAATTATGTCTTTTTAAATGTGGTTTCTTTAGTTCAAAATTCACTATAATTTGGCCTTTTCTCCTCTAATGTAAGGCAAATATATAAGAATTTGTGTGGACTTCATCACAATTTCTTCTATAGTGAGTTGTACTACCTTAGCTCATACCTTTGGTTTCTTTCACCAAAGTATGACTTTACCTTGCCATTGGCAACCAACAATTATTATTTTCAGATTTCTTCCGTATTCATATACCTGGAAGTAATCTTATTTAGGAGTCAGGTTTCCGCATATCTTTCCTTTTCTTATTTAAGGACTAGATATTTACTTTCATAATTTTTCTTGCCACTCCATTTTCTTCTACTCTTAAAGCAGATTCTTCCCGACTCTCAGACCTCTCTGAGTTGGGTTATGTTTCATTTGGAACTATACTTGAAGGTAATTTCTTTACCAACTTCTTTTGTTCAATACAAAAACAACCATTAATAGTTAGTCTTTAAATGAGCTAATTATTTCTGAAATGTTATTTTTAGTATTTTAGTATTAAGATCTGGTAGGGCCCCTCCCCTTCCCAGTTCCACTTACAAATGTTCTTTGTCTATCATAACAACAGTTGTTCTTTTTTTGCATTGATTCCTGCATTAATTTTTCTATCTAGAAATTAGCAATCATAAATAAAAAATTTAAAATAATTTTGACAACAAAATTTTTTCCCTCTGTTGCGACCCATAAGCCCAGAGTTTTAACATGGCCTCTAATACCATTTTGATCTTTAATTCTGAATTAATGTCTCTTACTTGCATTCCACATGCATTTTTGACGTTGTCTTCTTAATAGCTACATTTCTTGGCTTATTAAGAGACACTGTTAGTTTACCTAACACTCGTAATTCATTCGATATTTAATTTTTTATCCTAACTCTTATGGTTATCCATTTTAATTTAGAAGATACAACTTCTCCTAGTTGTACTTTAGGATAAAGAAATCATTTATTGCCTCTAAATTATAATTATAAATATTAGCCCACTACATTCAAATTTTGGTTAAAGTTATGGTCTATCACCTATAACTTTCTAACATATCTTATGATATGATCAATTGAAATATAGATAATAATCCCCAACCACATCTATATTCACCTAACCAACAATTTATATTTCCATACCCTAATAAAATTTAAAGGTTATAGGCACCAATATATTAATTATCATTTTTACCATAGTTAACATACCAGTATTTTTTTCTATATCCCATACCTCGGGAATAAGGTATTCAAATACATATAAATATCATATCCCACTCAATTTTATATATATTTACACCAATTTCATATGTGTGTGTGTGTGTGTGTGTGTGTGTGTGTGTGTGTGTGTGTGTGTGTGTGTTCGAATATAAATATATTTTAATAAACACGTTAATGTATTCGAACCGTATAATAGAAATATGTTCTCAATAATTTATGACTTCCCACGAAATCATATAGTTTACCACTCCTTGAAAAATTTATGCTATATTTGATGTTTATATGTCATCCTAATCCACATACCACGTTCACACACAATAGAGTTATTAATGGTCATACCTTACGCATATGTACATACTCACATTTATACTTACGATAAACATGGATATATGTGTAATTACAAATTTTCATTTAATTGAAGCATAGTGTCTCCATATAACTTTATGAAAGTTGCACTAATTGCATGCGATATGATAAACATATAACTTAATTCCTTTCCTACGATTTAACCAGGAAGCTTGGTATTAATACTTGTGTTTCAGATTTTAGATCTGTGTGATTTATGGTTGACGGGATGTTCACCACTCGACATTTATTTCTTATCGCTTTTTAAAATTCAACTTGTTTAATGGTCCTTCCCTCTCACCTGATTGTTACATGGTTGTGTACCTTTTAGGATGCGTGTAGGGTGGATTTCCCTCCAGTTCAATGGTGCCAATCAACTCACAGTTTTCATGACTTTTGAATAACTTAGGGTTTGGCCTTCATGGTTAATTTGTGAAATTCCTTTTTCCACTGTTCGAATGGAGTCAATAGACGACAAAGGACCCCTCCTCTTGTTTTTTCAGTGGAATTTTATGCATTTCCATTGCGTAATGTTACTGGAGATATTAATTTATGTTTCTGTTTGCTCTTTGTGGTTTACTTCATCGTTCAGGTAAGAATAATCACGTTTCTCACTTCATATTATTTCTGCGTTGTTATTTTGCATTCTTTGTCATTATGGGTCTGAGATGGTGAACGAATTTTCATTTTGGTTGCAGGTGTATTATGGAAATATAATTTGAGTTGAAATACCATATATTTCTCTAGCATTCTCGATGGCCAGAGGCAAGGTAACCCTTTTCCTTCTTATCCTCCGGTGTTCGATTTTTATTCTTTCCTCCATTTACAGGGTTTCACCCAAAATTTGCACATTCTCTGCATTTTCATTTTATTATCCGTAACTATGATATTTACCTTTCTTTTATACATAAGTTACAATTACATGTAACATTAATTTGTTTTTCCAATCCCAGACTCCTTATTTGTTCCCAACTTGCATTTATGTGTATTTTCGCATAAGGTTTCAACTCTATTCTAATTTTCACTCAAATTTCAAATTCGTTACTCATTTTTCAATTAGGATGATTGATCAGGACTTTTCCCTAATTTTCCTCCATTCAACCATTACGAATCCAGTCCTTTGGTATTTTTTTTTCCAATCAATTAATTGGGTTTGTTTCGTTCTTCAATACGTTTCATGTATTGTTTATTTGAGACCGTTTTACTAGCACTGTGAAAGGGATACTAATACCTTCACATTTAAAATACCTTGACTATATAATGAATGAGTATTAATTATTCACAGCGTTTGGATTTTTTCAATTTAATTAGTTCATTACAACATGAATTTGATATTGTATATTCAACTTATCAGAAGTAGTATCTTCTCTATTTGATTTTCCTTCTATATATGTATACATGCTTGAATTACCTTTTGTGTTGACAGAGAAGGATTAGAACTATGAGTCTCTCTCAGCTTCGTATTTCACCAATACTTGTTATTGGCTATGTATTAGTAAGACTTGTGTTAATTTCGATTTCAATACTTCTTCAGAAATTTATGACTCATTTCCTTCAATTTCCTTTTAACAGAAGTCTAATCTGTTTCTTTGAACTTTTAATTAGAAACTCCAATTTATTTTTAATTCCTACATTTGCATTGTCTTTAAAAATGATGGTTTATTTTTCATTTGTAATATGTTTTTAACATATGTCAGTATAATTTTGACAATGTATTGTAATTGCCTTAGTACATACAGTCTACTCCATATACTTGAAGTTGGAGTATGATAAACTGATAAAATTTCTGAATTGAATTTGATTCTGTTTAAATTTTAGAATTAAATTCCTTTTATACTCAATTCAATTAGTGTTTGTAGATGTCAAAATTTTTATTATAATTAAAAATTAAAATCTCTTCTTCTATTTCTAATCCTGGGAAACCCCTTTTTCTAGAGTTGCATAGTTTTCAACTGTGTCATGATCCACCATACATGGATACTGCCATCCTCATAGGTATTTAATTAATTACCTCTATTTTATAATTTCTTAGGGTATTCACATTCATTTAGTCTCTTTTAATTTTTTGTACTTGACATTCTATTTATGTCATGTACAGGAAGAAGTTCCACCTTACTGATACTTAGAAATGTATAACTTTTATTATTGTTATTCGTTGATTCTGTCTTTTGCAATTTCTTTTCATCAATTAATAATAGTATTCTAATACTTTTCTACATACTAGATTGCAAGTATGTCAACACTCATTATATTTCCATTTCAATTCTTTACATTCCACAGTCAGGAGATCTGACGCCACCTTTCACCTTCTTACAGGTTGTTCTTTCGAATATAGAGGGTTCTACCACCTCTATATCATGTTTACCAATTTCAACAACATATTCTATAGTTGAAGTATTTAATGAATGAATTTAAGCCAAAATGTAATTAAACTATGGAAATTACTATTTTTAACTGAATTGTAAGATGTTGTTATCCTCATCTCTATAAGAGGAAGTTCATATATGTAAATATTGTTACATGAAATTTAATGATATTTATGTTCAGTACATATCGATCCCCATATGACTGAATATGCATAGCATAGAAATTATTTATTTTATAGAAGTGTATTAGACTGATATCTAAATGAAAATCTGAAGTATTTAATTCCTCATTCAGATTTTTAGTTTCATTCTTCAAATTTGTACATTTGAATTGTCTATGCATCAAGTCATATATTTGTTTATGTTTATGCTAGTTATCTAAAATATACTATGTTTATATTTTCCCATCTCTTTAATAACTTACTACTCGAGTTATGGTTGAATTATATTGTTTTTTTATGCTTATACTAAAATTATTCAGATGGACCTAACAAAGAATTTAGACCCTCCCCCAGGGTTTAGAGATTCTCTATGTTGGTCATAATAATTCGTTCATTCTATGTAATCATACATAATACTTACCTATACAATTTATTGTTCAATTCTGTTAAATACATATGACAACTACTCAATTATGAACACAATATACTATTACACTTAATTTATAATTAAAGATATAAGTCTTTCAGCTACAGTTCATACACCATAATCATATCTGACTACATCAGAATTTCATGACAGATAACAGAAATAATAATACAAAATTCAACAAGATGTGTATACCAATCTGCTAAAGACTATTTTCCACCCAACCTTGAGCTTAATCCACAGCTCCCCCCGAGCAGAGACCAATTCTTCGACAGTGTAGACAACATCTTTTCTAACTAGGAATAGCTTATTTAAGCTTGCTTTCCCTCAACATGTTTCCATAACTGCGTCCAATCAATTTGGAATGTTGTTTCCCTTAGCCTAGGTTTTACTTTTGTTTCTTCCAAAAAAGCTTCTTTAAAACTAGCTTTTCCACTTTCTAGTTTTATTATTACCTCTTCTCAGTAAATTTCCACTTTACCTAGGCTTTTATTAGATATTTTTCTCCCATCTAATAAATTTAATTTATTTTGATTTTCTCCAAGGCTTTTTGCAAAACTTTTGGAAAGCCTTAGGAATCTAGTCCAACCTCGTGGATTTTGACTTCCTGGTCTCTTTTAATTCAGTCTCTACATCCTAGTACTATTTCCACATTTATATATTAATTTCCACAATTAATATATTTACCTAATTTATTTCTGAGGTCCCCTGACCTTTATATGTATTCTTGATAGAATGCCGAAAATAGGGATATTACATTGTGACATGAACCAATATACATGATTATCCCACCAACTTCAAATTTCCCTCTTGTAGATCCTTGATACCATGATATAACTCTCTGATAAAGTTTCAAGTCTCGGAAACTGAACCATTTTTTCGTGAAAGAATGAATTCTAGGAAAGACCAAGGTTCGGGCTCAAAGGCCAAAAAGGTCTCATTGTAGTCTAGGACAATTCCTACATTTTCACCTTGCTTAAGGGAAAGCATGGAGTCTCACCTGAGGCATGTCGTGACCTTACTGGGATAATGGAACTCGAACCATGGTATCGGTTTCCATATTATCATCTATTATCTAATGAAATTACACTATAACCATGCATAAACTACTCTTATTACACATTACTAAAAGAAGAGACAAAGCCCATCAGATACATCAAGATGCACTATCAGAAAATTGTAATTAGTCCTGTATAGTTCCATACATGAGAACACATCCATTTTATCACAAAAACGACCACAATATATATATATATATATATATATATATATATATATATAAACTTCCTCCATTGTGCATTACATCAAATATTAGAGTCTCTGCAAAGATCTGTCCATGGAACCCAAAACACAAGACTAGACGGATATGCTACCCCTTTCTCTATTATCCTCCTCCGCGACTGCTTTTCATCTTTCTTATCTATCCTCCTCCTTCCGCACTACCAGTCCTTTCTTATTTTTCTCTTGGATGCTTTTCCATGCTCGGTTTTTCCTCGTTCAGTTCCACTTTTCTTTCTCCCGCTAAGAGTCTTCTCCCTATTCACTGTCAGTTACTCCTGCCACTTGTACAACTGTCCATCCACAACCCGCCACCTGCCCAACTGCTATTTGCACTTGCCACCTTCACCCCAACTATCCACAACTCACCACCTTCACAACTATTGGTCCGCAACTCCCAAAGCTATTTATATTTTCTCAAAACAAAGGCCCTAACATTGTACACCGAAGAATACACTTCTGTGTAACCTGTAAATTTGTGTTTTGAATATCCAACCCAATGGATATGGTTTATAATGAGGAAAGTTTTGAAGATTAATTTTCTTGACTAAGTCTTCAAATATTAAATTGGATTGAGACCGACTATCAAATAGTGTGTCGTTTTTGTATGTTTTTAAATAGCCCTCACATGGAATAATTTAATCCTTGTTTCTTCATTTGGATTACTAGTGTGACAATTTGATGACCTAGTGCTAGCAATGGATTCTTTTCCCTTCATACCCATGGTTGTAATTTTAGCTTCATCACCCGATTCGGATCCCAAATCCTGTTGAGTGGGTGCAACTATTTTTTTTTTTACCTTGTTGTTGAATTTCTCGGGTTTAATCTCTGGATGAAGTTTCCAATCATGGTCTTCATCATGACCCTTTTTGGAACATTGTTTGCATGTCATTTTCTCTCCTTCCTTTTTAATGGATGAATTTTTCTTTCCCTTTCATTTGAAACCCTTTAATTTCTCTCCACCCTTAAATGACTTATTTTTACCCTCTTCTAGAATGTTTTTACCTCTTGCCTCAAGGTGATTGGCTTGAACACAAACCTCATCTAGGTTAGTGGGATTAAACATAGGGATAGTATTCCTTAGGTATCTATGTAAGCCCCCTATATACTTCAGCAACATTTCTTGTGAATTCAAATCAACACCTAACATAAGAGCTCTTTTTCTAAATTCTTGGGTGTAATCTTGCAAACTTTGATCTTTAAGTTGTCTAATGTTATGCCAATTGATGATGCCTTTTTTCATATACGCTAGAGGGTTAAATTGTCTTGTAATTGCAAAAATGAAATTAGACCAAGAGAGTGAGATCTTACTATGTTTTTTAATATCATATTGTGTCTCGGCTTCCCACCATACTAGTGTTGCACCCTCTAGTCTCAGGGAAGCTAGCTGAATCTTTGTATCATTATCTTGCAAGTTTTGAATTCTTTAGTATAACTAAAACTGACGAACCCATTTTTCAAGATTCTTTGCATTCACTTCACCATTATACATATGTAGCTCAAATTTAATAACAAATTTTAACAATTTTTGTTTACCAATTCCTTTTGAGGTAGGTTGATGAGTATGATTAAGGGTTGTAGTAGTGGAAGAGGAGGAATATGAAGGTGAATATGGTGGAGTAGATGGTGGATTATCACCATTTCCATTACCTCCTCCTCCTGGATAACCCTCTCCTGTTGGAGGCATGGAGCTTTCACCCTACAACCTTGTGTTCCTCTCTTCATAGAGGACCTTCACCATATTTTTCATGTCAAAGAAAGCCTTCCTAAAAGCCTTCTCATCCTTTGACATGGAATTATTTCCTCCTTCATGAGACATGCTTATTGAAGCTTCTAATGCAATTGGAGGTGAATCTTGTGGTGGATATTGTGGCAACTACGCCCTCCTTCTCCTTGCTCCAACTAGAGAACTAGCACCCACAAGCTTGCTTTCTCCTCTCTTGAGCTTCAACATTGTAAGCATCTAAACACTTGGAAAATAATTAAATCCTCCTTTCAAAAGTAAACCTAGTTCTCTGATACTAACTTGATCTGAAAGAGAATATTAGTTTTTGTTGTGCTAAGATCCAATTCAGAATATAAACAAAGTGTTTGAGGATTCTGAGGTTAATTGCAAGTTTAACATGATATTTTATGTGAATTTCATGAGAAAATTAACATTTAAAAAACACAAAACAATAGCATCTAACAGACATGAACATCACCATAGCAGTAACACAACAACATATGATGAAGGATTTCACCCCACCTGTGCTACGTCTCCTTGGTCCAACTTCCAATGGCTTTGCCCTCTTCTATTATGCTTAAAATTGTGTTTACATATGTTTATAATGCTCAAAAAACTCTGAAACATGTTCCATTAGCTCCATCATGCCCAAAAATTCATGTGTAGCCTCTTTCTACCTCGAATTTGGTCAAAAACAGACTTAGTTATGGCTTCCCTAAGTTTATGCACTATTCGCTCCACATCTTCCCAAAAATCCAGCACCATCCTACAAATCCGCCCGGAATCCAGCTAACTAAGTGCCAATTTCACCAAAAACCAGGTGAAATTGTTGTAGCACTTAAATTACCCTAACCCGCTCCCCCCACTACGCATTACATATGAAAATAAAATGAAACGAAGTCTGATGTATGGTAAGGAACATAGAGTGGAGCACAATGGAAATTATTTTGGCTTGTGGCGGTGAGCTCTTATGTTTTACCCCGACGAGGTGTGTTTTGACCCTTAACATAATTTTGGTGGACCTCAGGCTACCACATAGCAGCCCTTGGCTGGGCCACGTGGCAGCCTATGGTTGGCCACCAAAACAACCAATCAAAAACTCGCCACAACAACCAATAAAAGTGTGCCACTTGGCACAATATGATTCGACGAAGAAATTTCATTGACCGAGTTAACCTACCAATGTGCAAGTCCAGTCAATTATAAAGACTATTAACTGGGATATCTTGCATTTTTTCTAAAAACAATTTCATGTTTGACAATGTGGAAAGAACGTGTTTTTGGGAGCATATAGTGTTAGTGTTTTGTGAAACGAGTTGCACCAGATTTAGAACGATGGGATCTATGTGGTCATTCAGGTTCCACACCATTATAACAACTTTAATTTTTTAGCATAATTTTGAGCACCGGATTAGCTGAGGAGATAAAAATATCATTAGGAAAGAAGACGAAGGAACACTGGATTACAATAAAAGACCGAAGACCAGAACCACATGAAGACTCCATATGATTCACAACCCTTTGGAGGGAAGATATAAATAAAAAATCACATCTCTCATGAATACAAAGCATCAAGAGGAACATCTTGGCACTGCCACTTTATCATGAAGCCCATATTTTCATTGTCAAGTTGTGACCTATGAAAGTGTCACCACAATTTCATGTGTGTCCATGTGTCTTTCCACATCCCCTGTGGATGTAATGATGTAAATATCACAATATAAAGACAAAATGTAATGTGAAGTGGAAGTAGAAGAGTCATCCATGTAATGTGAAAAGTCATGTAGGAATTCAGATAGTCATGCATAAGTCAAACAATCATGAGGGTAGTCCAAGAGTCACATGGGAGGTGAATGGTCACCCCATTTGTTATATATACACCCTCATAGCTCATTGAAATGGCCTTTTCACCTTGGCTCCTCCTACTAGGCATTCAAGAGGAAGATTGTTTTTTTGCAGGAGCAAGTGACTGCTCTAATGCTCTACTATTTGGGCTAGTGGTGTTCACTATATTGATGTATCTTGGAACTTTTACTTAATTTAGAATCTCGTTAAGCCAACACACTTTCATGCATATGTCTTGAATATTGTAAGACTATTCTTTGAATGTTTGTGACATATTATGTTTTCATCTGTACTAAGGAAATTGAACTCTTTCGGTGCCTTTGGTACTTATCTTGTTGAAGGTTTGTTGTGTTTTCTTTAACAATCATTGCTTCCTTATGAACTATTTCATTGGTTGATCAATGATTCATTCATATCAATATGCTTGTGTGCCTTTTCTAGATAAGTAATATTACTTGTATGTAAAGGGCCCACTTTTCTCTTCCCTTCAATAGAAGGACCTTGATATTATCTTCATTTGAAAATTTCACTAGGCATACTCAATTGTTGATCTGAGATTACATGTGCATTACCCTCTTGTGCTAAACATTTTAGCTAAGACAAATATATAAGAATATGTGGAATTTGGTATGATACCCCAAATGGGGCACCTATTCCAAATGGTGTTAGGTCTAATTGGGAATTCACATCGGGGATACCTCTTTGGTTGACGTATTTCTAGCACCCATCAATAGTGTTACAATCATAACTTCAATTTTTTTTTCAACTTCTTCTTTCAATATCCACTTTTATTGTTCATGTTCCTTTCTCATTTGTTCAATATGATGGGAATTCTTGAGATCTAATTCATTCAATTTATTTTCACAATGAATTTTTAAGTTGGATCATTCAATCATAAAACCTCCTACTAGGGTTGCAGAATGATCTTTCCAACTCTCTTCACTAAATTCTTTATTCTTTTTTATTTGAAATTTTAACTCTTTAATTATTTGCATCTTACTTTGATAAGATGCTCCAAGTTCACTGACATGATATTGTTGACTATTAAGAAATGCTCCAAGGGCATGTGAAGTTTCTTCAACTTTCTGTCTCACATATCTATTTGGATGCCAGCTATGTTCAAAAATTGTTTCAAGAGTGTCCATTTTCCTCTTCTTAGCCCTTCTTACAACATATTTTGTCTCTGTATTGAAATAATATTCAGTTAAATATGGAACAGTTTCAAATATTGGTTCAATCTCATTGACATGTGATTAGCCTCAATATTGCAACAATAATGTTGCAACTCCCAAGGCTACCAAATTAAATTATCAACCTGGGGTTCGTACAAACTTAATAGGTGTCGACACTATATTTGCAGCATGCAATGTGTCCTTTTTTCATTGATTTGATGAAATGAAGTGAATGTCATGGAATCAAACCTAAACTAATTGAAGAAATGGAAATTCTTATCTATTTGTAGGAATGGAAATGTTACTCTAATTTTCACAAATGTAATGGTTAACCTACTTGCATGAATGTAAATGTGATTCTATTTGCAAAATGTAATTGTTGTATCAAAAGGAAACCTAGTCTATGAAATAGAAATGAAAATGTTGGAAATGAAAACCCTAGCTTAAGATGTATGAAAAAAAACATAATCATTAAATAATTATTCAAACACTGCATTGAAAATAGATTTTGTCAACAAATTTCATAATTTAATCATGAAAATCATCATTATGTTCCTCAAGTCATGAATCTGTCCACTAACCATAACTGCATTAGTGAATTTCAATGGAGAAGAGGAAAGTCTTAAGAGGTTTTTGGTCTTAATAAATCATGGTTTTGGAGCCTAGGGGTCATTATTCAATCATAAGGGACAAAATCTAAGCTTTTGGAGACGATCTGGTTAAGTTTACACGTGCTATAGGAGTGACACAGGAGGCCCTATTTTGTTGTAGGAGCAAGATAAATTGTCGAATGCCTGAGTAAATAAAATTAGAATTGGAAGGGAAATTTTTAATTATTAATTAGGATTTCTTAGGACTCCATTCCAAGTGGAATCACTCCAAAATACCCTTGTTAACATGTGCTAAAAAACAGCAGAAAATTACTACTCTAAAAACTGGAAATTCAAGAACTAGTGAGCTAGTTAACTTACCAAATGCCTAAACTAATCAAGTGAAAATTATATGGGGTAAAAAAAAATTATTAACTTGAATTTTTTTATGACCCAATAAAATTCAAATAAACTCAAATTAATCTAATTAACACATTATAAAAAGTAGCAGAAAATTACTACTAGTTTGCTACAAGGGATTTCCAGAAATTCTAGAATTGTGAACTAGTAGACCAATCGAAGTAGCTGAATGATGAATATGAATTTTCAAAGTTGTTATAAGGATTAATCATGCTTTTGAATCTGTAAATAAACCGAAAAAAAAAAGAAAAAAAAACGCACTTCAATCAGTTAACCAATGTAGCCTACAACAAAAGATGCATGAATAGTAAATGAAAAAGTAAGAGATGCAAGTGAAAAAGACATTTAAAGGAAATGAATAAATTGTAAAAGAGGGATCTGAGCATCCTGGGATGGACATGACCAAATAAAATTAGATTCCTATGAATGAAGCCAATCTTTAAAGCTAAAAATGACACCAAACTTCATTATTTTAATCAATACAAGTACATCCCTGCTAGAAATGAAAGTGGAGATGTTAAATAACAAGATTTTTCCACAAGAAGACTAAAAAATACATAGCCCTAGAGGAAAATTCGAATTGGTACTTATAAAAATTGATGGGGAAGCATTCTCCTTGAAAGGAGAAAGCTTTCCCCTCCAAAATACCTCAAATAATGGATCTGGTTCCCAACACTAGGAATATGCATTAAATGATAGGGAACACATTCCTATATTTTCTCAATCAATGTAGCTATATAATTTTTCAATGATTTCATGATATTTTATTCATTTATTATACAATATTGGTCCTCCTATAGTACGGAGCAAGTCCTTAGATTATATCCTCCTCCAAATGCTCATAATCTACTCAATATTCTCACAATATTCTACAAAAATAAATAATATTAGGCTCATAATATGCAATTATCTCTAAAAATTCCTAAGAAAATATTAAACCTAAAAAAAACATTATTAAGTGTAGGAGGATAGGTTTAATATAACCTTCATGTGCCTAAGAAAGGTTAGATGGGCCTTAATTTGTGTCTAATTTGGATGCCCATAAACATGCTTAAAAAGAAATGAAGTTAGAGAAATTTTTGTGGAGATGGGAGTCATGGAAAATGTGGGGGATGTTTCTAATACTGAAAGGTCAGTGGTTTTAATGTGTTTTTCAATTGAATCTATCTCTTTCTTAGCACTCTGTAATTTTTGAATGAATAGTTTCATGTTCATCCTTTTCATCAGTTTCCATCTCTTTAGTTTTTTCAACATATTGTTTGGATTTTAAGTATTATTGGGTGGTTTCTTCAGGAGGATCAAGGAAAATAATTTCTTTGGGGAACACATTCTTCTTGGTTACATTCTCCTATGATTCTTGTTTATGGTCCTTAACCTCTATTATTATCATTTTTTCTTTAATGATATGACCTTGTTGTTGTTGTTCTTTAACATTAACATCTTTTTTAGCCTCTGGACTTGCTAATTGCCAGACTATAATAGAAACATCAAGCATATTTTCAATTTGAATTTTTTGAAACTGCTTAGAAGAAGATGCTGGTTCTAAAAGTAGTTGAGTAAAATTAACTTTTAGACATTCAAGGGATTTAAAATCTTCAATTGGAATAGAATATAGGACACTTTTCTGTTTAAGAAAATATTTATAAGCGTTTTCTCTAAATTCTTGAATTGTTTCCCTGTCCTCAACATCCATTAGTTTTCCTCTTTCAATCGCTTGATCAAAACTATCAATATTTAGGAAAACATCATTCAAAGGAATATTTTGATGAGTAACCTTTTTTTATATAGATTACAAACTTATAATGAACATTTATTATTCCACTAGGGTCATAGAAAAAATGGGGTAATGAGTGAAATGAAAGATTGTTAAGTTCTTCAACTTCCTTGAATTGATGACCCCTGCCCTTCAATTTTATTCTTCCAAACATAATTAGAAAATTTGACCAAATCTTCTTCTTAATTTTACTCATCTTTTGTGCTTGACCATTTAATTTTTTTTATTTTCTACTTCTCTAAGAACAATTATTTTAGGAATGTACCTTGCAAATAGATGTGGACCAACCTCACTCCCATATATTTTGATATAGGAAAAAAAATCTTCAATGAACCAGTATCCTATTTGATCAAGTGCCTCTTTCAACTCTTGGCTAATCCTTGGAGGAGCCCTAACAAATATGACTTCATGTACAGGAATCATTACATAATTTTAAATGTCATAAAAATGAAATTTACAACTAGTTTCCCATAACATTGAAGCATAATTTTGATTCGGAAGTTGATTGTCAGTAGGATAATTCCACTTTATGAGAGGAAAGGGGAAAAAGGAAATCACAATTTCCAAGAGATAATAAGAAATAAAAAAAAAATTTGTTCATATCTTGTAGGGCATGAAACTTCCAACTTCAAAGCATCTGTCAATTTTTTAGAGAGGTTGTCAGGCCAATTGAAATGTTTTGAGTATTGGTGGAAACTTTGAATCAACAACAACCATTGAGTTTTGCAATGCTCAGTGTCCTTTTCCCCATTTAATTTCGACAATATTTTGACGATGAACCTAAAAGGAATTTTGAAAATAGCAAAAGGGAAATCCATAGATGGCTTGATTTTGAAGCCCTCTTTCTCTTTCTGTAACTAGTATTTGATCAATTTATCAAAACTTTTCCACTTTGTTTAAAAAATGTGTTTTTTAAATCATCAAGAAACTTAGATGTAAAAAAGATTTCAAGAGAATTGAGCTTATATATTTATAAAATGGTCTCTAACCTCAAGGATGTTATCACATTTCTATAGGAATCTGTAATTGTGAATGTATCAATGTCAATATGACCCAAAATCCATTGTATCATGTCATAATAAGGAAAACATTTAGGCCTTGTGGCAACCATCTGTAATTTTTTCCTTCTAATGGTTTCATACTATGCATTTTCGCCTTACTATAACTTTCTGGTTTTAGCCACCACCTACTCTCAAAGAAATTATAAATTTCCTCCCATTTCATTGTACTTGTGTCTTGCATTTTGAAAGTGGTGTTAGAAATCAAATCTAAATTCATATTATAACTTATTGGTTCTTGATATTATACCTCTTTTATTCTTTCTTTAATTTGTTGAACTCCTTGCCTTAAATCAGGGGATTGTTTCTTTTTCCCCATTTTTTGGCCTATATGGGAAATAAAACAAATAATTAAGATTCTTTATGAAGACCATTCTAATTGAATAAAAGTAAACCCTTTGAAATAACACCACTTACCAGAAGTTGAATATTATAGAGATAATTACTATAATTCAAATTGAAATTCAGGCTTTCGGGTTGTGGTTTCAGAGAATAATTGACATAAGAGCTTTAATCGGAAATAAAATGTTTTGAATGTCTTGGAAATTGAGTTGTTTAATTTGCATGGCATGTAACAAATTTAAAATTAGTGAGAAAATACCTCTCAACCATTTTTTGAAAAACGAGGTGAGATCTACATCGCAATCGGGAAAACCTCTATTTAAAACATATAAGGAAACTAAACAAACACATTGTTTTATTAGGAAAAAAAAGAAAATTTAAGAATAATGAAAGGTTCTCAAGTAGAGAAAAAATATTATTTTATTTGCAAACAGTGGAACCAGAATTAGTGTAGTTGAGCAGTCAGAGGTGCTTCAAAAAATTTAAATAGATTTACCGTATTCGACACTAACTCAAAACCAAGTCGAGCTAATTTCCTGGTTGAAGGATCAAAGGAACTACCAGGTTGAGAGGCGGAAGCTCAGTAGATGAAAAGTTTTTAGAATTAATAATATGTTCCACTTATCCTACCACTACTTCAAAAGGAGAATTGGTATATTTAACGAGGTCAATAAAGGGGAAGTGAGTAGCAAGTCCTTGCAGTGAGAAAGGACCGGTGAATGAACCTCATAACCAGGATTGAAGCAAATTCATGTAACAAGAAGAGCTACAAGGTGAATAGAGACACAACCTCCTCACCTCACGTTATGGGCCAAATAGTTATTCAACGGTTCGAGGTGCATCAATAGAAAAAGAAAACAAGGAAAATGAGACCTGACTCCCTACATTATGTCGAGCCCAACCTCCTGACCTATTCTAGTAGGAACCGGAGTAAGAGGTCCCCGACCTTGACTAGTCAGAGGTTAAACACTATTTTCATTTGACAACGCGCAAAGCGAGATAACCCTGAATCCCGACCATGGCATGCACAAGTAGGGGAACTACATAGAAATTTGTGTAAAGATTCATAAAATATTAAATTTGTTTTGTTATCATATGTCCCAAGCCATTTACGAAATAATAAAAATGATAACATGTGGTCCTTATCATGTGTTCTATTAATTCAAAACCACTACAAACAGAGGATCTAACAACGGTCCATCCTATTCACCGTACACTACATTATCTCAAAATCCCTCCAGACAGACAATATAGCAGTGAAAATGTCATTGTGAAATAAGTTGAAAAGCGCTCTGAACCAATCAGAACATAAATAAACATAATTATGAAATTTAATATATCTATGTGTGTGTGTGTGTGTTCTAATGTATATGTTACAAATTTTTTGTTTAATTTTTATCCAACAAAGACCCGACCTCGCAACCTATTCCAGTGGGACCCACAGTCAGGGTTGATTATGGTTGTGCTCAATGATGATTGAGTTGTTTTAAGTGAAGGCACGCATCATTAAACCTCGAATCCCAACTTGTTTCCCTAGGGACCCACAAGTATTGTTCACATGGAATAACTTGAGCTGTAAATGGTGTATGCTCGTGATATTTATATGTCATTTTTAATTGAATTTTTCAAATTTCTCATATCTTTAGGTATGTTTTAAGAATGAATATCCTACTGGTTATTATCGAATCAATATATTCTAGTTCGAAAAACACAAGTTGGGAGAGTCACATACTTTATTAACAATTTGTCCTTCCATAGTACAAAGGAAATTGTAGCAAGTTTTGAAAAGTTGCATGAAAAATCTTATTGAGTGTTAAAGTTGTAGGTAATTTAATTAAATGCATAAGATTGCATAAAATTTAGCGAAAATTGCTTTAAAAAAATGATATTTTCTTATTATTAAAATTATATTATCATGATTTTTTGTGGGTAGCCATCAATAATAAATTACCAGTGAAATTAAATGAGTGATCATATGAACTTTTTGCCCTGCATAATCCAAAGTCGAGAGCGGGCATTGGAACAATTTTTTGAAAGGAGAGAAGTATCAACTCTTGACTTGCTTTGGGGAATTCTAACTGTGGCATATATTTTTTTTTATTACTGATTAATAATAATATAAATTTAAAAGTGTGAAATCATTCACAAATTCCACCATGACCTAGACTAACTATGACTATGTTTAAAAAAGGAAATATTTTATTGCAATTAATAGGTTACATCAAGGATAGATTTTCAACTCAATTTGTGCACTGATGAGCATCACAATCACGTGTTACAAAATGTGAACGTCCATTAGGAAGGCTGAGGATATTCTTATCTCTTAACTTTTAGGTTGTAACTCCACATGAGGGCTTCTGTAGCTTGCGCTGGAACGTACTCTCTTAGGTAGGGCACAACCTCATGGGAGGAATTGGCTTGCATTAGAGGAAATTTTAGCGTAAAACTACCCATTAATTTTCACGTAATTTCCATGTCATAATATGTAAACCAATTAAACTCGTTTAAATTTACTAAGAGGTAGACGTAAATATTTTGGAGCAAAAAGAAGGAAAAATAAAATTTTTAATTGTATTTTTTGTTTATCTTTTTATTGGTTTACTCAAATTTCAATTGTAGGCACTCGTTGGATGTGTAATTAAATTTCGCATCCAATGAGTACCCATCATCCATACTTTTGAGAAGACCCACGTTGATAAAAATTGAAAATACATTAAAAAATGTGTTGAATCTTCAATTTTTATCAATGTGGGTCTTCTCAAAAGTATGCATGATGGGTACTCGTTGGATGAAAAATTTAATTACGCATCCAACGAGTTTTTACACTTGAAATTTGAGTGAGCCTATAAGGAGATAAGCCAAAAATATAATTAAAAAAAAGTAATTTTCCTCTTTTCCCTCCAAAATTCATAACTCTTATTTTATTATTTTAACTATTATTTTTCCTTAGGAGGCCACTATTAGGCTGAAATTTCCTCTAATGCATTTCATTGTTGTTAAAAATTTTTAGTCCGAAAGCCATACCCTGCATAGTACCTCAAGACTGAGTTGAAGGGTAGATGAAGTCATCCTATGGTAAAAATGTGAAGGTGGGTTACACTTTTTTGAGAAACGTGGGCGAAAAATTCATTTTTCCAACACTTCGGCCGAACTTTTATAAAAGTTCGGCCGAACTGTTACAAAGTTTGGCAGAGGTTTGTAACTTAGTTTAGTCGAACTCATTCCTCTGTTTACATTGATGGCGTAATGACGGCATGGGTAAACAAATTTTTGGCCAGAGATGGGAAAACTGACATTAAAATTTCGGCCAAAATATTAGTTTGGCCAAAATTTTGAAACGAATTCGGTCGAACTGTTTCTTATAAATATACAGGCCCGCAGACTGCAACAGGTTTTAGGCTTGTTACCATTTTTTTGTTATCTTTGTGTTGTTATTACGTTTTTGCGTCGTCTGATCTCTCTCTCTGTTTGTTTCGTGTTTTCTGTTACAGGGGCTTGAGGTGAGAAGCATTGGTTTTGTGTTTTTTTTTTTGTCTTCGTTTTTGTGTTTTAATTTTTGTCGCTGTTTTTTTATTCACAGGTTACAGATAACCTGCGTCTTCGGCGATCTTCTTCCTCGTTGTGGATAACCTGCGTCTTCGGCGATCTCCTTCCTCTTGGGCTCGTCGTCTCCAGGTAGACGAAAAAACTCGTTTCTAACTCAGTTTGTTTGTGGTTAGATAACCTGCGTATTACAGAGTGTTCTTTTGTGGTTATATTGTCTTCGGTCCAATATCCATAGTCCATCCTGCAACCTCCTGTTAGGATAGTCGGAAACCTCCTATGTTATTCTAGTGATAATGTGTGGATGGAAAATTATAAAATAAAATTCCCAACAACAAAAAATTCATAGAAATTCATGAGATAACTTTGCATATTTTTATCATTAATATGTAGAATGATTTCCATGAATCCTCTATAGGTGTCGTTAATTATTGACACATCAAGATTTGTTTTCCTATTCATTGGTATATTTGGAAAATCAAATTGAATACTCTAGTTATATTAGAATGATCAACCAACTTGAGTGGAGTTGTAGGAGCATGGTAATAAATCCCATTCAAAATATAATGGAATTTTTCATTGATATGTCCATATTTGGAATACCCTTGTGGATTAGGCCTCGCAGCCTAGACATATATATTCCACCTGTTTCACATGACAAACAGAACATAGGAAATCAACTTTTTCACATCAAACACAAATACTATCATGTGGATTAGATATAAGTAAACAAAATTCCTGATAGGGAATACAATTTACCATGTAATGAACCAAACTGTGATTCCGCTACAGGGAGTGCAAAATTATTTTTATTTATGCGTAACTATAAATTGAAAAACTATCAAAATTTTAATCTAAAGACTGTAAATTGAAAAAATATTAAAATTTTAATGTAAAAACTGTACAATTTTAATGCATGGGAGGTTTTTGTTGAAGTATTGATTTTAGTTGTATATAACTATAAATTGAATAATGGAAATTTACAATTTCATTTCAAAAAAACAATAATTCCATTGACTAACATAGTTATATCAACCATTACCTCATCATCCTAATCTAGCTAGCTTGCTAATGCCTCAAAGAGTAGAGTTGTATGTGTTTTCCTGGTGGCTGATAACTTTATTCTTTCCTTCAAACTCTACAAATCTAATATCTATGTGTTCTTCTTATGAGCACCAACTCACAGCTCTGTTCTTTCTTAAGCTTGTAGGTTGTATTTATCTTATGTTTCTTCCTCAGACTTTTGTTAGATTGTCTTTATCTTTCAGCAGAGTGTTTGTTTGTGGTTACAGTGCCTATCTTCTTGAATAGTCCTTGCTAAGCTAAAACCTAAGATTTTCTTTCTTATTCCTAAACTAAAGCTTCCTAATCTAGCTAACTTTCTAATGCATCAAAGAGTAGAGTAGAGTTGTATGTGTTTTTTTTCCTGGTGGCTAATAGCTCTGTTCTTTCCTTCAACCTCTGTAGATCTAATATCTCTATGTTCTTCTTATGAGCACCAACTCACAGCTCTGTTCTTTCTTAAGCTTGTAGGTTTTATTTGTGTTATGTTGCTTCCTCATACATTTGTTAGATTGTCTTTGTCTTTCATCAGATTGTTTGTTTGTGGTTATAGTGCCTATCTTCCTAAATATTCCTTGCTAAGCTAAAACCTAATATTTTCTTTCTTATTCCTAAACTGAAGCTTCCTGATCTAGCTAGCTTTCTAATGCCTCTAAGAGTAGAGCTATATGTGTGAATTTTGACATAACTTCATCAACCACTACCACTAGTTGTTTAAGTAAGTGTATAAAATAATTTTGCACCACTTTCCACCTATTACTTCAGTCATAAGTTTCTATGTGTAGATTTTAGGCCCACCTCACTAGATGATGTGGTGGTTTTATTGTAATTGAGATGATTAAATTACTAGGATTGAGGTTGGTTATTTAAAAAAAAAAAACCAAACATTGATTTAGTGATACTTTTCCATTATATTCATATTATGTTGATGCTAACTATTTTTTATTAACATACCTAAATTTACACCTTCCATGATGCTTTCTCTCCTCGTGTTGTCATTTACTTTTCTAATCTTGTAAAATGTTGAAAATGGAGTGCTTATAATGTAATGGATATGACTAATCTACATTATGTACATTTACTTTTCTAATCTTGTAAAATGTTAAAAGTGGTGTTTTTTATGATGTAATGGATATTACTAATCTAGATTATGTATGTAGTGATATGATGATAGTGTGTAGGTTGATGTTCAAGTTGTAAAATTGTAAAATGTTAAAAGTGGAGTGTTTTATGATGTAATGGATATTACTAATCTAGATTATGTATGTAGTGATATGATGATAGTGCGTATTTTCATGTTCATGTTGTAAAATTCTTGTATTTATATCAAGGATGAATGATAGTAAAAGCCAAAAATGACATTAAATTATAAAATTTAAATGATTATTAAATTTTACACCTTCCATGATGCTTCCTCTCCTAGTGTTTTCATTTAATTTTCTAATCTTGTAAAATGTTAAACTTTACTTTACTTTTCTCCAACAAACTCATCAAGGTGTGACTTTTGAAATAACTTCATCAACCACTACCACTAGTTAAACTCATCAAGGTGTGACTTTTGACATAACTTCATCAACCACTACCACTAGTTGTTTTTGTAAGTGCATAAACAAAATGACATTATTATAAATTATTAAACAATCTGTTAGGTGCTAAATCATACTTATTAAGGACATAACTTATTCAAGTTGAAAATTATTTTTTAACGTTCTTAGCCTATTGATATATGTCAAGGTAAAGGTTTCTATATGTGATTTCTCCCATAAACTTCAAGGCAAACTAAAATCTAAGGCAAACCATGTACATGTCATTTCTCCCACAAACTCATCAAGGTATGACTTTTGACATAACTTCATCAACCACTACCATTAGTTGTTTTAGTAAACTTTCATAAAATAATTTTGAAAAGCATGTACATTTCATTTCTCCCACAAACTCATAAGGTGTGACTTTTGACATAACTCCATCAACCACTATCACTAGTTGTTTTAGTAATTGCATAAAATAATTTTGCAAACCATGTACATGTCATTTCTCCCACAAACTCATCAAGGTGTGACTTTTGACATAACTTAATAACCCACTACCAATAGTTGTTTAAGTAAATGAGAACCACTACCACTTTAAGGAAAACCATGTACTGTGTCATTTCTCCTATACATGTGTTATTTCTCCCACAAAATTTTAGGCAAAATTTAAGGCATGTATCATTTCTATGTCATTTTTTTGTCATTTCTATGGCATTTCTCCCATAAACTATAAGGCAATCTTATTTCTCCCACAAAATTTTAGGCAAAATTTAAGGCATGTGTCATTTCTATGTCATTTCTCTGTCATTTATCCCATAAACTATAAGGAAATATCATTTCTCCCATATACTATAAGGCAAAGTTTAAGGCAAACCATGTACATGTCATTTCTCTCTTAAACTCTAGGAAAGACAAACTTTAAGGCATGTCATTTCTAGATGTGAGTTCTCCCATAAACTTTAAGGAAAACCATGCAAATACCATTTCTCCCACAAACTAAAGGCTTTCTTCCATTAATTCAAGGCAAAATTTAAGGCCTAAAAACTGAACCTAAAGTGGCTAAACTTCGATAGGATTTTAAAATTCCATAGGATTTTAGTCCTTCTGTTGAGTGTTAACTTCTACAAGTTCTAAAGGAAGAGTCTGTAAAGGGCCAGGTAGCCTCTGGATCTCATCTTTTCATAAATGTGGCATATCCAGTAAATTCCCCTACAGTCAATCTCTGGAACAGATCTAAACATTCCATTTCTCCAATAAACATTATGGTATTTGCTAGTGTTTATGGAACCATGTAAATGTCATTTCTATGTCATTTATCCCATAAAATTTAAGGCAAACGTTAAGGAAACCATGTACACACATTTCATTTCTCCAATTTCTCCCATAAATTTTAGTAAGTGCATAAAATAATTTTGTAAGCCATGTACATGACATTTCTCCCACACACTTTAAGGCAAAATTTAATGCAAAACATGTTATTTATATATGTCATTTCTTCCATAAACTATAAGGAAATTTCATTTCTCCCATACACTATAAGGCAATGTCATTTCTCCCATAAACTGTAAGGAAAACTTTAAGAAAAACCATGTATATGTCATTTCTCTCTTAAACTCTAGGAAAGGAAAAATTTAAGGCTTCTATCATTTCTATGTCATTTCTCTAGCATTTCTATGTCATTTCTCCCACAAACTATAAGGCAATCTCATTTATACCATAAACTATAAGGCAAACTTTAAGGCAAACCATGTACATGTCATTCGTCTCTTAAAATTTAGGCAAGGCAAAATTTAAGGCATGTCATTTCCAGATGTAATTTCTCCCACACACTTTAAGGAAAACTTTAAGGCATGTAATCTCTAGATGTGATTTCTCCCATAAAATTTAAGGAAAACTTTAAGGAAAACTATGCATGTATGTCATTTCTCCCATTAATTCAAGGCAAAATTTAAGGCCTAAAAATTGAACCTAAAGTGGTTGAACTTCCATAGGATTTGCCAAACTCAAGGCTTTCTCCCATTAATTCAAGGAAAAATTTAAGGCCTGAAAACCGAACCTAAATTGGTTGAAACTCCATAGGATTTTAGTGTACTTGTTGAGTGTTAACTTCTACAATTTCTAAAAGAAGATTCTGTAAAGGACCAGGTAGGCACTAGATATCATCCTTTCTTAAAGGTGACATATCCAGTAAATGTCGCTACAGTCAATCTCTGGAACAAATCTAAATAGAAATTCTTCATTTTAATATCAATTTCTGTACATGTCATTTCTCCCATAAACTTCAAGGTATCTAATAGTTTTCTTTTAACCATTTACATGTCATTTCTATGTCATTTCTCCCAATAAATTTAAGGCAAACCATGTACATACATATCATTTCTCCCATTTCTCCCAAAAATTTTAGTAACTGCATAAAATAATTTTGCAAACCATGTACATGACATTTCTCATACACACTTTAAGGCAAAATTTAAGGCAAAACATGTCATTTCTATATGTCATTTCTCCCATAAACTATAAGGAAAACTTTAATGAAAACCATGGACATGTCATTTCTCTCTTAAACTCTAGGCAAGGCAAAATTTAAGGCTTGTGTCATTTCTATGTCATTTCTCTGGCATTTCTATGTCATTTCTCCCATAAACTATAAGGCAATGTCATTTCTCCCATAAAATATAAGGCAAAATTTAAGGCTTTTTTCATTTCTATGTCATTTCTCTGGAATTTCTATGTCATTTATCCCATAAACTATAAGGTAATGTCATTTCTCCCGTAAACTATAAGGAAAACTTTAAGGCAAACCATGTACATGTCATTTCTCTCTTAAACTTTAGGCAAGGAAAACTTTAAGGCATGTCATTTCTAGATGTAATTTCTCCCACACACTTTAAGGAAAACTTTAGGGCATGTCATTTCTAGATGTGATTTCTCCCATAAACTTTAAGGAAAACATCAAGGCAAACCATGCATGCATGTAATTTCTCCCTTTAATTCAAGGCAAAATTCAAGGCCTAAAAATAGAACCTAAAGTGGCTGAACTTCTATAGGATCCCACAAACTCAAGGCTTTCTCCCATTAATTCAAAGAAAACTTTGAGGCCTAAAAATTTAACCTAAAGTGGCTGAACTTCCATCCATAGGATTTTAGTTTGTTTGTTGAGTGTTAATTTCTACAAGTTCTAAAGGCAGAGTCTGTAAAGGGCCAAGTAGCCTCTAGATCTCATCCTTTATTAGAGGTGACATATCCAGTAAATGCCCCTACAGTCAATCTCTGGAACATATCTAAATAGAACTTATTCATTTTAATATCCATTTCTATACATGTCATTTCTCCCATAAACTTTAAGGTTTTTTCTAGTGTTTTTGGAACCATGTACATGTGTCATTTCTATGTCATTTCTCCATAAAATTTAAGGAAAACTTTAAGGATAACCATGTACATACATTCCATTTTTCTCATTTCTCCCATAAACTCAAGGCAAAATTTAAGGATAACCATGTACATGTTATTTCTATGTCATTTCTATGTCATTTCTCCCATAAATGTTAAATAAAACTTTAAGGTAACAATGTACATGTCATTTCTATGTCATTTCTCCCATAAATTTTAAAGAAAACTTTTAGGATAACCATGTACATGTCATTTCTATGTCATTTCTCCCATAAATTTTATATCAAAATTTAAGGATAACCATTTACATACATGTTATTTCTCCCATTTCACCCATAAACTAAAGGAAAACTTTAAGGATGACCATGTACATGTCATTTCTCCGATAAACTTTAAGGCATAATTTTCTAGTGTTTTTCGAACCATGTACATGTCATTTCTCCCTTAAACTCTAGGGAAGGAAATATTTAAGGCATGTCATTTCTAGATGTGATTTCTCTCATAAAATTTAAGGCAAACCATGCACATGTCATTTCTCCCATGCATTTGTAATAAATGTTAATTTAATATATATTTTATTGAATTTGTTTTTTTTCAGGGATAAAAAAAAACCAACTAAATATGGTTGAAAAATGGACATTATGTATAGATGTTTCTTTCTATCCCAATCCAAGGAAAGCAGTGATTACAAAAGAAAATGAATATACCGGGAAGAACAACAAACAACAAGGCATATTATATTGCATTGATAGAAGGGTTGGGAATAACTGGAGAGTATGGATCAAATGGAATTGTAGTTTTCACCAATTCTGAACTTGTGTGCAACCAAATGAAAGGCATGTACCAAGTTAAGAAGGAGAGGCTAAAACAACTGCATGGAAAATCAAACAATATTGTTAGCCAATTTCAAAGTTTTAGTATAATACATTGTACAAATGTTAATAATATGCTTGTTGATCTATTCTATGGGGAAATGTGAATTCAAGATTCATCTATCAAAGATTAATTAATAGATGAAGTAGTATTATACGGGGCAATGCCAATTCAAGATTCATCTCTCAAAGATGAATTAGTGTTGAGACACTTTTCTTCAAAAATTCAAGATTCATCTCGCAAAGATGAATTAGTGTTGAGACGCTCTTCTTCAAAAATTCAAGATTCATCTCTCAAAATTAATTAGTGTTGAGCTGGTCTCATTCAAAAAAATTTGATGGTCATTGCAACATATCTTTGGTATGTGTGTGTTTTTTACTTATAAATGTGTCTTTTTTAATGACCATGTGTTTTTTTCAATTATATACCAAGTGTGCTCCCACCATGTAAAGTGCAACTTGGTGAACTTCACATTTTTATAAAACTAAAATGTGAGGACTTCAACAAATTTTCCTTTAAATGGAGTTTCATGCTTGTTTTTTAATGACCATGTGTTTTTTTCAATTATATACCAAGTGTGCTCCCACCATGTAAAGCGCAATTTGGTGAACTCAACATTTTTATAAAAAATTTGCTTAAATGGAGTTTCACACATCAATTAGTGCCTTGAAAGTTGTGTTTTACATAATTTGTACACTAAATTACATTAATTTTTTGAAATTTGTTTTGAATTTATTTTAAATAGTAATTTAAAAATAATTGTATATTTTCATTGTAGATATATCTACCATTAGAGGAATTTTGAGGTCTAAAATGGACCTCCTAAGAAAAATGTGAAACCAAAATAAAATTTATAAGAACTAATAGGATTCAAGATGATAATGTCAACCATGGGGGATAATTCACCATTTTTTAAGTAAAAGGGTAAAAAGATTAAAAAATAATAAAATAATAAAATAATAAAACTACTTTTTCAACTCGTATTTTCAAATTATCTCCCAAATTTTTTACTCAAATTTTGAGCGGGAGTACTCATTGTATGCAAAAATTAATTCCTCATCCAAGGAGTACCCATGTTGCATACTTTCGATGGACCCTGCGACACGAAAAGTGAGAAATACCTAAAAAAATGTGATTGCAATAAAAATTTTCATGTATTTCTCATTTTTCATGTAGTATGATCCATCGAAAGTATGCAACATGGGTACTCCTTGGATTAGGAATTAAATTTTGCATCCAATGAGTACTCTCGCTCGAAATTTGAGTAAAAACTTTAAGAGATAAGTTGAAAATACAATTTAAAGAAATTAGTTTTTTTTCTTTTTTCCCTTCAAAATTTGATGATGTAATCAAATATTATTTTATTATTTCCACTAATATTTTATAACTTCCTTAGGAGTCCCATTTTAGACCTCAAAATTCCCCTAATCACATATGTCACGGAGGATGAAGGGCGAAGATCATTAGAATCCCATATCTCTATGAGAGAGGGGGATCAGGGATCAAGGGATGTTCATGGTATTCAAATATAATCTTATCTCCATACATACATGTGTGCACATATGGAATTTATTTGTTATAAATTTTGTGAGTTAAATTAGTTTTTAATAAGATTTAATTTTTATTTTTTAGAAGGTAGGATGACAAGGGTGTCTAGTCCACTAATGGAGCATGGCAATGGTTCACGCAATCGTGGTATGGTTCATGCAATTTAATCAATAAATATGTACATGTATTTATATGTATGAATTCATTTTTGAATTGATTATAAATTCATATTTTTTTATGAAGCTTCCCTCTTATCTCGTGAGGTTGGTGGTGGTATACATTCCCTTGGAGGACCATCAATAGGTGGTGGAGAATTGCGTGAAGTTGGTGATATGCATTCCCCCAGAGGCAAATCAATGGATGGTCGTGTTGGTTCTCAACAAATCGGTGGTCTTTCTAGTTCTCAACAATCTCAAGGCGGGCAAGATACTAGCCAACCATATCAAGGTGGCCATCAATCTGAATATTATTTTCATTCAATTTGTACAAATTTTTTTACGTTTTTTTTTAATATACAAAATTTTATATTGATGCAGAGGGTGAAAATGTTGCTCCAAATTTTTTTCAAAAAAGACGTAGGAAAGAACGCGTTATTCAAGAATAAGGTTGCACACCAACCACGACTTATCCGTTTGACATTTTCGATATACCTTGGGAATCAGACATGCAGCAATGCACCTTACAAAGGTGTCAAAATCTTCATTCAAAATTGAAGAGAGATCTCATGGCTTTGACTCTCCCTGCTGAGAGTCGACAAAGCTTGGAAATAGTTACTCATTCTTTAAACGAACTAGTATATGTGTACCTAAAGATTGGGCCAACCACTGATACATTTGTAGAAGTGATGAGAAAAATAAAGGAAACAGTGATGGTCCCGATACATGGGAGGTTGTTAAACAAAGAGTTACAACATAAATGGCCAAGTCTATGTTTAATTTCAAATAAGGGCTGAAAAGAAAGATGCTAAAGGTGCAATATTTCAAGCACCCTCATATAGCTGGTTATTTGTATGATGGGCACCTTGTTGCCTATGGAAGACTCCCATGGAACAACGAGGTTCTACTTTATTTTGAAAATTTATTTTATACAGAATTATTTTTGGGAATGAAATTATAATGACCTCCCCTCTAAATTTTTTGGTCCTCAGAAAGGTCAAGTGTGTGACCATAGAGGCACTAGGCATGATGCTGAGTTTCCTTGCCCTGAGCCACCATTGGTTAGTCAACCTCTTCGTGTCGAAAATTTGCGGTCAGAGGTGGATGTCACTTCTCAAATTAGTCAAGAAGAAAGGGATGCCATCATTGACAATGTTTAGAGTGGATTGGTTGGAGTTGATGTTTGTCTAAATAGACAAAGAGCACGTGAGAATTCACGCACTAATTTTTTGTATTATATAGATGAATAAATAGACAACATGAGTGTTGAATATCTCATAACATATGTAAATAATTGTCGCAATGGTTGGCAGGACCTAATTATTCATGAGCAAGAGGGCATGGAAACGGTAGGTGTTAATGGTTAGGGTGATCATTTTAACACGTGTACAATTTATAATAAATACATATATATATATACATACATTTATTTGTATACATTAATCTATCAAAAATGTATCATTATATGTTAACACCATTTGCAGTTGTCACACTTGATAAATGAAGATGATGTTAATATGACGGTCAAAGCCTCTGATTCACACAATCAAGATGGGTCTCACCATCAATCACACAATCAATATGGTTCTCACCATCAAGATATGTTGTCAAATTTTAGTGTTTTTTAAGTGAATATTATGATGTACAAATATTTTTTTATCTATTATTATATATATCGAAACATGATGACATATTTTTAAAATAAATAATTGTGCACACATGTACATGTATATATAATTAAATGTTAACAGATTATGATTTCATCTGATGTTTTTGGGATGGCAGTACCTTCTTCTTCCTTGGGAGATCTGCCAAATCCACCATCACAAATATGAACAATTTTTCACTTTTAAATATGTTTTTAAGTTATATATTCCAGCTCAAAAGTTCCATCAAAAAAAGAGATCTCTAGATCTCGAGTTATTTTAAATTTTTTGAATTTTAGTTTTTTGGAGATTTTCTTTCAGAGAAACCCATAGGAGATGTGCCAAATCCACCATCACAAGTATTCAATTTTTCACTTAAATATATGTTTAAGTTATAAGTTATAAATTGAAGTTCAAAAGTTTTATTATAAATTGAGATCTAGATCTTCAGTTATTTTATACTTTTAAAATTTTTGAATTTTAGGTTCCTGGAGATGATTTCTTTTCTCCACGGACTCTAGCAATGGAGTGTATGATGGAGATAGGAACATCCACACCATTTGAACCATTTGAACAAGTTGTCTAACTTTTTTTTTAATATTATTGAATGTGTGATGCATTGAATGAATCACTATAGTCATAACTGATAGTCTATCTTGCCCTTTCACATATCTCTCCACTGAGTCTCCACTAAACTATCATGCACTGTAGTTAACTGCCGTCTCTGTCCAATTGATTTATGAGTTATTATTTAGTGAATTAATTTAACTAATTAATTCACTCAACTCTCACTAATGTGTCAATCAGTTAGAATTAGATACAATTAGTTCAACTGAGTTTAACTCCAATAGTGTAGTTAAACTGAAACAAACTCCATGAACTACTTCATCAACTCCATCATAACTCTGCCACTTGAGTTCTGACTTGAGTCCTCCATGCATGAACACCAGTAGACCCTAGGAATTGCGTAATTCCCTCAGCCAATTGATTTTCCACATCTGTTAACTGAAATTAAATGCTCCAAGAGAATAAGTTGACATTTAATGTCTGATTAATATTAAGAGCTAATAATAATGGACACTTCTATTTTTATATCGACGATCTATAAATAGACTTCGCCCAATATGTCTAAAAATAGAAATCCATCTAGTTTTCCAACTTGACCAACCATCCAAAAATAGCATCCTGCAACTTTTGAAATATGATCACCATGTCTAAAAATAGACATAGTCTAAAAATAGACTTGCGCCAAAAATAGCCTGCGGGCCCACTTAGTGAAGGAAACTCTTTTCACTAAGCTCATCATCTTGTTGAATCTCAACAGTGCCAAAGAATTCCAAGGAATGCAGGGGATGGTAACACATGCTAGATAATGGCAAGGCATTATCAGACGTGCCAGGTGATATGGAATGTTAAGATGTAAACTGTGTTGCTTGGTTGTTTTACTACCATGGTTGGATGTGAGCCTTGTCTTGGTAACTTGTTAAGTGGGATGAGTTGAGATTGGACATGAGTAGCATAATATGAGTTATAGGTAGTTCTTAGGTGAACAAGGCATATGTTCAATTTCCACGACTCATGAGAATCTGGGTTTTGTCTTAGAATCTTTGATGCAAACACACTCAAGTGCCACAACACCTCTACTTTAATGCACAATGAAATCTACTCAAATCAAGGAATAAACTAGTGCACATGGTAATTTTACCCTTTTCAAACACTTCTTCATTATATTACAGACTACAATACAATAGGATAGAGCTCCTACACCATGGATCGTGACCCTTTACAAACACTGATACAAGGAATAAAACTAGGGTTTGGTGTTAGTCGTTTGACAACCAATCTATCCCAAACAAGACAACACTTGACCTACTTACTGATGGTGGCCACATACAACCATTCTATTCCATAGGTTTAATGAGAGCACAACAGGTTTAATGTTTGGAAAACAAGGGGCCACCCACTTGTTTAGAACTTTTGATGGGTTCCATGCATCATTATGACACTCATGGACCCCAGTATGCCTCCTAGAAGGCCTTAGGACATCAGTTGACCTCTTATGAGGCTTATCATTCCTTATATGAGCTAGTTTGGTGGGATTGTCACCAAATGTTAGGGTTACTTGCACATTATTTTATGTTTAGGGGCTAATGTAGGCCCATAATCTAATTCTATCAACTCCTAATCAGTGTGTAAATAGGAACAAGACAACACTTTAACCAGTTTTTGATGGTGGCCACACATAGCCCTTTTAGTCCACATGTCCTGAACTTGACATCTGGCAGGTCCTCTTGCCTCCCATTATATTGCAACTCCTCAATTTTCCTCTATCAATGATCAAATCCTAATCAATGTATAAATAGGATTTAGTTGGATTCATTTGTATCATCACTTGACTTAGGGTCTCTCTATCTTTAGAGAACTTCACATTTTTCCTTTGAGGACTATTTTGGATGATGGATGCAATTTGATGTATGGATTTGGGCTATTTTTGTGTTGGGGATTTGTTTTTGCAAATGTGAAGCTGGTTGGATATACTCTCTAACCTTGTGAGTGAAAATTTAACTCTATTCTTCTTGCTCCTGCATACTATTGAATTGCACTATAACTAGGGCTAATTGTTGCATGATGGAAATGTGGAATTATGTGTCTATTTAGCTTATTTAATGTATGGGCCATTGTTATATGAATGAAATGTCTTAAAGATAATTTTATCTCAGTAATTTTGCACCATTTGTATGAGGTATAAATGCTTGAAGGTCATTTTTCGTATGCCTCTAACATTGGATGAAGTCGACTTTCTAGACCTCCTTGATCAACAAACCAAATTCTTGCTCATTATCATCCCTGACTCCATATCCCCAAGTGAATTGGGCACTAGTAACTCAAAAAGGGTGATGATTTCCCCCCCTTTTTTCACAATTTTCCATTTTTCCCTAGGTCTAGCCCCATTATGTCACCTAGGGCATCAATTTCCCAGAAATATAGCCAGAGGAAAACTTCGATCTCCTAGAGGCAACTGCATTGGTCGGTCCCCTAACTCTCCTCAGAATTTGGGCCGATTATGATGGTGGAATCTCTAGATACCTCAAACCCTATCTCTCAGATCAAGTTTTGCTTAGGTGTTCCCAAGGCTAGTAGGATCAATTTGACCCATCGAAGGAAAAAATCTTTCCTAATCCTTTCCCCTCACATTGTCCAGGATAGGAACATCATTGGTTGCTAAATTCCATCCCCGAACCTTGGCTGGGTCCACTTGGCCCCGTGTGGTCCCATTTGGTGTCAAAGGCCTTTCATCAAGGACCATTTGGGAATCCAAGTTCCCAAAGCATTTTATGGATTGAGAACTTCCTTCATAAGTCTTATTCTTCTCCATCAACCCTTCAATTCCCCTCCTCTCTCCCTATAAGATCAAGTCCCTTGCTTAAAAGGCAAGGAAGTCCCACTCTTTATTATATCTTAGGGAAAGGGTTTCTAGGGCTAGTGAACTAGGGCTAGGGCTAGTTGGCTGGCCCACTTGACTGCTACTTTAGTCCTTCAAAGTCTGCACATCCTTAGGCCCTATACACCTGCCCTTCTACCAACCTTGTTGTCCTTCACAAGTACAAGAGTTAGGGCTCTTCTTTGACAATAACCTAACAACCCTCCAACTATACTTTGACTACCATCAATCTGCCCAACCACAGTCAATTCTTTTTACTGTTCTAGGGCCCACAATATTTTCTTTATTTATGGATCTTCAAATATTCCACCTAACAATGGTTTGAGTCCTCTCAAAATCATTGTTCTTGTGTATCGAAAATTTGATCTTTGTTGTCCAATCTATGAACAAATCTAAACTACTCCTCTTATCATCTTTCTAACAATATGTAGATGACTAAACTAGGGTCACAAATCAGCCACTAACATTCCATTGACAAATTTTGTATAGGTTTCTTTAGATCTCTGTCTAAAACTCTCTGGATAGTCCACCAAAATCAACTCCTCTGCATGTCAATCCATTCTTCATATGGCACATTTATTCTGCATGCTCAATCTTATGCTTAGGTTCCACCCTCATTTGGATCTTCTATCTCCACACATACTGAATCTGCAAACCATCTTCCATATCCGTAGTCTACATTGCAAAAATAAACCTCGCTCTAAGGGTCACAACCATTCTTCTTCTACGCAAATTTGTCACAGTCTTAAGGGCATACCTTATGAATTAAACATGCTAGGAAATTGGCCTAACTAAGGCACTATACTTATGTCCTTATAATTTTTGTAGAACAAACCCTATCCACCCATAGAAAAAACCATGACTCTTGCCTCGATAAGAGACTCGACCTAGCTCATATGGATCCATAGATTCTAGGAATTTCTTCGACTGAATCTTGACATGAACTTTATATCTCAATGTCAACCCTCAAACTAGGGTTACCTCAGTCAATATTACACATGCGTCTAATTCTGTTCTGGCTCTAAATTACAATGCAAGCCCTCCTCCATTTATGTTGGTCTTTATCACAGACCTTGTGGCCTACTAAACACCACAAGACAAGATCGTATCAACCCTCTCTTTTATTTCATGTAGAAAATCCAACCAACAGGACTCAATATGATCTTGTAATGTACTAAAACAAGATACCAAATCCTTCCTACAATTTGTGGAAACAAAAAACGATCGCATAATCACATATAAGTAAGAGAAAGAAATTATCAATCACACAACACAAGATGTATCTGGGGAAAGCAACTGCTCAATACCCCTCTATCTCTATTGTGTATTAAGTCAAGGAATCATGAAACAATGAAATGCTTAATCTCTCATGAGATTCTCTAGCACTCTGCCAATTGTCTCCTACTGATCTAGGCAAAATCGGTCTAGTACATAGCCAATTCTCAACCTTCCTTTAGCCTGCCTTGCTCACGCAATTCCTAGGGAATTAGCTCACTATTAATTAGGAAAATCAGCCTTCCTTGATTGTGTAATCCATCATGTCATCCCAATAACTTTATAATTGCACACGAGAAATTTTGTATGAATACAACTGATAGTTATGTTCCCTTTAACCTCTGTCTCAACTGGGTCTTCCTCAGAACTGACATGCATGCAACTATTAATAGCGAATTATCAGTTATATGATTGATCGATCACTCATTGTGAATTAAATATAATTTAATTAAGTGGACCTCTCACTAGCTCATCACTCAGTTAGAACTAGTTAAACTAATTTTAACTCAATTAATTGAGTTAACTAATTCACACCTACACCCCACTAATGCATCAACTACAACTGGACCCCCAAAATATTAGAATCCCTCTACATGCCTCATCTTAGACCCTCATGATTCGGACATATGTAGGAACATAATAAAATACATAAATAAACATAAACATAGAGATGCAATAGGAATAACACTTCATTTCATTAATATCAAATACTGAAAAATTCTTACAGACATTGGAAAACAAACTAGCTCGGGCGATGGTAGCTTATCTCTAAGAAGAGATGTGGTGGCTACATGCTTTTGAACTATGTTACAATCAGGCTCAAGGGCATTTTTATTATTGAAAAATAAGAGAAAATCCTAACACGAGGAGATGTAACACCAAGAGTTTATGGGCCTCATTGGGGGTAGTGGGAAACCAACTTCCCAGGGTCCTAACTTGGTCATATGATCTCTATTTGACGCACATGATACCTAGTTAGAAAGATCTCTCCAAGGACTACAAACGATAACATGATTTCTATGAAATCACCAAAACTTTCATGCCCAAAAAACGTCGTTTGGGGCCTCAAAATGGCTCTGAAAGTTCGGGACCTGAAAAACTGACAAAAATAGTAAATTGTGCTATAATTAAGGAAACTGAAAAACTGAAAGAGACAATGGAAAGAGCCCAAGTGGAATAGGCAGGTGGCCACCAATATCCACCTTGATCTCCTTAACTCGAATTTCTTGAGCTAACTCAGTCATCATGACTTAGTTAACTGACCCAAGTTGTTATGAGATGAAATTACAATTTATTGTCCAATTTATTTAAGGGGAAAATAAATTAGACGCCTACATTCCTCACTCCTGGTACATCAAAATTCCTCACCAGTGTGGGTGCATTTTATTTTATTTCCTTTCTGGTTGCCAATTTCATTGTTTCATATTGCAAATTTCAACACTCCTTCTCAACAAGAAAGGAATTCAATCTATCCTGATCCAGTACCTTTGGAATTCTTCATGCAACACTTCGCTAGTGTTGTTTGCACCTGCAAATCCTAAAACTGAATAGCCTCCGAACAACTGAATCAATATAATGCATTTGGCATCATAATTTTTTGACTGGTGCTAGCTACTACACCTGTCTACTGGATTCTCTGCGTTGCTGCTAACATCTACATCTGTGCCCTTTTCACTGTTGCCAACTCTGATCTGCGCTCCAGTATCTGACATCAGTCACTCTGATTTCTATCTTCCTCACATCTAACTGCATCAATCTAACTGATCCTTCCTGCTACTGTTGTAATGTGGACTCCTCATAGCTAGGTTGGATCCACGAGACACACCATCTCAATGGACCCTACCCAAATTTCTTATCTTGGGATTATGTCTAGACAACACCCCACCTTTCACCTGGAGGTATGGTTGCATGCACTCCCTCTGCCCATCTGGCTTGAAATTTCTTCCTCATGGAGGTCTCTGCTTGAGTGGACGCTTCCACTTAGTATCCTCTCTGCTTCTCCAATTGCTGCTCCACAACCTTCTGAAACTACTTCTAATGTTGCATGTTGAGAGGTAATTTGTACTCCCTCTCAACAGCCAATTCTTTAACCTCTGCTTTGCTCCTCAAATCTTTGCATGCATCTGGTACCTCAAGTGCATATAGGTTCTTGACTTGCGCACATTGTAATTTTCCCACTGTTACAAAAGTTTCTAAAAAAGAGTGTACTTTAAATCGACGATATCTCCCTCATCCGAGCTCCAAATTGATTTTCCATTTGGGTAGTTTTTCACAAGGAGTCCAAATGTACATTTTTTTTTTGAAAATTTTACACCAAAATCTTCAGATATTCTTTGCAAACTCGTCACCCAAAAAAATCTTGGTCTAATATCATGTAGAAAATCTAACCAATGAGATTGAATCTGATCTTGTAATGTACTAAAACAAGATACTGAATCCTTCCTACAATTTTATGAAACAAAACATGACAATCGCACAATCGCATATAAGTAAGAGAAATAAATTATCAATCACAAAACACAAGATGTATCTAGGGAAAGAAACTACTCAAAACTGCTATATCTCTATTGTGTATTATGTCAAAGAATCATGAAACAATACAATGCTTAATCTCTCATGAGATTCTCCAACACTTTTCCAATTGTCTCCTACTGATCTAGGCAAAATCGGTCTAGTACTTAACCAATTCTCATCTTTCCTTCAGCCTGCATTGCTCATGCAATTCCTAGGGAATTAGCTCCTTATTAATTAGGAAAATCAGTCTTCCTTGACTGTGCAATCCATCATGGTATCCCAATGATTTTATAATTGCACATGGGAAATTTTGTATAAATACAACTGATAGTTATGTTCCCTTTAACCTTTGCCTCAACTGGGTCTTCCTCAGTACTGGCATGCATGCAGCTACTGATATTGAATTATTAGTTATTTTATTGATCACTCATTGTGAATTAAATCTAATTTATTATCACTGGTTGACCTCTCACTAGCTCATCACTTAGTTAGAACTATTTAAACCGATTTTAACTCATTAAATTGAGTTAGCTAATTCACACCTGCACCCCACTAATGCATCAATTGCAACTGGACCCCAAAAATATTAGATTAATCCCTCTACATGCCTCATCTTAGACCCTCAACTCAAATTTCTTGAGCTAAATCAATCATCATGAATTAGTTAACTGACACAAGTTGTTATGAGAAGCTCGATATGCCATAAGAGAACCAATAATATGCCATCCTACTTCCTAAATTGAACCGACCATTAAAGTATGCAAAATTCTTGTGAACCCTCACGTGATGATCTTACTTTTGGAGGATGATCATGGCCTCCCTTTAGAAACCCTTACGCGACCCTCTTACTCGACCTGCTTTAGGACTACATCTCTATTCGCGCCCTTGATCAAATGATCTCCTTCTCACTTGATGTTCTTTCCTTCATCCTAAGGCAAGCTCCTTAAATAGTTTTCCTAGACCTCTTAGGAACCCTCTAGAAATTACGGGTTTTATCCACTTAGACCTTAGGAAATATTAATTTTCCTTTTTAATTTTATTTTAGATTTTAAACCCCATCTTGGGTCCAAAATCCCTTTTCTTGGCTTCTTTTCCCACAAATCCTTTTGTGACCAAACTCACACAAACCCATCTCACTAGGCTTGTGGAGTACCTCCCAAGCTACACAATTCAACAACATAGTCTAGTTGTAGTAATTGTATCTTGGTCAAGCTCTTGTAGTCAAGCGAGGGCTTGGTTGGGTTCCCAAGTTGAAAATTAAGTAAGGGTAGTTGTGAGGGCATGATATCTTATAGGGAGGGTCAGGGAATTCACATTAGGAATGAGAAGGCATGCTAACACATGTCAGACAATATCAATGCATGTTAAAGAGTGTTAGGGAGTTTCGGGGCATATCAAGGGATAACTAGGTCAAATGTATGGAAAGGAATAAATAAGAGTGTGTGCCAGGGAGTGTCAATGAATTCAAGTGTGCTAAGGATGAAGTGTGTTAGGAGAAGTTCAGAATCAGATTTATAGGAGGCAAGCCTACGGTTATTATATGGGGCTCAATGTAGCAGTTTTAGACAAAGGGAGATCACTTTGTGCTAGGCACAACATTATTTTGACTTTAGATATTTTTTTCTATGAGATGTGGCACACTTTGGCTACATGTTCATGTTTTAAGCTTTTCTAGATAATTGCATATTGTGCATTGTTCTGTATATGTTTTGGGGCACTCGACTTGTGTCAGCTTATATCTTGTGTGCCTTGTGCATCTTGTCATTCTTACAAACTCTCAGTTGATGTTCTACTGTTTATATGAACTGAACATACATGTGAAATATTTCCTATGTAAGCTATGTTGCTTAGTTGTTTTATGGCCATGGCTAGATCATGTGATCCTTGTCTTGGTAACTAGTTTAGTGGGACAAGTTGAGCTTGGACATGAGTGGCATAAGATGAGTTATAGGCAGTTCTTAGGTGAATAAGGCACAATCTACTTGTAGTAGGTAAAATTGGTCAAGTTGTTGCAGTTGAAGCAAGCCAATATTGTCACATGAACTGCAGTAGCCAAGGAATTGATTAGGTTCCCAGGTCGTGAAAAATGTAAATGATATTTGTGATTACATGAGTGCCAAGGTGTGTTAGGGAATGCTAAGATGTGTCAGATAGTGTGAAGGCATGTCAAACATACTAGCATGTGCCAAGTGACAAGGCATGGCAAGATGTGCAAGGGTGTGTCAATGCACGTGAGGGACTATCAAGGCAAAAAAAGGGAGAAAGAAGTTAAACTACAAGTAAATGAACACATAAGAGGGTTAATAAGTCATAAATTTAACTTTTCCAAGAGGGGCATGCTAGGCACACCAACACTAGGCACAAATAGGTGCCAAGTGCAAAGCCTTAGTGCATTCTAAGTGCCAAGTCTTCCTTTGTTGCTTCTCATAAACTTTCCAACAGTTGATCTAAAATAAATTTAATATTAAACCATGCCAAATCATACCAAGGAATGTCAACATATTCCATACATGCATGCTATGAAGTGGAAGGGCATGTTGAAGAGTGCTAAGGTGTGCTAGAGAGTGCTAATGCATATTGAGGAGTGTTAAGGAGTACTAGGACAAAACAATAAGGGAGAACTAGGTCAAAATTCATGGAAGTTAATTAATATGAGGAACATGTCCTAGGGACTAGTGTTAATGAGTGCTAGTTGCCATGCCAAGGATGGAGTGACAAGGTATGCTAAGCATTGGTAAGGCATGTTAAGGAATATCAAAGCAACTTAAGAAGCCTCAAAGTGTGCTTGGGAGTTACACGATGTGCTAATTATATGTTCCGAATAGTGCCAAGATATGCCAATACATGCCATGGGCTAAGGATGTGCAGGGGGCCAGGGTATGTCAATATGTGTCAAGTAGTTTCAAGGAAACAAAAGGAAGAACCAATAAGGGGGTTAATAAGTCGATACTTTATCTTTTTCAAAAGGGGCATGCTAGCCACACTAATAATAGGTCCCAATACATGTCAAGGGGAATTGTGTGCCAAGTGCTAATGTATGTCGATGCATTCAATCAAGGTGTTCCAGGGCATGCTAGGGACTACATGCATGCCAACACATGCTAGGAGAGTTCTACGTTGTGCTAGCGCATGCCACCGAGTACTTAGGCGTCAATGTCATGACAAGATGTTCTAGGTACAAAGATATTCCAAGAAATGTGAGGTGCTAAGAAATGTTAGTGTGTGCCAAAGAATTAATTTAAGGTGTGCCCAGATTGTTGAGGAGTGTTAGGTCTTTCTCATTAATAGAATTGACGGAGCTTGATTATGTATTAAATAATATATTTCCTACACACACTAGTGGGACTTTATCTAAAGGTAAATTTTTAGATAATAAACTTAATAGATATGAATCATGTGTTGACTCATAGGAAAATTCTATTGAACTAGTCATTACTTGAGGGAAATTATACACACTAATTACTTCTTAAAAAATTGACTAATTCTAACCACTATGGCCTTGGAAATATTATAAAAAATACTCCACAATAATTGTATTAATCCGTTATCTTTTGACAAAAAATATATTAGCACGCACATAACATCATCAAAAAATCATTGGAATGACCAATGATGACGAAATTTTTTTGACCGTCACCAAAAGTAACAAAAAGATCATCGGTGAGGGCCATTAAAAGTTCGTCACTGGAAGTGTCACCAAATAGAGAATTAGTGATGGGCCTTTAACGACCCTCACAAAAAATGTCATTGAAAGTGGCTTTGGTGACGGACCTTAAAGGACTGTCACTATATACACTTACAACGACGCTTTTTTAAGGACCATCACCATATGTGACATTGGTGACGGACCTTAAAGGTCCGTCACAAGCATGACCCTCACCAATGTCCTTTTTTCTTGTAGTGAATATTCAATTTAATAATATCTTCTGAATTTGGTTATGTATTTGCATATTTTAGAAGAATCTCTTTCTGTTTCTTACTCTTGAATTTAAGTCCGCTTATTTCCTCCAGAGCACTAATTAGCTCCCCCTTAAGATCTACCTCACATTCATCTTCAAATTCCAAGAGATCTTCCTCAAGCTCTTCCTTGGGCATCAAAATGACTTCTAATGTTCGTTATTCATTGGGGGATTCGTCTGACCTATTAGATGCACTGTTGTCTTGTTGAACATAGAATGATCTTCAATTAAATTTGTTCCCTTTCGTCTTATTGGTGAAATTGGTTTTCTCTTTCCCTCTTGATCAATTCTCCATTTTCTTGTGAGGACATTTAGATGCATAGTGCCCCACTCTTCTATAGTTAAAGCACTTAAATGGAAGTTTATCTTTATACTTACCTGTGCCTTTCCTCAATCTTCTCACAAATTTGGCCTCTTCTTCATCGAATCAGAAGCATGTACCTTCCTTCTCTTCTCTACACATATCAACCCTAAGGATGCCTCCTTCACATTTGACTTCCATTTTGGAAGTCTCATATCATAGGCTACCAAGTTTCCAAGAAATTGGTTCATGGTCAATGCTTCCTAGTTTGTTGTTTCTTCTATGGAAGAAACCTTAGGGTTAAACCTGGATGGTAAAGATATCAATATATTTTGTACAATTACACATTCCTTAATGGTTTCTCCTAGACCTTTCATGTTATTCACAATTTCAGCAAACTTCAGAAAGAAACTGGCTATATCTTCATCTTGATTCATTTCTACATTTTCAAACTAAGCTCTATAGGCTTACAGTTTGGCCATCTTCACCCTTTTATCTACCTCATGGATATGTTCTAACGTATCCTATATTTCTTTGGCTATCTTATTGTGCATTAATTTGATAAATTCTATCTCACACAGACCACTCAATAGTGCATTCATTTATTTTTCATTAGTTATGAGATCTTGTTTGGCTTCTTTATCTGTGTCAGTATGCTTTGGAGCATATCCTAATTCCACAGTAGCCAAAAAATCAATTCCTAGAGACATTATGTTCGTCCTCATTCTTATTTTTCAGAAGGCATAGCTTTTGCCAATAAACAAAGGGGCTTTATTTTTTGAGCATCCTTCTAGGCTAGCCATCTTAGGGACCTAGGATCTCCTTCCAGTTGTTAAAATGATACAGAAGGAACTGGGTCTGATACCAATTGATGAACCATTAGTTAAACTGAGAGGGCGCTGGTGGGGGGGGGGGGTGAATCATTTTAGTACGTTCATGGACATTTAAAAAATATTTTCATTAAACTAAATTACACCTTTAGTTCATTAGAATCTTAATACATAAATAATTAACAAACTTAATATGTGTAGAGCAAGTAATTAAGGAGATTAAAACATCACATCAACACATAATCATCAAGCACATAGACAAAAGATATAAGTGGAAATCCATAAGGGAGAAAACCACATCTTATTATTGTTGTGCTGCAAAGGAAAGATCCAACTCCCTCTCGCCACTGATGTTTTGTAGGCTCCAACCTACAGGGGGCTACTACCTAAAATTATGCAAGCTACAACTTGCAAGGAAGCTCCAACTCCCATTTATTTTATGTAGGCTACAACCCACAGGAGGCTCCTACCTCAACCAACTACAAATGGAAATCTATCAAGATACAAATTGAAACAGAAGCACCAACTCCCATGTATTTTCTATAGGCTACAACCCACAGGAGGCTCCTATCTCAACCAGCTACAATTGGACATCTATCAAGATACAACTTGATATGCAAGCACCAACTTCCTCACTCTACAATAAAATCATATGATGATTTACCTGGATATCAGCTCTGTTTTTCTCCTTCTTCATTGCTGCCCTTCCAACCTTCAAATCTATTTCATATCAGCTTCGGATCTTCACAGCATCTCTATCTACTCTATCTCATTCTTCCACTCTCTAACATTTTGTAGCTCTCTTACATTCTTCTTCTCTTTCCAATTCTGCAGCTTGCTAACCTCTTCTGCACTCTTCAAATCTGCTGCACCCTTTCTCTTTCTTCCTCTATATTTTGTAACCCTCTACACATGGATATTACCTATTTTATACACATACCTTCATGACTGTTTGCATTCTCTATGGGAATATGAAGTGAACAGACATGACTCTTTCCTTTCACCCACTCATTTCTTCACTCAGCATATTCTGAATGTTACAACAATATCTACAATTATTACAATATCAAATGAAGTTTTTCTTTGTCTTGGAGACTTTCCTTTGCATCACAAACAATATAAAATAAATAATACATTTACAGTTACAATTAATTATTTTTCTCAGCCCTTTCAGTTTCTTAGCTTTGTTGCTCGTTTTTCCTCTTTTGCTTGATGTCCCTTTTTCTTTTATGTTTCTGCAGTTACATTTCCAACTGTGCTGCATCATTACTGTCTTAACCCGACTTGAACCATGCCTTTATTCTTTACACCACCTCTGCCTATTGCATATCTTACCAACATTGTTCTATGCTCTTCTCTGCTCCTTTGCTCTGTGTCAGGTTACTTACCTGAGTCTCCTTCTGCTCACGTTCATTCTTTGTTATGAAGCTACCGTAGCCGCATAACACCTCTACATGAGTGTCGAGTCAATTTCCCAGAGTTTTATCTCTTGCGTTAAGACTTACCTTTCTAACTCAAAGCCTCATCTACATGACACTGTTCTGCACGGGGTCAGGTCCTTTTACTTACCCGTGCCTTTTCTTGTTGTGTTCTACCTTTCCTTTGTTACCTGAGTCGTCCTCTGCTTCCAACATTTTCTTCATAAAATCACATAGCCCTGGACTTGAAATACATCAGATCTTGACTTCGAACATTATTGCATCCGGTCTCATCTCGTATTTCGGTGTATCAAAGGTTTAATTTTATAATTCCATTTTCAACCTCTGATGCGATTTAACACTAAAAATGCTCGGCATACACACTTAACTTTGGTTGAAGGGTCCCACAACGCGGTGACCAATCACAACGCATCACATTTCGCTTTCTCGCAAGTTTTAATGTTTTTCAACAAACTTATCTACTATTTTATGCAATATGCAATCGCATTGCATCACATCCAGCTTATCGTGCGAACTCTTAAGTAAAAACCATGAAATTTGCGGTGTGCGCTCATGCGCAATTCTTCCATGTGGTCTCTCCCTGTCACATAGCATATTATAACCTTACCATATTGCAAAAAAATTAACATTCCTTAGCGCTATTTTCTAAAATTTGTGATGTGCGGGTCCACGATTCGCCATCTATCATTGATCTACCCCCAGATCTAATGGTCCTCATTTGATCACACTTCGAACTTTATAATATTTACTTTGTGTTTATATTCTATTTCTTGTGATCTACGATGTTATGTCATGCCAACATGTGTCTTCTCCATTTTCCATCACAAATACTTTAACTTACCATGCGACTTCTTAATGCTTAGCTCTTAAATGTTGCGATTTGCAAAATCGCTCTTGATGCGATTCGATCTTCGTTGTCCATCTCTTGCCTTAAATTTTACGGCCTCTCTACTACCTTTGCTGCCTCTGCCTCTGCTTCTTTTTCCATCTTTTCTTGATCTACTCCTTTGTCTTATAGTTTGTTCTAGTGCTTCTCCTTTGTGCTCCTTTTCCATCAATGACAATATTTCCAACATAGGGTTCTATAACAACCCTTGTAAAAATATATGTAAAAAATATGTAAGACCACGGTTAATGGGACACATATTCCAAGCTGAATAGTGGAAAAAAAATCCTAGCTGGTGTTCATTTCGGTTATTATGGTTAAGCAAATTGGAAAAAGGGAATGGAAAATTCTTTGGAAATGTTTGAGGCATTAATTGGCATTTATTTTATGAAAATAATGGAAAATATGATAAAAGTAAGGTGAAAGGTCACATGTTGCATGTGAGGAGGGAAATGAAGGAAAATAATGGAAAAGAAGAAAATAGAGGCCTCATTAATAAAAAGGCTTATGAGGACCAGTTGGTAAGATTTTTGTCAGTCCAATTTTGGAGCTCTCATTATTCTCTCTCTCCCTCTCTCTCTCATACTCTTTGATACTTAGAGTTTTCTTGGAGCACCCTTAAAGATTGTGAATACTTTGTGATTTTGATAATGAAGGCAAAGGAAGAGCAGGAAATCACAAGATGACATTGGCTATAGTAGGTTCTGAGTTCTGGTATTGAGTTGCATGGATGTTCTATTCACTAGTTTTGGCATGCATGGTGTATGCATGTGGATTTTCCTAACCTTACCATTCCTTGGAGAACCATGGTATCGTGGGTTTATTTCCATTGATTGTTTTTTGGTTCTTTCTAATGATTAATTTAGTTGTTGGGTTGGGTTATTAGTTTTTGGAGCCTTAGATGGAAAAATTCTATAGAGCCCGAAAGACAATTGTTGGGTTGAGTTGCTAGTCCTAGAGCTTTGGTTGGACAAATGATTTGGAGCTCGAGAAAATCTAGGGTTGAGCTACTAGTCGTGGAGCCTTGGTTGGAACAAACACTCTACAACCCTGGAAAAAAATTGGTAGACCAATCCATAATGGTTAATGATGTACAACCGTGAGGTGGAATCATTGGTTTGGGGTTGAGATGGTTTCGTCTTTGGATCCTTGGTTTGGTGTTGATTGATGTGTTTGGTGAAGTACCACATTCATGCTTGGAATATGGCATGGAGGTGATTGGATGAGGTGAGGCTTGGCTTAGCCAATCTATGGTCGGGTGGAATGTTGAAGTCCCATCTCTAGTTGGGTTTTACAATCATAAATTAAGAGCCCATTACTCTAGTATTTGGTATGAAAATGTATTGGTTATTATGTGGATTTCATTGATGTTATATCCATGGTATTTCCATCGCTATTATGTTGGTTATAACCTTCTATTTTATGAGTGATGATGTATGGTTCTATCTCTGTTTTTTACTGTAAATGAATGCATAAATTATATGTGGTAAAATTTATTATATTTCAGCTAATGATGTAAAGGAGCAATGCTTCTTAGCAATTCTAAAGTAATTATTAGATCCCCTTGTTTAATTCTATTGTTTACACTTGTAGATGCAATGTTGTGACATGTTTAACGAAATTCCTTTCATGGTTCAATGGGGTCTGGATGAGTTCATAATGATGTGATTGCTTCCTTTTATTTTTTTTAATGTTATTTACCCTCTCCTGAAGTTGCATGAAAATATGGGAAGTGACCTCGGCTTAGAGGCTGAAAATGTGGCACGAATCCTGGAGCTGCAGGAAAAGTATTAAACTTTTGGGGCCATACCATGGCCTTGCAAGGAAATCCCACGGCTAAGGGTATATAATCACTCCCATACCTTTACATTCCTGTGGCTAAGCCTAAACTATGTCAAAAATTAGTTCCCTTAAGGGGACATGGCCCTGGAAGGGTGGGTTACCTCCTATGGATATTAATGATGTAGTGTAAGGCATGATTGTCATGTTTCCGACAGTTCCACTTCCACAAAGTCATCTAGGAGGTTGAATATCATATTATTAACCTCTCATCATATCTTTACCCTGGTTGGATGGTTACTTGGGTAGATGTGGGAGTAGGGTGTTACATAGAGATAGGGAGAGAGTGTACATGACTGCACTGTGGAATTTAGAAATATGTCCATAATGGCAGCTATAACCCCAAAGAACCCAAATGTACTTCTAAATTATATAGGGGACTTACACATCCATCCATGGAAGCAAGTGATGTTATTCAAGCCCAAAATGTTGGATGAGGCTTTTTTACAAGAACAATACTTAAATAACGTAGGCCCAAAGTAAGGGAAATCAAGTGGATCATAACAAAAAGAGCACTAGGAAGATTTTAATGAGGGGAAGAGGAAGTGGAAAGGATTACAATAAAAAATAAAACATTAAAAACACACTAGTACAAATATATGAGCAACCACTATAACCATTATAGCATTAGTGGTCATACAGAGGACAAGTGTTGGGAGTTCCATCCAAAGCTCAAGCCAAAGAAAAAAAATAAGATTCTAAGAAAAAAATCGCATGGCCACTGATTCAAGTAACTAGGTGGAAACAAACTTAGACATGGATGGGAAAATTATATGTACATCAATGCAGAAGGGGGTGAATATGAGTAGCCTTCAACAAGAAGAAGAGAGAAATGAACAAAATATCCCATATAAAGATGTAGGTTAAGAAGACAAAAAATGGTGCTTTGTTTGACTCAGGCTCATAGCTAAATCTCATAGCAATATATCTAGTCAAGAAACTGGGATCATACAATAATGAACATCCTTTCCAATATACATTAAGGTGGTTCAATAATGAGGCAAATATGGTGGTGGCCAAATAGTGAAGAATCAAATTTTATATTAGTGTTGACTTTATTAATGAAATAGAGTTGGATGTGGTTTCCTTAGGTGGAAGTGGTGTTATATTTGTGAGTCTCTATATGATCTAGGTGGATATTGGTGGTCACCCAGCTATTACACCCGGTTCGCAACATAGTTTCCTATTTTGTAGTAAAGTTTCCCATTTTGGCATTTTTCTATTTTTTTTTAGTTTCCATGTCATGAACTTCGAGAGTTGTTTTAAGGCCCTAAACAATGTTTTTTGGGTAAATGGTCTAACATAAGTCATATATTTCTTCTAAAGTTATAAATTTTACTCCTTGAATAGATCATTTCAATAGCATACCAAATATAGATCATATGCTAGAGTTACGATTCTAGGAAGTTGATGTTCCAACTTACTCCCTTGGGGACCATAAGCCTTTGGGACTTCATATCCTACGGTTATATTTTGTATTTTTAGTGCTTTATTATTGAATCTTTATGATTTTAAAAGAGCCTAGGATCATCATTATAATACAGTTTATGAAGGTGCATAACAGTCACATCTCTTGTCAAAGATAAGTGACCATTGTTTGAGCTATTTTATTTCATTTTACTTATATACAAGTTCAACATTTTCCATTATTTAATTGAATTCAAGCATCATTGTTGCTTTGTGTTTGTGGTTAGTAACATGCATTTCATTTCAATCCATTAATAAACATGGATCATATAGCTACATGTAAGATGTAATATTCCTGCAAAGTGCCAACCAATACCACATCATGAAGGATGGAAAATCCTTCATCACTAATGAACATAAGGGAAATTTGAAGATCTTATTGGCAAGTGCCAACTAGGCCAAAAATTTTATCAGTTCTAATAAGAAGTATGTTTAGTTGTTTTTAAGAGAAAACCAAATTGTAGAAGAGTCCATGAGAGATAAGTCATGCTTCGAAGGGTGTACTAAGTAATAGAAAAAATAATTAAAAGAGTTTCTACATGTGTGTAGGGGTTTGTTCCAAGAGCTTAAAGTGATACCACCCAAGGGGGAAGTAGAGCATGAGATCAAGTTGTTGCCAAATATTGGGTTATACAAGTAGTCCATTATAGAGGAAAACAAGGTGAAGAATCTATTATGGTAAATACTAGAACACAATGTCATTCAACCGAGTACCTCACCATGTGGAAAACCCATCATCATTGTGCTAAAGGATGGGTCTTAGAATATATGTATTTATTATATGGAATTAAGAAAATTATGGTTAATAACATGTATTCCCTTCCCAGGATAAATGATATATTGGATTAGTTACAATAAGCCAAATACTTCACCAAGCTAGACTTAAATTCAAGGTATCACCAGGATCAGGTGCAGAAGAGGATACCTATAATATTGTCTTCAAACTAAGATAAGGTTTGTATGAATGTGTTGATGGTAAAAAATGAATTCAACAACATGTGAGAGAGACCACCTGGTCGGAGTCCCAAATCAAAATATTATTCATATATGTAATACCTCTAACTAGTTCAGTTGGGTCCAGTTACCCTCTCTCTGTTTCTTCTAGCTTATACTATGTTAATTATTGGCCAATATAAAGAGAGAAATTAGATCTTCCCTCTTGTTGTGCACATGCAAGTAAAAGGATCCTTAGGCTAACTTTATGGCTCGGCCAAGCCACAACTAAGGTTTGCCCCTATTTGAGGGGACTTCTAGAATTCAAAATTAAATCTAAATGCATATCTATGATAATATACAAGAAAAAATCTAATCTTATCTCGAATTAGAAAAGGATAGCCTTCTCTCAATTCGAGATCAGATGGAATAACTATCTAGGGGAAATGAAGAGTTTATATGATTTAATTCGTCATATAATTTCCATTAATTAAAGAAGTATTTATTTAATTAATGAAAGAGAAAACAAAATGAAATGTATTTAAACAATAAATAGTTACTTCTCATCCCATGGGCCTATTTCAATGAATTCATATTAATTTTAATTCTATTATGTCTCTCAGAGGTACCTCCTACAAAATGTTAATAACATAAATAAATCAATATGACAACAATGCTCAGTATCACAATGTAATACACTATTTAGAACAAGAATTAAAACTAATAGCAAAAATTCTAACAATAACAAATTAACTTGCATTCCATACGATAGTACATTGTAATGAAAATTTATTAAAACTATACAATAATCTCATTTCAAATTTTAAGTCATTAAGAAGCTTCACCTCATTGAGCAAATTTTGTCTATAGAAGTGAAAAACAATTCTTTGTCTCAAAGCCAAAAATGAAATATCTCTTTGGAACTCAATTTTATGTCCATTACAAAAGTGCATATGTCGAGCAAGAAAAAATTACAGAAATTTCCCCTAACACCTCAAATATGAAGTATTCCTCTCACCTACACCTATACTCCCTTAGAAAATATTTTCATTATAGCCTCTAGTTTCAGATAATATGAACCCTTATCTTCTTCTCAAAACTACTATTTAATAATTTACAAAAATCCCAAGATGGGAGACTTGTTGAGAGTAGTTTTATAGATCTTGATTTAGAGTTACAAATTCTCCATTTTTCTCTTTGTTGGTATCTTTTCATTGCTCCAAAATGTGTGAGGTTTTAAATTATCCAATTGATCTCTTGCCACACACCAATCAAAACAAAAAATAAATTAAATCACACACTAAAATCAGAATTAGAAGATCCAAAGAAAAAAAACAACTCATGCAATTGTTAAATTAAAATAAATGAAATACAAACAAATTTCAATATGTGATTGCTTCTAATGTACATGATTATAATTTAAATCAATAGTGAGAAATGAATTAATGACAACAATTTTCTTAATTGAATGAAATTTGGACAAATCAATTTTAGGAAAAACTATTTTTTGTTCCAAATTCCTCACTTTGTCTTCTGCTGAATTTTTTGGTCTTTAAATGATTAAATTTGTTGGACACCTAATCCTCCTAGGGTTATTGTGGGAGTTGAATAGTTAAGAGGAGTCCAAGATACCTTGGAATATGTATCCAAGGGCCATCCCAATTTACGATAAATATGTATCATTATGAATAATAGCTGCATCAATTGCTTATCTTTCCTATTTTGTGTTCACATCCATGTGAGTTTGACATGGTATTAGAGCGAGTGAATTTGGGACCTGATCCAATAAGTTAAAATACAGTTGTATTATCGGTGCTTTCGACAGTCCAAAATAAAAAAAATTGCAGTCTTTGCTGGTGACTCTTTCCTCTGAACACTCTACTACATCTTGCAAACAACATCCCTACCATCCTCTGTCCCTGTGCACTTGGTGCGTTGAGTACTAAATAAAGGAGGTGAAATGATTGAATGGAGAACTCCCTCTCTGCACATTCTTTTCATTCTATTCTAGGTGCATTCCTCTCCCATTGCGCTCCTCTCCCATTCTACTCCCCTCCCATTGCGCTCCACCTCCCTTACATGCTGCCTCTGCAGTGCGAGTTTGAATCCAGCTACTATGAATATTGGCCTAACCAAAAGAGATAACACCTCTTCTTGCATGTTCCTTATTATTACAAGAGTTGTTGCAATTACCAAATGCGGCATTATTTTAGCCCTTTTCGGACTCCAAATTGGCCATACTCCATTATAAAGTTGCCTCCCTCGATGGTTGCACATTGCCTCCTGTCGTACCCTTCATATGCCTCCTTCTCAACTTGGATCCTTCTCTCGAGTCACCAACAACAAATCCCGACTTATCTCGAAAGCTCCTCAGCCCTCTCGACCACTCCCTCACACTGCTTCATACCTCCCATACTCAGTCGACTGCATAGTTTTTTGCTTGGACCTCCACCCATTGCATAGTAATTCTACTACCGCAATGAACTCTTGTATACACCCTGCGCAGTGGCCTATGTCTGGCTTTGGTCCCCAACACACTAATTCCATCTCTGTGGTAAATTTCCTCCCTCTCGTTTGATATTTTTTTTTGACTCCTATGCATTGTTGGCTTTGGTTCCCTAGAGTTGATAGTCGATTGTGCCATCAAAACAATCGACTCTTTTAATAATCACCAGGAAATACTTCGTCTGCCCTCCCACAATTGGTTGAGCCACCATCACTCTGAAATACTCCACAATTGAGAAGTTTCCTTACAACAAGCATTCAAATCTACGAATTGATGGTGAAGTTTATGCAATATACAAGGGAGCTTATTTTTAAGTGATATCAATGTAGAAACCTACCATCACCATGTCGTGAACAGAAAATGATGGAATTGATACACTGTAGAGGCTTGAATGGAGGATGTACATAGAAATGGTGTGGATTTGTATGGCGTGTTTTTAATTTTATGCTATTCATGCACAATAATTATTTTTAAGTCTAGTAGAATTGGTTTCTCATTGGTTGTGGGAAACCTTAGTGGCACACATAAATACCACTGCATTTTTTGCAACAAAGCACATTGCGTTCTCTACAATTATGATATTTAGCTACCATAAATATCATTCAATCTAGGGAAATGTGTAAGGTATCTGAGATCCATTAAATCCTTGGAGAAATTGTTTCTCACTAGTTGAAACATAATGTATTGTGATCAGTAGAAGCTATTGTTTTTAATGTTTCTTTCACTAGTTGGCCTCATAGAGCATAAGAACTTGCAAGATTTGAATTTCTCATAGAAAATAAAAATAAAAACTAGCGCACTGAAATATAAGAATAACATGCAAGGTATTATTACCACTCATGAGGTTGTTAATGTTAAGTGTCAAGGAAACAACGTTATTGTGGAGACTCAAACTTGTGAAGCTAGGGCTAGAGAGCTCGCTTCATCACTACAAATTTTGACGATATAAAGGATTATATCTAGGAAAATATTATTAATTTCCCTTTCTCTCGAGCTTATGAAAAACACAGCTTCTTGAGTACTCGTTTGTTGTAACTGAATATTGAGTTGTTTAAAAAATGGCTAAGATTGATATGTATTAGAATCACTGAATAATCTAATACATTCCACTGTTAATGAGAGAGTAAACATCAACAAGGGCACTCTCTTTAACATTCATACATTATTAAAAAATGCACAAGAAAACATCAAATTTTTGCAACTTGAATCACAACTACAACAAGAAGAGCTACAATAGCATAAGCATCATGACACCCATCAGCATCCAACAAGTAGTAAAATCAATAACATTGAGATTGACTCTCATCATGTGCCTAGTACATGAGAAGATTTGAATGCAGAGGAAAAAATCTAGCTTGCACTTCTCAAGGAAATCATCAAACCTTGGGAAGAGTTGGTCCATAACAAGCACATAACAAGTCTTGGATATGAAAAGGATGTTTCCTTTCATATTTCAGATTACTCAAAGCCCATCCAGTTCCATAGTGCATGATTTATTTATGACAGTTCACCTTCAACTATTCAAGATTCTACTCCTCTTCCACAACAGATTGTGAAATTCCAACACTTTGATCGAGTTTTCTATATGGAAGATAAGTGTTTTGATCTTCACCAATGTGATCACTGTCATAAACCACTCATTCTTCACATAGATGCTTCAGAAAGAAGCCTTCCACAAGAACAAAGATTCATCTTGGATGGATCACTTCTTGGCAATGGGCAACAATAGCCAAGAAGATGTTTCAGTCATATGTCAGAATACCTTCTAGAATATCAAAAGGTCTCCTAGTTTATTTTTCGACATCATTTCACCTTGTATTTGACGGGGGTGAATGATGGTCATCTACAAGATACATAGCCACATCAAGCAAGCCCGAACCACAACCTTCCATACCAGATTCAGAGTTGTAGCCAGAGACGAGATGCCCATGAGCATGCCTTTGGTTGGTGATCAAGCTTAAACCATTTATATGACTTTGAGCTTATTCCTCTTCAAATAATTGGAGACACTTTATCTATTAGAAGAATTCAATTTATTGCCAGTTTCAAGGAGTTCCAAGAAATACGTCAAGCATTACAGAGTTGGTGGTCATCTTAAACCATCGCAAGTTGCAAACCTCCCTTTTTGAGGTTGAAGGTCTCCCAATTAAAAACGTTAGGAGAACTTACTCTAGCAAAAGACCTTGGCTTCTTGCCATATTTGGACGAGTTTTGGGAACTACACTAAGCATTGCAGTGTTGTTTGTCAGCCTCAAACCACCATCTTATGCCAACATTTCAGAGATAACATCCAACCTAGTGCTTCCATGCATATTTTGCACATTTTGTATTACAAATTTCTTCTTGGACTCATACATACCACTTCGGATTAAGGGGGGGAATGCTGTACACCTAATCCTCCTAGGGTTAGTGTGGGAGTTAAACAGTTAAGAGTCCAAGAGTCCTTGGAAGATGATTCCAAGGGTTACTCCAATATATGATAAATATGTACCATTATGAATAAAAGATGCACCAATTTTTTTTCTTTCCTATTTTGTGTTCACATCCATGTGATTTTGACTAAGTATGCTAAAATTAACCCTCCTGAATTATTCTCCCATGTCTTATGTTTCTAATGAGCTATTGTGAACTTCATTTGGTTAAGTAAATATTGAGATGTTCCTCTTCAAAGTTGAAGTATCAAAATCATAATTCTGGAAAAAATTCTGCCTCGACCAAAATTAAGAAAATTTAATTAAAAATTCTAATCTAAATTAAATTCTAATTATTAAATGTTTTTTCCTGAGAAAAATAAAACTTTTCATTAGAGTTAACAAAAGTTACATCGCATATGTCCCAGCATTCCATAAGTTCTTAACCCCACGAAGTGGAGCAAGAGAATCTACCATCGAACACTAGAGTGTGGAATTGTTGGCATATAGCAAGAACACTCAAGGACTAGAAAGACAGAAAAATATGCTTAAATTGTAATGAGCATCGACCATGTGCTAGAAAGCTCCAAAACATGCCTCCCAACCGAGATAAACACCCAACAGTGACAACGATGGTAGCAACCATCTGAAACTTGGTCTTGTAAAAGGCTGGGAACAAATAAAATTAATTATTTACACATACATTCATGAGTTTAGCATATAAATACACAACATCACATATAAGTTTGAAAGTCTAAGAACAGAAATATCCAAAAATATACAACCCATCTAGAAGATATAACGGTGATGGAGAATAATAAAGTACATAATGAGAAAGAACAACTGAAAAAGTTGGGGAATCCCCCATCAATATGGTCTGGTTCTCAATACACAAACCTCCAAACCGTCCATCTCTTCAATCATCTAGGAGCCCTGAGCCTTTCTAAGACCAACTTTACACAGGCCGTCAGCCTTCTAGTTCCGCTCCCTGTAAATATGGAAAACATAAATCCATGTAAAGCATGATTTTAGTGAAAGAATCTCGTGAAGAATGGGAAAAAATAAATAATTTCGACACCATTGATATTTGCTAAACCAATTTATGACATTCAAAGAATCCCCAAATATCTGAATCGATGTGATGTCTTTGTGAAGAAGCAAGCACCAAATAAGTTTTAGAGTTTGAAGCTCCGCAAAATTGTTTGTTACTAGACCTAGACCCACCGATTATGTAGAGCAAATATTTAAACTTTCATGAATGATCATGCCAGCCCAACAGAGCCCCTCAACAACCGCATGATCAAAATAGGCCCAAGGAATGCATGGGGTAATAATGTCACACAACACCTATCTGGGGCGACTTGCCTCAGAAGGTGAAGAACAATTCGAGAAAATGGCAGCGCATTCACCAACCACTAGAGTAGGGGAGGAGACTGAGTCTTTAAATATAAATTTATTCCTCGAAATCCATATGCCCCAAGAGATAATCAGTGGTAAGAACCTATGATCTGGGTCTTTTCACTATTCCCAGTAGTTATTCCATGCGATATTGCATGTGACACCTGTCCACAAAGAATCCACATTGCATAATGACAGGGTATAGATCTACACCTTCTTAGTAATAAATATTTTTTTAAGAGTGTCCCATGTCGGAACTTTTCGATGAAGGATGTTCCAAAAAAATAGTATAGTCTTGGTCGGACATTCAATCTCCCACAGAACCTTGTACCACCATTCCTTATTCCCCACCTCCGTGGACGCCACAATATGAGCATATCCGGCCTTGGGGGAGTAAGAACTAGATTTCGAGTGTATCCAAAAAAGATTATCAGGAGAGTATTTTAATCGAACCCGAGTATTTTCTAGCTCCTGTATGTAGCCCTTCACTTCCCCGACCCACTCAGGATTCAGACCAATCTCCTCCGCTTATTTCTAGGCTTGGATCCATAAATTGGTTCTACCAAGGTTTTCAATTTGATCGAGAGTGTTGAAGCCTTTTTGAAGAAGAATTTCCATGAGCCCATCTGATAGGGATTAATTACCATTGCAACCTACCTAGGGGTCCAGGCCAATTTTTCACTGCTTCCCATTTCCAATATTCCATGTAAGTCTATGATTGACCAAGTTGAAGACATTAATGGATGCTTTCCAAATGTTTGAGACTCTCCTTATTTCTTTGACCAAAGTCTGAATCCAATCATCCAAATGGACTGGGTTAATATATTTTTTTTTAGCCACCGAGGTCCACAAATTATTCTCTAAAGTAATTCTCCAGATGGACTTCGCAGCCAGTGCAAAAGCAAAGGATTTTAATTTTTTGATGCCCCATCCTCCCCACTCCTTGGGTTTAGCTATCTAATCCCAGGCCACCCATGTAAGAAATTTTTTATCCTCCTTGCCCAACCAGAGGAATTACAGATACTTCTGATTTTGTTAAGTATGCCTACAGGAACCCAAGCCAGACTAATCCAGTAGACCGGGACTGCAAGTAAAACCGATTTAATTAGAACTAGTCTACCCGCTCTGGGGAGCCACTTGTGACTCCACGAATTAATTGTTTTCTCAATTTTAGAGACAAGTCAAAACCAATCCCGTTTTCGGTACCCATCAGGTTTTAATAGGAACCCTAAATATTGGATGCTAGCATCCAATGGAGCTTGTAGGAAGGGGATAAGATCAAGCTTCCATAACAAATATTCCTTCGAAATACCTTCATGGGATAGAGAATACTTTTTATTGCTGATCACGAGTCCAATAGCCTTCATAAATAGGTCAAAAATATATTTTAAGGTTCTGATATGGCATTTGTTACCTTTGCTAAATAATAATATCTAATCCGTAAAAAGTAGATGTGTAACATAAATATTAGGAGTCACTTTGATACCCCCCAAAGACCTCTCACGTTTGGCCTTGTGGATGAGTTGACTAAGACCTTCTTCCCCCAAAAGAAAAATAAGGGGGGCCAAAGGGCATCCCTATCTTAATGCCCTTTCATTTGAAAAGAATTAAGAGGCTACTCCATTAATAAGAAAAACAAAATAAATATTAGTGATACAACTTATAATCTGATTAATAAAATCAATGTGGAACCCCAAATGGGTTAATAACAGTCTCATATAGATCCAATTAATCCTGTCATATGCTTTGGATAGGTCAACCTTGATAACCATACATTTTTTGTGAGATAATTTAATACTATGAAGGGTATCCTGAGCCACCCCAATGGCTTCATGAATTTTTCTGCCATCAAGGAAGCCAAATCGTTCCCTTGATATGCAGCCTGAAATAATAGGCTTAAGGAGGTTGGCAATTGTTTTGGAAATAATTTTATAGATACAATTACAAATGGATATAGGATGGAAGTCATCGAAGGATGTGTGGGCATGAAATTTAGGAATGAGAGCCAGAAAATTCGAATTTATGGAATCATGGATGAGGCATTGTGATCTGGATTCCTCCACTACATTAGTAATATCTTTTTTTTTGTAAGTTTGGTAGTGCCTTTCATTTTTCTCTTTTTTCACTTTTTAACTCCATTTTTCATAACATGTCTAGATACATCACCCCGATCAGGGAAGGGAATTGAACCTGTGATGAGTGCTATAACAGTCCGCCTCATCACCGTTTAACCAAGACCCCACAGACCACTACATTAGTAATATCATCCCCCATTAGCTCAAAAAAATGTTGGAAGAATTCCACTGTCCATCCATCCGGCCCAGGGCTTTTGTCAGCTTGCTTAGATTTAATAATGATTTCAATCTCCTTCTTTTCCACCAGAGCCAAAAGAAAGTTATTTCTTTCCTCATCTGCATAGCGAGGTAACAGTTGTGCCACCTGAATGATTTCCCTTATTTTAACCTCATTCTGAGCTGCATAAAGGTTTTTGAAATGATTTCTGCCCATAGAGGAGATATCTTTGAAAGTATCTACCTTGAGCCCCTCAGAGTTCTCCATTTCCTACTTGGTATTGGAATTCTTCCATCCCTTAGCATAATTATGAAATAATTTTGTATTTTCACCCCCTGCCTTCAACCAAATGGCTCGACTATGGAGACGCCACATTTCTTCTCTATCCCTTAGAATTTTACTTCTTCTTGCTTCCAGCTCTATGATCCTGTTTCAGGCCTCTTCATCCATGAAGACCCTCTCCCCATAATTGTACAAGACACCCAGGGATTCATTGATATTGTTAATAGAATCCGAGTCTTTATGGGCCTTATCTTTAACCCACTGAATGGTGGCATTTTTTATGATTTTAAAGTTATCAATAAAGGCCCGTGCATGATATTTTCCTTCCTCAGCCAGAATATTTCTCTAAAGGTTAGCCACCAATTGGTTGTAATCCTCCTCCTTGAGTGAGCCAGAATTAAGCTTGAAGGGGGCGGGAGGTTTTCTAAAGGGTCCTTTAAGATCTAAGAAAATGGGGGAGTGATCAAAGACCCCCCCAGATCCAAGCCATTGATAGAACCCAACAGGACTATTTACAAAATCATCACTTAGAAGAAAGTGATCCAACCTCTTGGCGATATGAGCCTCACCCACCCTGTTTTTCCTCCAAGTGGGCATCATTTTAGTAAGCGATGGGTCAAACAATGACCCATCCCACAGTGAGTTGAGGAAGAAGTCGACTAGAGGGTCAATATGCGCTAAAGGGCCCCAAGATTTTGCTCTACCCACTAAGAAATTTAAATCGCCCCCCACAATCAGCTTTGGGCAGTTCATAAAGGATTTCCTTTTGAATGAGTTCTAGAAAGAGGCCCTCTCCACACAAGGGCCATATATGTTAATCACCGAGAAGGTTCATTCCAATTCCATCGAGAAGGCCTCCACCCCAATTAGTGACTCTGAAGTCTAGAAGTTGATGACATTGATTAAGTTGTTCTTTAGACTAGTCATCATCCCCAGAGCGACCCCTCATGAAAGAGGGAATAAAGGTACAATTAGGGAGGAAAGAGGAAATAAAAAGAGAAATATGCATCCCAGTACCCAAAATCTCTTGGAGGAAGATGATATCTGAGTGATGGATATTTACAATGCTGTTTAAACACTAATTTTTTGGGTTCACTGGCTAACCCCCTACACTTGAAAGAGAGCACAATCATTTTAAAATAGGTTTTGGGGACTTTAATGCTCTAAGAACCCCTTTTAGGGATAATTGTCTACCATCCACTATGTTAATAATGGCCTTGAGTTGGGCTTTGGATAGGTTAGACTTCCTACCCCTGATTTTTTTCCTTTTCTCAACAATTGGTAATTTACCCAACCCCCCAAATAGTTCCTTCTCTAACAGTTTCTTTTCTCTGGGTCTCATATTGTAGGGAAAAATGTCAATGGAGAAGTTGGGTATGGTGGTAATCATACTATCCATGGCCATAAAAAAATTCTAACACACATATATTGGGAAGATGAAAGAGTGGAGGGACTAGGCTTATCTGAACAATTGTACAATTGATCAAAAGAGTTTAAAATAGGAGAGGAGGGGCAAGGATGAGTACCCTATAAATCCGATGTTGGATTAGTAAGGATTTTCACTGCACCTCCGCTACCACGTCCTCATCCAGTTCCATTTGTGCGTTGTCTCCAAAACTACGTTTTTACCCCCCAAAAGTGTTTCTCTCGATGTGATCTGCATAGCCACAGTAGCTTCTGGAGCCAGTTCCCACACCGAAGGATTTCCCTAAAGGGACAAGGGTATCTTCTACACCCTAATATCCACTTCAGAGGGTCCTCCCAGATGCGGAAACTCGTGTCTAGACGTGCCATGCTGTGAAGGGCCCTTCTTTTGTTTACGACATTTTTTGAAACCCCGTGGATAGTCCCTAGCCAGGTGACCCAAAGTGTGACACCTATGGAAGCGGAAGGGGAGATGGTCATAGTTAATAGTCTACTCTATAGCGTGACTGCCTGTATTCATGATAATCTTCCCAATCAGTCCTTTCTTAGGAGCCAATTTAACTAAAATTCTTGCAGTATTCCTTGCTTTGGATTCCAAAAATGACATGTCAAAATCCAAAAATGTCCGCAAACTATTTCATATTTCCCAAAAGACCTCCATCAACTAGAATTGTGGGGGTAATTCCATCAATCGCACCCAAACCAGAATCTCATCCATTCTTTCCCTGTTTGCATCAAAGAGGGGCGTCCACTGCTTGAAGAGAATGGGTGCAATACCAAACCCCCATTTTCACGCTAGTATCCATTATAATGTTTCAATTTTTTTAAATTTCACCATATACCATCCTTTAGATAATGTAATGACCTCTTCCCCACCTTCAAGTGCTTCCACCCAACTTTTCTGTATCCAATCCGATATGTAATCTGTTGAGAAAACCTTGTCTCTGGCCTTGCCCACTAGAATAAGTTTGGAGGTAGCCATAACATTGTCAAGCTATAGATCCACACCAAAAATCATGTTTGGAAACTCCCAACTATCCTTGATTGTCTTCCCATTTTTCCTTTTGTTTCCCTTGTGTTCATCAATTTTCATGGAAAAATTCGAATATTGCACATCTCCTCCTGATGAAATTTCTTTAGATCGACCTTCATAGTTCTCGGATTGAACTACCTCGACCCCTACAAAGACCTTTTCTTGACTGGTGTTAGAGCCTACCCAAGCATGACCCAAACTGAGGCCTTCCCAAATACCTGGGTTCTCATGTCTTTGTTGCCCAGCCTCACTAAAACCGATCCCTCCCTTAAAATCTAGAAAACACCCACTCAACCCTCCAAGTGAGAAGCTGCCAAAACCCCCTCCAAAATTCCACTACGGCCTATTTAAGTCCTCCAACCCAAAAGATGTCGACACCCCAAGACCCAGCTAGGGTTCTGACCCCGATTGCCGAACAACTAGAGAAGGAATGATTGAGGGGTTAGAGCTGCAAGAAGTTCTATCAGCCTTTGTACCTTTTACACCTACCCTGAAGAGAATCTCCTCCAAACCCTGAGGAAAACAGTGTTCACGGGGCACATCAGATCCTAGGCACCCGCGATAGTCACGCAAAGGAATGGTAGAGGCAGAGTACAAATCATGGTCCAAGGGTTTTTGAAGGAACCAAGACCGGTTGGTTCCACCAACTGACGGTAGGGGATGGAAAAGTCAAACTTCTTAAGGGATGCAAATCCAACCGCCGAGTTCCATTTAACATTTACCTCCCCACCCTTGGCTTCATATGACCGCGTGGGAAGGGATATCTTAGCCAGGTTAGGGGTCCTAGGTTCTAGACCCCAGAAAGAACAAATATCTTCAGCTTCGAGCTCCACATCATTGAACTTCTTATCATTACCCATGGAACAAAAACTAGTAGAAACCCCGAACGAAACCCCCAGCCACAACCACCCAAAAATCTGGTGGACAGAACCGACACAAAGTGGGATACCCGGGAGTCAGAAATGAAATGACAACCGACAATAAACGGAAGAAAACCCCCAACAAAGAGAGTCTCAGAGAATAAAAAACCCCACAGTTGGGCTCCCCACAAAATCAGGCCCGATAAACCCAAAAAATTTGACACAGTCCACAAACCCAGCCGATAGAAAACAGTATGTAGAAAAGCACCCGTAACAGGTTTTACCTCCACCGAGAAAGAAAAATTTAAGGCTAGGAAACCAGAGAAGACCGCAGCCACAACTTGAAAGATAAATTTGACCGTATGTGCAACTCCAAGACTCCCCTCACTCTAGCTACCTAGACTGTCAGAAGCGAAATACCAGCATCAAGAGGAAGATAAACCTCCAGAATAATAATAAGGTAAAAAATTAAACAACGGGTTGAAACCTGTTCAACATGCCGAAGAAAAACCATCGCAGTTAAACCTGCTCACAAAAAAACAAGGGAAAATAACCCTCATCACGACAAAAAGGGGTTTAAAAAGGAGAAAAGTGTCTGGGAAAACTCTCCATGTGTAAACAGTCATGGAGAGACGAGTTGCTCGACAAGTGCTAGCCCGCCTGCCTGTCCATAGGTGTCCCACATGCCAAAGGCCATGGGTATCGTGACCAGAGCTCCATTTGAAGTTCCAACCAACAGAGGATACGTGTCAAGTGTTAGGGTTCCGCCATTCCACCATTCACGAGTACAAAGCCAATTTTAATTATTAACTAACTAGATAATGAAAACTAATGAATTTTAATTATTAATTTAACTAAACAAATAATTTTAAGTAAAATTATTCAATTTATAAATTAAAATTATATTATAAAAAAATAAATTAATTTAAATAATTAAAAATGTCAGACTAGGAGGTAACTGCACCAAAAAGATTGAATGAATTGATTAAGGATGCATATGAATATGTACATGGAGGTGAGACCCTTGGGATTCATTTCCTAGTGTCTCTTCAACTTCCTTATTTTCTATTTACATTAATGTACAATTTTTCCCAATCCATTAGTATTAGGTGTGAACATTACCCCCTTAATTTTAAGGGATGTTGATGAGTCCAAGCATTGTTCTGAATTTTTCAAACTTTTCTCTTCCAAGCGCTTTGGTGGAGATGTCTGCAATCTTCTCATTTGTGGAAAAATGACATAGATGGATTGTTTCGGCCTGAACATGATGTCAAATCAGATGGTATTTTTTATTGATGTGCTTCATTCGATCATGGAACTTTGGGTTCTTGGCCAACATTGTTGCAGAAGTTTTATCGACCATGAGTGGAGTTGAATGCATTTGTTTTATCTACAAATCTTCTAGGATTTTCTTGAGCCACAAAATTTCCTTTGTGACTTCAGCTATTGCCACATAGCCTCACTTGTGGAATCTACTGGATCAGACAATTTGTGTGATCTCCAGGAGACAACTCCTAATCCAAGACTCATAGTATAACCTAAGGTGGATACCCTGATTTATTTGTTTCCATCAAAGTCAGAATCAGAGTATCCGATCAAGCTGAAGTTGCCCACCTGTGTATATTTGAGTCCAAAGTCTTGAGTCCCTTTCAAGTACCTTAGAACTCTTTTTTCAACAGACCAACGTCCCTCACAAGGTTTTCGCATAAACATGGAGATGATTCTCACAACAAGTGAGTTGTTTGGTCTGGTAGTAGTCAGGTAGATGAGACTTTCTACAATATTTCTATAGTTCGTTGCATCCTTAAATTATTTCCCTTCAATGAATGTGAGCTTCAAGTTTTTTTCCATTAGAGTGGTCAAATGATTGCACTCAACCATGTCAAACCTATTCAGTAGGTCTCCAATGTACTTCTTCTAAGAGAGGAATATAAACTTAGGAAGTTGAGTCACTTGAATACCAAGATAGTAGTGAACATAGCCCAAATATTTCATTTCAAAACCTTTCTTCATTTCCTTCTTTATGGATGCAATATAAATCTCATTGATACCTGTCATCAAAATATCATCTACATACAGCACAAGATATACAACTATTTTCCCAACTTTCTTGACAAACAAAGTTGCATCGTCAAGATCATAATGTTTGAAGTTAAGTTTCAGAAGATGCCCAGTTAACTTCTCATACCAGGCTCGCGGTTCTTTCTTGATGCCATACAAGGATTTTATAAGCTTAAATACTTTATGTTCTTGGTATTCACAACAAATCATTCTGGATGGGACATAAAAACATTCTCTTTTGAATCTCAATTGAGAAAAGTAGTTTTTACGTACATATGATGGAGTTTCCAACCATTATGAGCTTCTAAGGAAAATAATGTTTGAATGATAGCCCATTTTGCTGTGGGGGGGGGGGAGTCTCCTCATAATAAACCCCTTCTTTCCATGAAAAACCTTTTGCCACAAGCCTAGATTTGTGCTTGTCAAGTGGGCCATCAGCTTTGTACTTGTTTTTGTAGACCCACTTGCAGCCAATTGGTTTGGTTCCCAATGGAGGATCAACTAGATTCCAAGTGCATTTATTTATGAAGGTATCATAATCCTTTTGCATCACTTAATTCTATTCATCATGACAGGTAGCTTATTTGAAGGAAGTTTGTTCAAGATCTATATACAAATTCAATTCACAATTATAAGAAACATCCATATCAACTGGTGAATCAAAATCATCTACATCACCTCCATTTTTCCTGGTGGAAATACTTGTTCCAGTATTTCCAACCTCACCGGGACAAACATTTTCCAATGTCAATGTCAACCATTTTGAAGGACCTTTCTGAGATGGCCCAGACTGCTCATTTGATTGAGTTGGGATTGAATCAAGATTCAGTCTCCCAATTATTTCAATCACACCACTCAAAGTGCCATATGTGGTTGGTTCAGTATAGGAATCCCCCCTTCAAGATGTGGAATACGATTACCAAAATCTTTAAATCACTTTTCATATGTGAATCTATCCAAGCAATGAAGTTTCCGCTCAACAACACTCTCAGTCTTGGAATATACAAGGAATATGACATCTCTAGATACAAAAAAATTCATATTAACTTCATCATAGAGATTATATCCTTTGGAGGTATTTGAATACCCCAAGAAGATACATTTTTGACTTCTTGTGGGCGGAAATGTGAAGCTGGGTTACACTTTTGTGAGAATCGAGCGCCGAAATTTTTTTTCAGCAATAGTTCGGCCGAACATTTTATAAATTTCGGCCGAACTTTCTTAGAAAGTTTGGCCGAACTCATGATTCTGTTTAGCTTGAAGGCACACTGACGGCGTGGGCAAACAGAATTTTTGCTGGAGATTGGAAAACTGGCAACATAAGTTCGACCGAACTTATAAAAAAAGTTCGGCCGAACTGTGAGTTTGGCTAAACTATTTTCTATAAATAAATTGCCCGTGAAGTTTGTTGGTTTACCAGTTTCATTGTTCGCGTGTTTTTTTCTATCCCTATCGCTGCTGCTCTATTTGCGCTGTTGCTCCTCCTAGCCACGCTGGTGCTCCTCCCATTCGCGTTCTTCGACTCTGTCGGGTATGTCCGCGCTCTTCGGGCTGTTAAAATCTTGTTCTGTGGAAAATAAATGAATGCCTTTTTCCTTGTTTTTGTAGCGTCTTTTATAGTAATAGACAATAAAAAGAATGTATAGTAGATTGTGTTTCACAGTAATATACAATAAAACATGATAGGTACAGTGTTGGAATTTCAAAATAGACTCATTTTTCAAATTTGCCAGTTCTCTTAAACTCGAAAAAAGAATGCATAGTAACTTGTTTTCACTGTTACACAACCCTTAAACTGGAAAAGGAATGCATAGTAGCTTGGTAATTTGTTTTCACTGTTACACAGATTGTGTTTTACAATAATAGACAATGAATAGGAATGCAGAGTAGATTTGTATAGTAATTTGTTTTTACTGCTACATATATTTTGTTTCATAGTAATAGACAATAAAACAAGACACTGGGTGACAAAAAAAACTTATCCAAGGATGGATTCTAAACCTCCACTCAAAAATAAGTTTAAACTATCACTCACAGGATCGATTGCAAACTTTCTGCGAAAAACCCCTTTCGAGATACATTATCTGGAGATGCGGGGTATCGATCCCCGTACCTCTCGCATGCTAAGCGAGCGCTCTACCATCTGAGCTATATCCCCACAACGTCTAAGCTCCTAAGCTAAATTTTTGGTTGTCATACAAAGTACATGCTAAAATCAGTGGTCGTTGTTGAGAGTCCCTACTCACCAGTATACTACAACGATTGTCCAATGAAATATGCACTGACCTAGATTTCCTCTTTTCCTTGTTTCGTTTTGTGCAATTTTTTTTAATTAAGTAATGTTTCATTTACATTTTACATTTTATGTATGCAATATTCTTTCCATTAACATATTTTCTATGTTATTTTTGAGAGTTTTTTATTTCTTAGGACATCTATCTTACCAGAGTATGGTACCCAATAACACATGTCCATGTCCTGTTGGTAATAGCCTTCAACATACTCACTGTCATAATTTCTCGAACAAAACTTATTCAGGGAATCTATAATTCATATATTCTGGGAATCTATATATAGAGTTATTGCAAGTTGCAGTTTGGTGTTTGTGTCTCATGCTCATCGTTATAGTGCTTTCTGTTTTACAGTTTGTGTCTCATTCTGTATGTACATATATAATCTGTATGTTGTATGTACATTGATTGAATGTACAATTCATCCCTTATTTACAGATTTTTGATGTCAGCCATTTATCGTTGCTCCACTTTTGCACATTCATGAATGAAAATAATTTTATAGTGGATAGCCCATCTTCTCCCATGTTATTTGAAGCACTTGTTGAGCCAGTCGACTCTTTTGCAAAAATTGCAAAAAGAGTGTGCAAGTAGGTAGCTTACTTTGCGGGATTGGATCATCTTCTTTTCTATTCTTTTTGTTCTATCTATGACGCTTGCCTCTAGCTTCCCCACATAACTCTCAGCTTCAGCATGCTCATTACCCTCTTCTATACCATTTTATTGACACCATGGAGGGATTTGAATTGTCTCCATGACAACTTGGACATCTGTCTCTCCTTAATCAAATTATAAAAGTCTTGTTTCATGGCTGTAATATTTTTCCAAATCTGCAGCTTAGTTGCAGGTTTTATGATTTACATGTTTATGGAAAAATTAGTGTTGTTATCACCTTAAATGAACTAGATGGCTCTACTTTGAAGTCTTCATTGAATTGTTTCCTTTTCTAATAGTGCTTGCTTTCTCGCCTCCAAAATTTTCAAAGACTGCAAGTATTTTTCAGTAAAAATTGCATTTACATTATTGTCAAAAAGCCTAGAAATGACCTCTTCTACTTCTAAAAGATCCTTTTTATCTTCTGTTGCCTTCTTTTTAGACTAGTTAGCAGCCACTTTCTTAACTCTGTTGATATTTTCCACAAAGTGTTTCATTAAAGTTCCCCCAAAGCTTCATCATATTTTACGCAAATGTTTGTAATTAAGAATCCATCCATATCAATAAAGGTATAATACTTTGGTTCATATTGTCCATTATGTTTGTTATTCTATTTCCTTTTGTGATATATTTGAGTAATATTTGTAAGTTGTAACTTTCACTTTGAATATTTCTATTTGGCACACCAAAAATAGGAATTTAAACTATTAAATTAATTAATATAGATTTAATTTGATTTCATATTTATCAAGAGGTGTTAATATGGATTTAAGTTACTGTAAATGAAATTTATAAATATTTTTTTTTGGTTCATTTCCAAATATATATATTTTTTAAAGTTAATATTATTTAAACTTTTATAGTATGAGTAACTCTTTTCTTATATTTGACTAATTTTTTATATAATTGAAATTCAAAAACAGATGATTTTCTCCAATTTTTAATTGTTTAAAATATGATTGTTTGAGCAACTCTTTCTCTGGGACACAAGGAGGCTGAAAGAATTTTTTTCTTGAATATTGAAGCTCTCCATTATTATAGAAAAGGGTTTTTTACTTGTATATTTGTATGCTCTTTGCCATAGTAATGTCATAGTGTATGAAGATTTAAATTGTTTTTATTATTTTTATTATATGTTGGATGTGATTTTGATTGAAAATGCTTCTTTTTTATTTATTAATTAAAAAAAAATTATTAGAAAAATTATTGCTTTAAGCCTTGTAATTTACAATCAAAATTAGAAAATGTATTTTTATCTAAACTATTTATGAAAAGTTTAATATTGTTTGATTTTCTCTACCATGTCCTTTTTACATATACCTAGAATAATATTATTTGTAGTTTCCAGTTTTTTGTAACATTTTACTACCATAATCAAAATCTATAGAAATAATAATCTAACATTATAATATCTTGAAATGGAGCTAGCCAACTCAAATATAGTATCGCAAATCCCTGGCTAAGTTAGATGAGGAGGCTATGTATTACTTAGTATTGTATCCATATTGGGGTTGCAAGTTCTATGGGTTCAAAAGAACACTTGCAAACAATTTGTTTTCCGTATGACCTCTCTTTTTCATAGATAAATTTCATTCTTTTAGCCATTATGGATTTGAGAAAAATACATCCTCATAGGCCAATAAAAAGCCTTAACAATGAATTAAACATGAACAACTATTAAATATGGGTAACCAAGCAGCATCAAAACAAACAACTAAATCACCAAGGCTAGTAGTGATAAATAATAAACATTCTAGGATACTTCAAAATTCCATGTAAATAATGTTTTACCTAAAATCACTAGATGGTGAGGCCCATAGCAACAACTGCAAAAGAAATGAAATATAACCAATCAAACTACATCAACAAAACATATGGTCTTGAATGAGGTTTTGGACTCTTTAGATTGAAATGTACACCGTGGCAATGTATCTTATATAAAACTTTAATCCATGTGATTAACCTTAACATTGACACAAATGGAATACAATTTTACTCACTGCTTTATGATAGAAAAATATGCGGATGAGTATTGCCCACATATCCGAAGTCAAAAGGGATAGATTAAAAAGGGATGCTCTGGTAATCTATAAAAGATAAATTAAAGAATCATGACATATTAGTAATGACATATTAGAGTTAGTATAAAATGTGACATATAATTTTCCTGCGTGGAAAAACATAGTTACCGAGAGTTCAAAACTCATGCATTTGAATAGAAAGTGGGTATACGAATGAGAAAGTAGTTTTTTTCTAGAAATGAGGAAGTGAAGGTTGATAGAGAGCCACACAAAATTGCAAATTCATACCTTAACAAAATTGTTAGATCCTTTTAAAGAAAACATATTTAATCAAATTTCATTGAAATATATGATTAACTCAACCCAATTTTATGAAAAATAGTATACCATTTTTTACATAATTTCACATAATACAAATAGATAAATATTGCTTAAGTATTGTTATAAAGATTTAACTACCCATCGAGAGATGGCCAAGTGATTGAGATAGGGCATCATCACAATAAAAAGCCAAGTACAAATTGTAGTAATCCTAGAATCATGCTTTACATAAGGTAAAATTGGGGAACTCATGACTTGTACTATAGATAAAAAAACATTTACCCTTACCAAAAAATATATGATAAAAATTGACAAACTACATAAGCTTAAGCTTAAGGGGATAAAATCCTTCTTGCCTTCCATATAGATAATGAAAATGATTGTTCCAAGTCTCATGTTGCTTCTCATGTTATTTTATAAACCTTGATTGGAAAGAAAAATAGGAGGGCAGAAATGTAAGAAATATAAACATAATGAAACACAACGTAAGAAATAGAGAACATAATGAAACACACACATACATATCTCTAGACAATCAACACAATTATTTTCCTAGGAAATCCTTATGGGAGACAAGAAACCCTAAAAAGTAATGATGCTCTAGACTCCTTTTTCCCTAGGAAATCCTTATGGGAGAAAAACAACACTAAAATGTAAAAATTCTCTACTCTCTCTTTTCTGGTATGGAAAATATGCGAGTACAAAGAAAGAGGTAATCTCTCTAGAGTTAGCTAAGACTTTTAGCATGTAAGGTTGCTATAAAAACTTAACTTCATACATTGTTCTCTCTAACTTCACACTCCTAGTTGTATTTTCAACTATGGAACAAAATACAATAACACAAAATGGAACTCTTATTCCTCCTAGTGGCCAAGTATTTAACATAGCGTGATAGCCAACTAGGTGTAAGATTTGACTCTGTCAACCATTAACGAGGTTTGTGATTTTAGACCTTTTAGAGTCTTTTTAAAATTCCACATGTAGCTAGCTTGCCATGCATGAGTAATGGGGCTAAAATGTCATTCTCTCGTACCATGGTGCTCAACATGATAGGTCAGCTTACTAAAGGCATAAATTTTGAATGAACTTCATTTGATGTTTTTCTTGCACCATTGGATATGTCTTTAAGTGTAGAATAATGGCCAAGATTTCGGCACAAGGGATAATCGTTTGACCCCTAGAAATGTCCTTTAATACCTAAAAATGACTCCAAAAGGTTTTAGACCCCAATTCTCCACCCACCATTAAAATGACCCTACAAGTTGATTCTTTCATTTTTTTCACTCTATAAGCATCAAAATATATGACAAATAATATAATTATCCAATCTAGATCATTATTTAATAATTTTTTAAAATTATGAGTAAGATATACATCATGGAATTTAAATAAATAGCGTTAATTCATTGAACACCCTTGTACATTCTTTGTTGATACTTTGAAAGTAATACGATATGAAAAATAATTTGTTTATTGATTCTAGTTTCCACATTCTCTCAACCATATCAAAAACCTTCTTATAATATTTGAAACCTAAGGTCTTTCCCATACCAAAGTATGTTCTTTTAAAACATGTTTTCTTGGTGATATGGGTGATTTAGAAATGATTGGGAGAGCGAAATTCCTCATTTAATATGTACAATATGTTTGGTTCATGCCACTAAGCCAAGAATTTTAAATTCAACTGAATTTTAATATAACCAACTAAATCCTTCAAAATAAGAATAAAACAATTTATGTTACGGTTGTGGATTCAGGCATTGAAACAACACACCATGATATTTAAAATTTAAAAATAATGGTTTGAGTCCTAGGTAGCTTAGAATCCTATTTGTTTTCAAAATTAGGATGCACTCCCATTTGATTCTCATGATTAGGTTGTAATCATGAGGCTCTTGCTCAAGAGTGGACCTTCCCAAAATCTTGTGACGTCTTGTCACAAACAAAACCATCAAACTGAAAACACATCATGCAAGAAACATAGCTCGCTAACATATCATTTTTCTCCTTCAAAGAAAAAAAAAATCACATCATGTGAATATCTCCATTTACTCTTACATATTGGTGTACAAAACCATCAACCAAACACAAGTCGACAAAACATGCCTCTTCAAACAACTGACTCTCAAGTCAAATAATAGAGCTCTTGTACACATTTCCATATTTGTTGCATTTAAGTGTGTCAACATAACTCTACTTTCAATATCTTGCTTCATGCAACATGCACCATACTCTTAATTTTCAAAGAAATTCATGAAACATCAAAATACATGCAAGGCCTTAATTGGATAAGAAATCTAACCATCTGTTAGCAAACCATTTCAATGGCGCTTCTTTTAGCTGCACTTAATCATGTGAATCATCTTGACCCTCATCGATTATGGAATCCTCTTTTCCATTCTTCTCGTTATCTCTTTCCACCTTCTTCAAATGTTGTGGATGACTTGTTGGATACAAAGTCCAACACTTGTCTACAAGGTGACCTTTCTTATGGCAATGAGTAATAAACAATTGCATCTTATTTTCAATATCATTTTCCTTGTCCAATGGGCCTTTGAATTTTTGCCTCATTTAGTTAGAAAGTTTCAATGTGCATGGATATATTTTTCCAACATCTATAAACATTATGATTATTCAAACCACAAAAGGAACATGTGCAAGTTATTTTCTATATCTTATGTGAATATTTACCATGTTTATCATAATCAAAAGCAATTTGATTAAAGGAAAATTTATACCTTGAAAATTCACCATTGTCGCCTTCTTGAGGAGGTGAATTTGATGAGGTAGTGGCTCTCCTCTGAATACTAGCAATGAATTCAATGACTAGATAGAGATTTCAACATCCTCTTATTTTACATTCTCATTAGATGCATGTTTATTAACATCTTCTTGCAAAGTGGGTGTCAAAATTTTCCATTCATCATGAACAAAAACTTCACAAGCTTGAGGTAATGAACACGAAATAAAATTCCTTCTTGGAACAGCTTCATGTGCCTCCTTGGCTTTGGAGCATTCTCCATCATTTTTTCCATAACCAAGACCCAAATAATTAGGCCCTTCCTCAACAGCATTTGGCTCAACTATGCCTTGTACATGTTTGCCTTTAACCCTTTACTTTCATAGCACATTTTCATCAAAAATTTGGACCTTATTCCTCTAGTGTGTCTCTCAAAAGCACACACACATTCATTTTGAGAGGAAATTGAAGACAAAAACCAATAGCTAAATCTTCTAACTAACCTTGACTAAAATGAGCTAAATTGTACTTTGATACCAACTTGATTTGAATATGGACAAACTAGTTTTATTGGGCTATCTCCCTCATTAGTTAAATAAAAATGTATTTAGGATCGTCTAAAGTTAGCCAATTGGGAAGGGGTTTTTGTCAAGCTTTAAGTGTATTTTGTGAGAAATTTATGAGTTAATTAACTTTTAAAAACTCATGTGTACAACAAATAAAATGAAAAATTTTTATTTAGGAAATTTTTTTCCCTCAATCCAGATTCCGATCATTGGACATGTAAGAGGAAGAAAGAGGGGATTCACTTTTCAAATTCTAGACCTTGTCTAAACCAAAATAAACTAGAGGTTTTGTTTTCAAATACATTCACTTATTTGGAAAAGTTCTAGCTACCAAAATTCCATATGCCAATCTATCTCCCAAGAAATCCATTTATTACACCACTGGTTAGTTTTTTGTCTTCCTATATTCTTTATCAACCTCTTCTAGTGATTCTTGAAAGGTGGAAACTTAAATCCTTCCTAAAAATTTGAGCTCTAAAATGAGAAGACATACAAGGTAATTTTAAGTCATTCTTCTATCCAATTATAAAAACCAAGTGAATATTTCTAGATATTGATTTCTGTCCCATAAACTGTACAATATATGTGGAGTTGCCTTGCCCTAAGTGAGATGTTTAACAAACATAATAATAGAGAAACAATTAGTGACATCACCAAAAGATGTAGCCTCTTCAAGGTATCATATCCTCTCATCAAGGTCAAAAATCTATTCACCAAAAATGTCCTATGGAAATGATGGTTTAAGAAACAAAACTAGACAAAAACCTTCAGTGAGAACAACAAAATCTAAAACCTCTTCAAGGTCCTCAATATGCTTGTAAAGTTAAATTACATGTCTTGATCAAGTCCAACAACAAAGAAACATTTAGTGACAACACCAAAATCTACAACTTCTTCAACATCTTCTAAACCATCTTCAAAGTCAATATTGTGTGCATCAAATTCCTCAACAAGGTCATCAATGGAGTCATCAAAACTACTATTTCAAACTTCAATGCCAAAAATAAGTCGAAAGAATTCAATTTCTCCTCCAAAACCTTCTTCTCTAAGAAAAGCTAGCATGATGTCGTTGAGAAATTCAGTAATTCCACGAGGAAATTCTATCAAATTTAAAACAAATACTTTTCATCCATATTTAATGCCTACTTTTTCAGGTGGAACACCTCCAAATTTAAGGACCACAATGACATAAAAAATGTAACTTTACCTAATAGGTGTAGACCTAGAACCCCCAACTTTGTGTGACATGTACAATTGAAGATCTTATATGGTAAGTAGTGTGAGAAGAGAGTCATGGTCACTGAGTTGAGCAAGAGAAATAGTTTGGTATGACAACCTTACTTGTGATAGGTCTAGCTAGTAGACTACCAAATTACATGGTAATGGCATTCAAAATGTGAAAATTCCCATTTCACTGGGAAATAAGATGGTAGAGAAAGGTATAGATGAAAGGAGATATCCATCTATGGTAAAGAAATAAAATATTTCTATCAATTCCACCTTGCAACTCTAAGAGACATTGAATTAAATTTCATCTCAAGACATGGCTTTGAGAGGACACTCTCAAAGCCAACCTTCGTTATGGCTTTGAAACACATGGTAAGTATCAAGACTTAGCAACCTTATTTGCATAATTTTTTCTAGCATGGACCTTAATGTCATAGCCTTCTTTTTCCTAAAATGAATGCAAATTTCCTTGCAATTTGGCTTGCGACATTCATAATTCATGCTCATGGAACATGATTGTGTTGCAATTGTGATAACATCTTCTGTATGCAGAAGCTAATAAAAAATGATCGAAAATGACATTTTTTCTCTGTTTTTTTGAAGATTTAAGGAAAATTACACCAAGTAGCTTCCAACCTCATATGACCATCATGTCAAACTATCTCAGGATATTGTCCAAGTAAGAGCCACTTAAGCAAGAAATCTACTATACATGACTCCAATTTCAATTAGCAGCAATGACAGTTCTAAGTATGGTGCAAACAATAATTTGGGGAGTGAGAGAGGGAGATGGTAGGAGAAAAAATTCAAGGAATCCACGGGAAATTGAAAAACATATAACTAATAAGGTGGAAGACATTTGTAACCTAAGAGAGAAACTTGTTAGGAAATCGGTGAAGTTGGTATTACACACCCAATTGGACAACCTCGAGGAGAAAACATTTTTGCCACTTTATTTGTTGGCATAACCTAGTAAGAGTTATTCACTAGCATGTATTTTGTAAAGGCCTTGACCTAGTTCCCATTCAACTCCATCCACCAAGTTGTAGAGGATTCCAAGCCTAATTTCATGAAAAGTAAGTTGGGGATGATCACATTGACCTGCTTGATGACGTGTCTATGAAGATTAACTACCTTGAACTATTTTTTGCGTAGGGAAAGAGACACATTCCCATGTTTGAGCATGAAAATGTTATTTGATATTGTTAATGCCTCTAGTGTTTACTTCTACAAGTTCTATAGGCAGAGTCTGTAAAGGGCTAGGTAGCCTCTGGATCTCATCTTTTATGAAAGGTGACATATCTAGTAAATTCCCCTACAGTCAATCTCTGGAATGGAACTAAATAGAAGTTCTTCATTTTAATATCCATAAAACACAACAAATTTAAGGTAAACTATGTACATGTGTCATTTCTCCCACAAACTAGAGTGTATAAGTGGTAAATTTTATACCAAGTGTGTTCCCACCATGTAAAGCGCAATTTTGTGAACTTATCATTTTTATAATTTCTTTTTCGATTAAATTTAGTTTCACACATGATCAATTATTGATTTGAAAGTTGCGTTCTACATAATTTGTGTACACTAAATTACAAATTGATTTTTTGAAATATATTTTGTGTAAATGTTGACCAATAGATATATATCATGGAGTATGAACGACGAAGATCAACCGAATCCCATATGGAGGTTCAGGGATCGGGGGATGTTCACGGTATTTAAATATAATCTTAAATCTTCATACATGTGTGTACATATGGAATTGATTTTTTTTTTAAAAACTTTGTGAGTTAAATTAGTTGTTAATAAGTTTCATATTTTAATTTTTAGGAGGTAAGATGAGAAGGGTTTCTACTCCATCCATGGAGCGTGGCCAAGGTTCAACTGGTCGAGGTATGAGTGGTAGCAGGTTGCGGGAAGGGGGTGATATTTATTCCCGTGAAGGACAATCAATGGCTGCTGGTTCTCAACAGGGTCATTGTGGGTCTGGTTCTTAGCAGCATCATTGTGGGTCTGGTTCTTAGCAGGGTCATGTTGGAGAAGATGTTAACCAACAACATCAAGGTTGCCATCAATTTCAATATTTTTTCCTTAAATTTGTACAACTTTTTTTACACGTGTTTTTTCTAATATACGATATTATATATATATATTGATGTAGAGGCTGAAAATGTTCGAGCTAGTGGTCAAAATAGACGCAGGGCAGCCCGCTACTTTCAAGAAGAAGGCTGTCAACCCAGCACAACTTATCCGGCCGAGATTACTGATATACCATGGGAAACCAACATGGCAGAATGCACCTTACAAAGGTGTGAAAGCCTTCATGCAAAATTGCAAAGAGATCTCGTGGCTTTGTCTCTACCTGCTGAGAATCGACAAAGCCTTGAAATAGTTGCACATTCATTGGGTGAAATGGTAAATGTGTACAGAAATCTTGGGCCAACGACTGATTCATTTGTAGAACTGATGAGAAAGAGAAAATAAAGAGTGATGGGTCCCGATAAATGGGAGGACATAAAACAAAAAGTTACAAGAGAAGTGGCCAAGTCAATGTTTAATTATAAGGAAGGGCCAAAATGAAAAATGTCGAAGGTGCAGTATTTCAAGCACCCAGACAAAGCTCGTTATTTGTATCATTGGCATCTTGCGGCCTTTGGAAGGCTTCCATGGAACGATAAGGTTCCTGTTTATTTTGCACAAATTTTTTATGTAGAATTTTTTTTGGGTATGAAACCCAACTACAATGACCTTCCTTCTGAATTTTTTGGCCCGAGAAAAGGTCGATTATATGACCGTAAGGGTGCTAAGCGAGATGTGGAGTTGCCTTGCCCTGAGCCGCCATTGGTGAGTCGACCGTTTCGAGTCAAAACTCTGCGATCAGAGATGGATGCGACTTCTCAAATAAGTCAAGAATCAAGGGATGTTATGATTGACAATGTTCATAGCGGATTGGGTGGAGTCGATCTTTGTTTAAATCGACAAAGAGCACGTGAAAATTCATGTGCCAATTTTGTTTATTATACAGATGAGGAGATTTACAACATGAATGTTGAAGATCTCCGAACATATGCAATGAATTGTCGCAATGGTTTGCAAGACCTAATTTTTCATGAGGAAGAGGGCACCGGAACGGTATGTGTTAGTGACCTTAGGGTTTGAAATTATTTTTACATATACATGTGTATGTACATGTATACATTTATTTGTATGTGTACATTAATCTTACAAAAATGTATGATTATGTGTTAAAACACCATTTGCAGTTCTCACACATGATGCGTGACGAAAATGTTAATATCACGTTTGGGACCTTTGGTTCAAATAATGCAGATGGGTCTGACCATCAAGATATGTTGGCACATGTTAGTGTTTTTTAAGTGACTTTAAAATATATAATTGTTGCCACACATGTACATGTATGTATATATATAGTTTGATAAATTGTCTTAACAGCACTTATTTGGCTCTGATTCTATTGGGATGCTCAGACTTCTTCCTCCTCGAGACGTAATTCTCTCTACTGAGATGAGCCACAAGTATGGACAATTTTTCACAAGTTTAAAATTTACAAGCTAAAATATATATATATATATATATATATATATATATATATATATATATATATACATATTGAGTTATTTAAAATTTCACTTTAGGTTCCTGTAACATTTTTTTTAATCCGTTTTAATTTCCACGTAGGAGAGATAGGAACATCCACAAACATTTGAATGGTTATCTTTAGTTCTTTATTATTATTCAAAATAATATATATATGTACACGTGCATTTTCACTGAAAGCCCAAATTTAAATATATATATATATATATATATATATATATATATATATATATATATATATATATATAAATAATCGTACAATGTATACATGGTATAGTTTAGTTACCATGTTTTGTATGGGAGAACTTGTTCATCAAATGGAGACGGAACCTTATGAGGTATTGCATGATTTTTTTGTTATATTTTGTTTTTTACATGAAGTTCTAGATATATATATTCTCATTCATTTTTAAAACATCAAATTTTAATGTTCAAGTACATGTGCATTGTGTATGTAGGTTTCCCATTCACATGATAGGGCGTAGACTGAGACCCTAGTAGGGAAGATGCTAGATCCGTCTCTATTTGATGGACATGATTTGTAGATTTGATTTCAAAATTTATATGGTCTTAAAATTTGTTAAACTTGATACAGTTTGATACTTGTGAGATTTACAATTTTTGGACATATTTTATTACATTGTTAATATAATTTGTTTTATTTAATTTTTGGATGGTTTTAGTACTTTTGGCATGTGAATGTGAAGTAATGTTGTCATCTATAAACTAATGTTGTCATCTGAACTACATTTGGCATGTTATGTAATGACATGTGTTATAATTTGTTTTATTTTTAAAATTTAAATTTTGGATGCTTGGAGTACATTTGGCATGTGAAGCAATGTTGTGATCTATATTTTTTTGTTAAATTAAAAGTTAAAATTTTTGGATGGTTTCAATCTACATTTGGCATGTGATATTTAATGTTAAATTTTTTTGTTGGATAGTTGAATTATAATTGGGATGGCATGTGAAGTTTTTAAAACTCAAGTTTTGGATGGTTTCAATCTACATTTTTCATGTGATATTTAATGAACTTTAAATGTTTAATGTTTTAATGTTGCACAATATATAATCAAAAGGTTTTTAAAACTTAAAGTTTTAGATGGTTTCAATCTACATTTGCACATGTGGTATATAATGTTAAATGTTTCTATTGGATCTAGTTGAACTATAATTGGCATGGCATGTGATGGTTAATGTTTTAATGTTGCACGATATATTATCAAAATTTTTTAAAATTTTAAAGTTTTGGATGGTTTCAATCTACATTTGGCACATGTGGTATATAATGTTAAATGTTTCTATTGGATAGTTGTTTACTATAATTGGCATGGCATGTCAAATAATGTTGCACAAATCCCTTTTGGATGGTTGAAGTACATTTGGAATTTTAAGATTTCTTTTGATCTCTCCATGTAGTTTTGTTTTAATGAAAAAATTTCCAATAGGAAGAACAAAGCTTTTCAATGCAACTAACCATGTATCAATTGAGCTCTAATTGAAAAAAGAGTTTAAAGAAGTATATATATGTACAAATTATCCCTTTAATTTTGATTGGAAATATAAGTCTCTAGTACATATATATGTTTGTTGAATTTGGGTCAATGTCGTTAATGCACTCAAATAGGTAGCCTTGTCGATTTATTTACATTGTTGAAACTTTTTACCAAAAAATACAACTAGTTTTTCATCAATGCACATAGAAAAACTACGTGGAACAATTAATAGTGCATTCTAGAACATATCTATCAAAGAAAAGTAACATTTTTCATCAATGCACATTGAACATATCCGACCATTGGACAAGCAGATTTTGTACTAGATTTTCAATTAGGATTAGAGATGTGGGTCAAATCCCACCAAAAGTCGGAGAAGTGCTCCGAGTCTCTTGTCTGAAAGGAATTTTCATACAAAAATATACTGCAGATGATCTATTTACATTGTGTCCATACTTTTTACCAGAAAATCCAACTAGTTTTTCATCAATGCACATAGAAAAACTAGTTCCAGTTAATTGCATTCTAGAACACACACACACACACACACACACACACACACAGATATATATATATAACATTTTTCATAAATGCACATGTATAGAAAAACTACTTTCAGTTGATACTAGAGCACGTGCTTGTACCCAAACAATTTGTACATGTGCAAACACTTGCACAAATAACATAAGTAGCTCAATTTTTAGTTGAGTACTGGAAGCTCTAAAACATATTTAATCCAAAGATAATAAATTGTTGGACAATTCACTCAAAAAAATTCTAATGGAATTCCATCCTCAATAATCCGTTCATGATCAGATTTTGACATTTTCCATCTCTTAATTTTCAAATTTTTCTTTGATTGAACTTCTATCAACTTTATGCGTGTTGCACACACCAAGTGACTATATTGACAACTTATGGAATCAGGTTCATAGTCTTCAAAGTAAACAAAGTGTCCACTTTGATGAGTTTGTCTGAAAAAATAACCTTTCAGTATAATAGACCCTCTGTCATATTGAAATCCGTGATCATTATAGTTTTGTAATAATTTCATTTTTCGTTCAGTGCAACGCATCAAATAATACTTCACATTTTCATCGTTTTCAATAGGTGCAATTACAACAAAAACATCTCCTGCACAATAAAATAAATTTAACAAAATTATGCATATTTAAATTTATTTCTAGATCTTTAAATCATTATAAAGTAATTCAAATGTTACCTTCTATAACAAGATCAGAAACTCTATCACCATCGGATGATACTGTAGTTTCCTCTGATTGCATTTCTTCAAACATTGCAATAGACATTTTGCCCTTTGTATTTAGCTCTGTATGTTTCCAATCGTTCACATACATTTTGTTTTCACAAACGTCATTGGATTTTGTGTTGTCTATGCAAACATCACAAAAACAAGAATATTTTCTTTTATCCAATGCAAACACATTTCTGGATGACTTTGTTTGAATTGAATGCAATTTTCGAGTCCCTTTTATTATTTCAATGCCATTTCCAATTGATCTATCTACGTCTTCGATTCCAATATGCCAGAAAAACCTTTATATGGAAAATTAGAAGAAGAATTTGTAAATATGATATCAGAATACAATCAAAGATAATCATTGCATGATAAATGTACAATGTTTAAAATTAGATTTCCAATATAAATTAAATTGAATGTACCTTCGCACTTCTCTTGATGGGTTTCTCTCATGGCTTAGAGCAGCGATGCACCATTGAACAACTTCTTTAGCATTCACAAGTCAGCTTGCAGAGTGGTTCATTTGATATGTTTGAAGTACTCGTTTTATGCATGCTCCTGCACCGTCATGTTATCCTTTTCCATGGCCAGTCTCAAAGAAATTCCAACAATGTTTAATGCAGGTTTTCTTATGAAGACAACACAACCAAAAGAATGATCGTGCAGATTTGAATTGACCTGCGCATCCGTCTGACCATATCCAATTTTCATTGAATGTTATTCCACGATTTTTCAATGAATCATAAATTTTTCCAAAACAATGTTGTACAAAACATGTATCATGTGTATGATCGTCACTAATATAAAAGTGATATTCTTTAATGATATGTTGATTTTCACTTGTGCTTTCTATATGATCGACATTTTGTTCAACATATCTATATAGAATATGGACAAGCATGGAGACTTGGTCAGAATGATAGTATTCACTCTGAATTTCTTTTTGTGGAACAAATGTGTAGTTTTCTACAAAATCAATCACTAACAAAATGGTCCCTGGTGGAAAAACTTCATGAGATTTTTTGAATTGCAAGTCTTGCCATCAAGTTCTATGGGAATGCTTGGTGTATTTGTAAATTTTTGCCTCAAACTTTCTCAAAAAGTCTGTCAGAAAAATTTCGTCTTCTAGTAATTCAATTCTTTTAACACTATTTGCACCTTGAATCAATGTATCGATATATTCATATCTCTTTCATTTCACTTTCATGTTGGACAATGATTGATCATTTATATCAATACGATATTTTTTTTGAAATTTAGTCAAATTTTCACAATCATCGCCTTTTTTACCACCAACACATTTCTTTTTGTAAAATAGTTCATCGCTTTCTCTTTCACATAGAATTTGAGATATGAAATCACGGATAGTGGAAGGAGGAGGTGAATCCTTCCATAATGTTCTACTGAAATCAAGGAATGTGTCATAATATAACTCAAATTCCACATGATAATGGCAACAACAAGTGTCGCGTATGGTGATAGGTTTTACATACCATGGTTTTTGTTGAACAAAAGCACTGAGTGAAACATGAATTTGACGATTCTCTTCTTTGAACTTGTTGAATAAATCTATCTGAGTGGTTTCCAAGAGATGTTTTTCATGTTCTTCGTACTGATTTCGTGCTATTATTCTTTGCATCACATGCCTTGCAGTTGGTGAAACACGCGAATTGTTCTTCAAATATTCATATATTATTTTTTTAACATTTTCTCCAAGTCTATATTTGTATGGTTGCCTACAAATGGCTTTACAACAAATGAGTTCATCATTTACATCTATTTGCAACCAAAATTTCCGATGTTTGTGCAAATTTTTTCGCGAGGTTCGCAGTGCTCGTGCCATAGATGTTACCAAACGATTCTCTTGAGTACTTGAGGAAACCATTGCCATCTGTATTCCTCTACGTACAATTGAAACATCTTTCTCTCTAGATCTCTTAATTGACTTTATAGCACTACTCATATTTTTTATCACCTCTTCCTTCATTTGTTTTATCTTTGGTTGATTTTCAAATACCCAGTAGTGTCGTAGCTTCTTTTAATTTCCTTAATGATAGGAGACCTTTCAACATTTGAGCCTGAACTGTCACCCGCTCATTTAATAAATACTTTTCAAAAATGCAGTTAACACGATATCGTATAACATGGTCAGGTGTTTTATCTCCATATGTGTGAGTGTCAACATTTTCTAACATCTCATTATTGATAGTGATTTCATCTGTACATATTCGAAAAAATAGTACATATTCAATAAATAACTAAATTAATAAATATATCTAAAATTTCAAATATTTTTCAAATTAGTTCATCAAATAAAAATTAAACTTCACATTTTACATTAGGAAAATTTTAAATATATCAATAGATCATAATATTTACATTTACATACCTGCTTCAATTTTTCTTGAGGTTGATTTTCTTATTCAATATTTTGAGGAATATCTCTGTCTGTTTACATATCAACAAAATATTTTTCAAACTAGTTCATCAAATAAAAATTAAGCTTCACATTTTACATTAGGAAAATTTTAAATATATCAATAGATCATAATATTTACATTTACATACCTGCTTCAATTTCTGCTTGAGTTTGATTTTCTTCTTCAATATTTTGAGGAATATCTCTGTCTGTTTACATTAAACAAAATATTTTTCAAACTAGTTCATCAAATAAAAATTAAGCTTCACATTTTACATTAGGAAAATTTTAAATATATCAATAGATCATAATATTTACATTTACATTCCTGCTTCAATTTCTGCTTGAGGTTGATTTTCCTCTTCAATATTTGAGAGGGCTTCTAACTTTATTTTGCGAGATTGTCTCGTCTCTTCTCTACGTTCTTTAGGGTCTATTTTTTGATCATATTTTTTCGCACAAGTTCTTCGATTTTCAATATTTCCTTCAAAAATTAGACAATAACTCAATTACAAAAAATGTCTTATAAAAATGAAACAAAGCTCAAAATATTTACTTCAACTCAAAACATGTACATACCTCCAAGAAATGTCTTTTGAATGTACGTCCAAGAAATTTTTTTAAGTTCAAAACAATTTTTGCCAAAATCAGGCCGCCTCCAAGAAATGTCTTCCAAAAAAATTCTTTAAACCCAAAACAATTCTTTGTAAAATTAGTTTGCTTCCAAGAAATGCTCTTAAATCCAAACTTTGAAGAAAATTTTTTGAACCCAAACTAAGATCTTTGTAAAATGAGATGAAATGTGTGAAATGTGCAAAAATTGTGAATGATTTTGCAGCAATTTATATTGCCGCGAAATGTGTTTTAGTAGGGGCTCCGCAAAACTTTCCGGCCAACGAAAATTTATACCATAGTTCGGCCAAACTTTTTATTAAAAGTTTGGCCAAACTATTAAGTCGTTAGATATAATGAGTCGTCGGTGGAAAACATAGTTCGGCCGAACTTAGACTAAAAGTTCGGTCGAACTAACGCGTCACCAATTACGCAAAAACCAGGCTCTGAATACGGTTCTGCAACTTTGGACTGATTAAATTCCATGAAAGGTTGTTAATTAACTGTTGGAACCAAGACAAACATTTTCAGAATTGAATCTACAGTCAGGAAATATAACTTTTACGGAATTTCATAAACGTTTACCAATTTTAATTATTTTTCTAATAAAATAGGTGCAAACAATTTTTGAGGGTCATTGTGATTCAGTGAAATCAAAATTTTGTATCTCCAAAAATACATTGTAAAAAAAAACTGAAAAAATTATGGGGCATTACATTAGTCCGTCTTCTCTAATGGGTAGCTTTTATATTTTTAGTTTATAACTTATATGTTAAGAAATTTCTTGCGACGCGAAACATATCCAAAATATGCAGTTTTTCGTATTGGACCAGTTCAAATTTTTTTTGTAATTATGATATGCATCCATTGGATTTGTAAATATGATGAAACCAAAGTAGACTCTGTCTAGATTTTTGTAACACATTTTGTCTCAAAAACACAAATTTTCAATAAATACAACATTGCGTCATAACATGAATTCTTATGAATCCTTTGATTGATAAGAAACACACACTCAAAGAAATGCTAAGTTGACATATCAAATCTGCATAAATAAATTTCAAAAAATAAGTAATATAAAGCTAACAAAATTTCTCACAACTTTTATTTTTATCGCAAAATGAAATTCTACACAGAAAAAATGTTATAGTTTGCAGAAAGTTGAAGAACCGAAAAAAATGAAATTTTTTTCTCAAAAAAGGTGCAAAAAGTGTAACCCAACTTCACATTTTCACAAGCTCAAGTTTTCTATGTGCTCTGGAATGTGAATCATGAAAGGACTGGTTTCTATGCCTTCCTAGAATACAAGCATCATATTTCTTAAGTTTCCTAATATTTGTGGACGAACCAGTAACACCATTCTTGTTGAAAAATCGAAGGTTTCATAGTTCAAGTGTCCAAATATAACATTCTATAAAATAATTAATGGGAATGTACCTTCATCATAGTGCGAACTAAATAAAATTTTTTGTGCATCAGGAGACGTACCTTGGAGCTTTAGGAGTCTTTCTTATTTCATCCCTCCCATGAAAAGTGAGCAATGTGATGGTTTTTTGACTTCAACCTTGCCATAAAACATGCGAATGGAGTGTTCTTTCTCACAGATGTGGACCAAGAACAACAAGTTTCTCTACAACTATGGGAGATATAGAACCTAATGTAGAATAAGTTCTGGAAGACTAGGAAACTTAAGCCTGATTGTGCGAAGCCTTGATGGCTTAAGTTTATATTTGTTTGCAAAGTATACTGCTCCATCAACCTTGTGAGTAAATTCTTCAAAAAAATCTTTTCTAAAAGTAATGTGACATGTTGCTCCTAAATCTAGCAACCAATCATTTCTCCAAGATTCAAGTGAAGCATTAAACAAGTCTTCAGTTACTCCAATATTACAATGTGCTACAACATAATGAGTGGATTCAGGTGCTTTACCTTTGTCTTTGTCATGATTTTTACCTGTCGCTTCATTTATTTCCTGCTCAATTCTATCCCAAGGCAGCTTACATGTGGATGCATCATGCCAAACTCTATTGCAGCGTATGCAATCAAGATCATATTTTTCACTTTGAGCTTGTCTTCCCCCCCCTACCTCTGAAATTTCTTATTCCTCATCCTCATCATCCAAATCTCCCTCTCAAAGAATCTTGAGCATGATTCTTCTCTCTATGTGCAAAAAATACAACTTTTTTAGAGGACTAAGGGGTTGTCTTCGTTCCAAAATCCTTCTCTCTTTCTGCAAACGTTTTCTCAAGGGAGTCAAAGGTAATCTCCTTGAGTTTTCCACTTTCTTGCAATGACTCAAGATAGTGTGAGTAAGTGGGATAAAATGCCTTGACATAAGCTGTGAGAGATATTTCAATTTTATTACCAATGTTCTTAATGTCATGCATGATAGATCTTACTTCAAATGGTAAAGCAAGAGTGTCATCGTTTTTCAATTCAAGGCTGAATCGTTTACTAATTAACTAAAACACTTCAAGTTCTAAATGTGAATCATAGAGTTCTTTCAATTTCATAAAGGATTCATCAGAATTTAAAAATTTTGTAATATGAAGACTCGCCTCTTCATTTACAGATGTTGCATTCAATGCATAGGCCTTGCTAGTTTTTTTGTCCCAAATGGTGATCTATTTTTTTCTTGTAGGCTTTGTAGGTGGAGTTTCTTTATCTGCTTCACAAATTTATTTCCACAAATCATTAAAAATAATTGTGTTTAATATTCCTTGACCATTCAGGATAGTTCTCCTTTCCAGATATAATGACTCCCACAATAAATATTTGTGAATGCATCATTTTGCTGCCGCTGTAAAAAAAAATCAATTTTGGTGCTAAAAACAATTCTGAACTAATTTTTTTGTTTTTGTAAAAATTTTATTGTAGAGGTATCAACTTGGGGAGGTTTTATCTAGGGAATTTATTATCTAGGGGAGGCATTTATTGGTGGGTTATTATCTTTGGGGGGGGGGGGGGGGGGTTGAACTGGGGGAGGGATCAACTGGGGAAGTATTAGGCCCAAGCAGAGGGGTTTGGAGGGGCCGACGAGAGTCGAAGGCCGTGGGAAGTGGTAGGCATGAGTGGAGGGGTGGAGGAGACTAGGTGGAGAGGTGGCAGATGTAGGGTTAAGGTTAGTCTAGGAGGGAGGTTGAAACAACAAGGGAGTGTAGACTATTAGCTGATGGGAGGGAGCTAAAGGGTGAGAATCAAAATAGTGGAGCAACGATGATTCAAACTCTTTTAACTATGCGTAATGATTCAAGAGGAGTGGCAGTGTTGGAAACTACGCCAGAGAAATATCGAACTTGAAGGACTAGTTTTTTGAACACTAACATTCATAATCATGAAACCAGATACTCAACATAGATTAATCCAATATACAGTCACGGAAAAAATAACACAATGAACCTCTTCTGCCATAAATTGTCTTCAGAATTTTTTTTTTACATATAATCTATGTCATTCAACTAAGCAAGCTTAAGTATTACAACACTTTCACTACACCATAATCACTATGATAGGGCTGAACATGGTTGGTGGAGAGCGCAGTGGAATTTGATGGTGAATAACCGCTATCGAGGGGTAATCGTGGAGGAATTCGATGGTGAAAGAGGAGAGCACTTGCTGAATGCAATGGTAGGGACAATTCTTCTAGGAGAAGGTAGAGAGGTAGATGTTGTGTAACCAGCTCCAAAAAGAGAAGAAAAGAGATATCAACGCCTTAGAAATAAGCCACTTCGAGGGGGCAACCTCCAATACATTACATAAATGAACAATTCTTAGATGATTCAATTTACAAAACCTCCTTTCTATATATAGGAGTCCATGGGGCCATAATGTAATCCTAGTGGGCCACAATGTAATCCTAGCCGACCTAACAATAATAATTTAAGGGCACAATAATAACAAAATGGGGGTTACAAGGGTACAATAATAACAATAAGGGGGTTACATTAACAACAATAAGGGACTATACTAGTAATATAGGACCTAACATGCCCCTCTCCTTCAAAAAAGTGTTGTCCTCAACGCTTGAGTAGCTCTGGGTGCTTCTGTATAAAATTCTCATCCTCCCATGTAGAATCTTCAATGTGTAAGTTCTTCCACTTGATGAGATACTCTGAAATTGATCGATTCCGTAGCTGTCGAGTTCTTGTTTCCATGACCGCTTCAGGTTCCAATATGATTTTTCCTTCCTCATTAAGTTCTGGAAATATTGTTTGAACTGGAAGATTTTCACCTATAACCTTCTTTAAGCATGAAACATGGAAAACTGGATGTACTCGCGAAGAAGCAGGAAGCTCCAATTTGTATGCCATAGTACCAATCTTTTGCAACACCTCGTAAGGACCATAGTACTTTGGCGATAATTTATTATCCTTCTTTGCTTGCTTGAGGGACATTTGTTTGTATGGTTGTAGCCGTAAAAATACCCAATCTCCTACATCAAAACTTCTCTCGCTACGATGTTGATATGCCTGTTGTTTCATTCGGTTTTGTGCCAAATTCAGGTTATCCTTTAAGAGTTGGAGAACTTCTTGCTGATGCTCGATGTGATCTTCCACTACTTGAACCTTCAAATTTTCCCTTAAATATGATGTGATGGATGGTGGATGATATCCATAAAGTGCCATAAATGGGGTCACTTTTGCTGCAGTATGGAAGGAAGTGTTATACCACCATTCAGCGAGAGGTAACCACTTGACCCATTGTGTTTGTTTATCAGATACAAAACAACGAAGATATCCTTCCAAACATTTATTTACTATCTCAGTTTGACCATCAGATCGAGGATGATAAGATGAGCTATGAGCTAATTGAGTACCCAAACAAGAAAATAACTCCGTCCAAAAATTTCCAGTAAAAATGGGATCTCTGTCGCTCACAATAACCCTTAGGCTTCCATGTAGCTTTTGAATTCTGTCCATAAATGTAGTAGCAACCGTACTTGCTTTAAATGGATGAGATAATGCACAAAAGTGTGCATACTTGGTAAATCTATCAACTACCACCATGATGACACTCTTTCCTTCAGACTTAGGTAAACCTGTGATAAAATCCATTGAAATCTCCTCCCAACGTTGACTTGGAATGGATAAAGGTTGTAGAAGTCCTGGGGTCTTAATTATTTCCACTTTATTCTGCTGGCAAACCAAACATTCCGCCACAAACTTTCGAATATCAGATTTAAGGCCATCCCAAAAAAATTCTTTCTTCACCCTGTGGTAAGTTTTTAAAAATCCCGAGTGTCCCCCTAAAGGAGAAGTGTGCAATTCCAGAAAAATCTTTTGTTTTAGTTGGGAATTCTTACAAAGATATAAGCGATCTTTGTACCATAAGGAATCATTTTTCCAACTAAATGTATCAGATGTACTAGGATCTTGCTGCAATTTTTGAATGAGTGTCCATACATCTTTGTCCTTCTTCCATTCATCTCTTGCTTCGGTTATCCAATCTGGTTGGATAATAGAAATGGCACAAAGAAATGCTTCAACCTCTTCATTCTTTCTTGAGAGTGCATCTGCAACAACATTAAGCTTTCCTCTTTTGTAGATTATTTCAAAGTCATAACCCAAAATATTTGTGACCCATTTTTGTTGCTCTTCTAACGATAGTCTTTGTTCCAAAAAGTGTTTAAGAATATCATGATCAGTTTTTACCTTGAAGTTTCTTCCCATTAGGTAAGTTCGCCATTTATTTAGTGCATGTAGTATTACTAACATTTCCTTCTCATAAATAGATTTCTGTAAATACTTTCCTTTGATTGGATGAATTTCAAAAGCAATGGGTCTTCCTTCTTGCATCAAAACAACACCAATTCCATTTCCTGAGGCATCACATTCCACAATAAAGGTTTTTGTGAAGTCTGGTGTAGCTAAGACTGGTGCTAGGCACATTGCCTCTTTAAGATGTTCAAAGGCCTTAGTTGCTTCAGGAGTCCATGAAAATGCATCTTTCTTCAATAGTGTTGTTAGAGGTGTTGCTATTCTCCCATAATTCTTAACAAACTTGCGATAATACCCTGTTAACCCGAGAAATACTCGCAACTGCTTTATGGTTGTGGGGACTTTCCATTCCTTAATGGCTTTAATTTTGTTAGGGTCTACTTTAACACCCTCGTGAGATACAATATGACCCAGATATTCCACCTCTTGTACTCCAAAGAAACATTTGGATATTTTTTGCATATAATTGTTTCTCCCGCAATAGTTTGAGCACCCTGTCAACATGTTCAACATGATCCTTCCTTCTTGTGTACCAATACTACAGGAGCAGAGAAAGAACTTTGACTAGGTTGAATTATACCTGCCTCTAACATTTCTGCAATCATACGTTCAATTTCGCTCTTTTGGAAGTAAGGATATCTATAAGGCCTGATGTTTGGAGGAACACTTCCTGGAATCAAATGAATAGCATGATCATGATCACGAATAGGTGGGAGTTTTTTGGGAGTTTCAAACACCTTGGAATGATTGTCCAAGACTTGTTGGAGATCTGCAGAAATAGATGATTTTGATGTTGGAACTTCTAGTGAGCATAATTGTGCAATTACGCCTCGCTGTTCTTTCTTTAGAAGCTTTGTCATGACATTAGAGCTTATTATCCTTCCTAGCTTCCCCCGCAATACCCCGTAATTCGACTTCCTTTCCTTCTGAAAAAAATTTCAAGAAAAGTTCTTGAAAATTAAAAGCTACCGTCCCCAAAGATTGTAACCATTGTACTCCTAGTACAACATCAGCACCTCCCATAGGAATGGCAAGCATTGGGCTAGTCAATACATATTCCCCCATGGTTAGCTTGATATTATGGCATTTTCCAGAGCAATTTATAGTTCCTCCATTTGCAACCATCACTTGACATTCTCGTGCTGGGTATAGGAAACAATTTAATTCCTTGGCTACCTTACAATGAATAAAATTATGGGTGCTACCTGAATCAATCAACACTATTACCTTTTTCTTCTTGATATGTCCTTCTATCTTGAGATTTTGAGGAGTGGTAATTCCCGCCAGTGCATTACACGATATGGTTGGATTCATTTCTTCCTCTTCTAAGGCTGGTTCCTGGTGTATATCCTCTTCTTGTTCATTTTCTTCTTCTTCTTCACAATCTATGTAAAATAATTTCTTCTCAGCACACTTATGACCTATAGTGTATTTTCTATCACAACTGTAGCAAAGCCCTTTTGCTCTTTTTTCTTCCAATTTTTGTGGTGTCAACCTTGTAGGTTGTGGAAATCTAGGAGTAGCAACACTTCCCTCTTTATAGAAGTGAGTGGTAGGCTTCCTTGTCGCCATAATTTTACATTCAATTTTTCTTGCCAACCTGAATGCCTTCTCCAATGAATCATGTTCCAAAACACGAACTTCATGTTGGATGTTATCCTTTAAAGTGCCTATGAAGAGATCAATCCTGTGTTCCTCTAGAATATCAGTTACCCTTATATTCAATTTTTGGAAGTCCTCAATGTGCTGCCCCACTAAATCCTTTTGTTTGAGATTTATCAATTGGCTAAAGAAGGTGTTTCTCTTTGTATCCTCATAATGTGCTATCATTTCCTCTGTAAAAATTGACCAAGTGACAATTTTTTTACGGGAGCAAAGCCATCGATACCATACAAATGTATTTTATTCTAAATGTAAAGTTGCAATGTGTACCTTTTGTGTGTTTTGCACATTATGGAGATCAAAATATTGCTCCATCTGTAGTATCCATGTTACAGGATCCTTTCCATCAAACTTCCTCATATCCATTTTTGGAATATGGTGGTTCTTCCCGCCAACATTAGAGTTTATGAAATCAAGATTAACATTTATTTTGTTCTCATCATGAGGTTCTTCTACTATATTTCCACCATTAGGAATCATTTCTTGTTTTAAGCTTGTCATCAAGCCTTCCATGTATGCTTTTAGATCATTCTTCATGTTTTCCATGTTGTCTTTCATGTCATCCATCTTAGCTTCCATGCCCACTTCCATGCCATCCATCTTACCTTCCACGCCATCCATCTTACCTTCCATGCCTTTCTTCAAACCATCCATCTTCACTTCCATGCCTTTCTTCAAAACTTCCATTTCATTTTTGTTGCTCTTTGCGAGAGTGAAATTTGTTGCACTTGCTCTTGTAATTTTGATAGATCATGTTGCAATTCTTCATCTTCATGAGTCATAGTAGAGCCTTCTGAAGGCTTAATGGGTGTTGAATTATTTTTAGGGGCCATTTTATAATCCAATATTGATATCTATTCTACAAGATGCCCTTGGAATCAATTCAACTTGATTCTTCAAACAAGACTTATGCAATTCGGAAAAAAAATACACACCTTTTACTAGCTTTGAGGAGCTCGATATTGAAATTGAATTATCTCTGTAATTGAAAATCTTAGATATCTGAAATTCAGCCCTGTAGTAGCCCTCTGAAGCTTCTTTCAAATGCCACAGGTCTGACCTGATTTTGATTCTCCAAGACAAAGTTGTGTCCAATCTCCCACAATGACCTAATTCTAGACTAGTTCAGTAGAGCGAACTTGTACGACTTGCCACGTGTCACTGTTTTGTCCTTTGTCTCTGAAATTGATAGCCAATAAACTACAGGCCGTGCAATTGCGACCAATTTTGACGGAAATCCAATCCAATCTCCAGAGAGAGAGTTATTGAACTTTTCCCACGATCACCTCTTTGAGATGAAATTCAGGAGCCTGAAAAAGCACTACCTTCCACAGATCATATCTCCAAAAATATTGCGAACCAAGCTCTGAAATTTTTTGACGAATTTCCTAAGGATTTCAGCTTCGCACCATATGAATTTCAGACTCTGAAACTTCGTACAAAAAAAATTATACCGCAATTGCCACGATGACCTGTTTATGAGCTCCAAAAGACCCCGATTTCCTTACGTATCATATTCCTAAAATATTGTGAAATGCTCTAAAATTTTTATAAAAAGCTTCCTCACGATTTTTCTTCATACCCTAAATCTCAACAAAAATCGTATAAAAAAAAAAAAAAATTTATAGCGAAAATGCCATGATGACCTGTTTGGAGCAGCGAAACCGTAGAATCCAAATCTCTGATACCAAATGTTGTGTAACCAGCTCCAAAAAGAGAAGAAAAGAGATATAAACGCCCTAGAAATGAGCCACTTTGAGGGGGAAACCTCCAATACATTACATAAATGAACAATTCTTGGATGATCCAATTTACAAAACCTCCTTTCTATATAAGGAGTCACAATGTAATCCTAGCTGACCTAACAATAATAATTTAAGGGCACAATAATAATAAAATGGGGGTTACAAGGGTACAATAATAACAATAAGTGGGTTACACTAACAACAATAAGGGACTATACTGGTAATATAGGGACCTAACAGTAGAGCAACAATTTTTCCAGGAGCAGGAGGGAGTTGCAAGCGTAGGAATCTGGGGAATAGATATGGCTCTATTATCATGTTAGGATAGTATTTAACTCCACCAAAAATACTTAATTGATTGATTAAGGGTGCATATGAATATATACATGGAGGTGAGACTCTTGGGATTCATTTCCCAGTGTCTCTTCAACTTCCTGATTTTCTATTTACATTAATGTACAATTTCTCCCTATATCTTGATTAGGTATCAACAAAAAACATAAATTAATTTAAATTATATTAAAAAACAAAAAATGTGTCACGTTTTATTATTTAATTGGCTATTGGCTCCAACAAATGGGCCTAAGTTCCTTTTGGCTCCATTACCATGGGCCATGATGAGACTAAAGTGGGAGGCATAAGGAGGGATTTATAATATAATAAAGTGGAGGCATAAGGTGGAGTGTAGTTTTAGAGGGCGAAGAATTTCAGAGGCCTATAAAATGAAGATCCGAAATTTTAAAAGTTCTGAGGTCCGAAAAATGGTTGGAGTGATAAGGATTTGGAAGTTGGATATTTTGGAGGAGTATTAAAATAAGTTACAAAAAAAATATCCCTAGGTCCTGATCGGATGATGGGTATCAGAAGGATAAGGTATTTCGAAGTAGAGAGAAAAATGAAGTAAAAAAAAAAATGTGCCGAGGTGGGATGAGGGGATTAATGGGAGGAAGGAAGTTGAAGAAGAGGTGGGACCTTCCCCATGTATCAACTACAACCACTTTATAATGGAGGTCTTGATAACATTAAAAACTACATCCACTTAGTAACATCACGATTTCAAATCTCATAATTTCTTTTAAATTGGGATTTAAAATAGATCTCCAAAATCTGAAAACTATAATTTTAATTGTTCTACAATTTGGTTGTGGCAATTTTAAAGGACCATTAGTAAAAATGAATTAATTAGTAAAAATGATCTAAAAATCAATATTTACAAGTAATAACTAATTAATTTACAAGAATTAAAATAATACACATTTTTTACATTTTTTAGCCCTAGTGGTAAAAATAACTAAACTTCATATAAGCACCATTTGAAAATCATGCATCCAAATGAGATGAAACAAGAATTTATGGAAAGATAGCGAAAATTCAAACACAATAAAGCAATCAAAATAGAATGACGAAGGAAATGAAAATCTGGAAAAATTGTCGAACAATTAACCAAATGAAAATATTAAAAGTTTATTTAGCCAAAATTTCTGAAAATGGTATCCATTAATATTATCAAATAATAAGTTAAATGGGGGTGTTTTTATTTCACCACAACAATGGCAACACATGGGGAAGAACCAATTATCTCTAGTTAAAATATGATGAACTTCATTTTACCCAAAGGTTAAAAGTAATAATTCTATTAGGATTTCATATAGTGAAACATTTTGCATGGGTCCCATGTTAATAGATCAAGAAATATGAGCTCAAAAAGCTAAGTACTCAAATTATACAGAGTATAAAATCAAGAATCTGAATTTTGGTAAAATTATAATATTTAAAATTACCTCATATGAGAAATAGAAGAAGGTAAATATATGTATTTTTTGATAAATAATATATCCATCAATATTAATGGTCTTTGAAATTTCTTTGCTACCATTGAGCCTGATCAGTAGCCCAAAAAAATTGTCCTTAATGCCATACAATCATGGCCCCGCTGCCAACAAACATCCATAGCCCCGTCGGGTTTACTTGTATTTCCCATGCTTCCCCTTTGGATCACTCTTTTGATAAGCACGTTTTTGAGCTATGTTTATGATGTACTTGAGTGAAATAGGTGGGATGGTAATAGAGACATAAGAAAATGGATATAATACTTCTATAATGTTGACTTCATATCCTTCCTCGCGACTATTAATAATAGGTTCTTTTATAAAGAGGAGGGGTGGGAAGGATCCATTGAGTTAAACTCAAGGTCAATTTTTTCCTTGAAAAAATTAACTATATCAATGGAAAATATATAAATTAAGAGCGCCTCCTAATCCCATAAAATATACCTTTAAGGTAAATGAAATTCATTGAAATAGACAAAGTAAAAATTTCCTATATATGCCAACCAATGATGGGTGAGGAAAATTCATTCTACAAAAATCTTGGTGGAATCACAAAAATCAAACCATAACCATTATCAAAAAGTAAAATAAATCCAAAATGAAGCGAAAGAAGAAATAAAAAAACTCCAAAAATGTCAAAATGAGGAAAGGAAAAGATGAAAGAAAAGCCTAAATTTAAAAGACAAACCCCACAAGACTAATTATAAAATGTCTCAAAATATTAAACTAAGACAAGCATGTGTGTGTTCGTCTTATGATGATATTTTAGTAAATTCTATGTTGCAGAGTTATAAGTAATTAGGTTGTCAAACCATAAGGTGGCTAGCTGCCATGAGTTAAAATAAAACGAAATGAATTTTTTTTACCCTTTTCAAATCTTCTCGTTTCAAAAAAAATCTTGGATAAAAATATATTAAGGATTTTCTAATAAAATAAATGCTTGAGACATCATAACTGAAAGTTTAGGGACTCCCTAATTTAGTTGACTTAATGAACCTTGTAACTACTCATCTAAAATTCAAAAGCAAACAACAAGGATAAGATTATCAAATACTTGGGAATAGATGCAAGAAAATTTATAAACAAAGAATGATGCATTGTGTTGCTTATTGTGTTGGTTATGGGAGACAGCTAGAGGAAGAGAGATGGGAAGCATGTAAGGGCCAACCACTGTAACCATAACAACCTGATTATAAATATTCTTTATGGCATGGAAAGAATAATCCCACTATTTATTTTTGGTGTAGAAACACAGAGGACTTATACCAGACTGCAATTTATTACTTTGGTCTACCCTTTTTTCATTTTCAAATGAAAGGAAGTAAAGAAATATAGCTCACAACCTCATAACTATTGAAATATCTTCCAAAACATGTTGTAGCAAACAATCATGTGTGAGTAAACCTTTGCATATAAGTATTCAGGGAATGATTTCAATGTTGATATTATTTTACATGTTCGATTGTCCCAATTCTCTCTTTCCTTAGCTGTTTCTTGAAGAGAGTGAATGGAATGACTTCAATTACTAATGGTAGTATTCTTCTACTTTGTTGTTTATGTATTTTTATCAGAAATCATATAAATTGTCATTTTTCCTTACATCAATTTCTTTTGTAATGTATTCAAAAATATTTAAAGTGGTCCCCATCAGGCGTTGAATCCCATGGCAGATATGTTTGGTGGAACAGTTAGGCATGAGGATGTGAAAGCCCGTTATGGAAGTTTTATTTCTTAGGCACCCTACTTATTTCATCCACTTTTTCAAGCTCTATTTCTTTCACACCCCACTTTTTTTTATGTATTTCTCTTAAATATAAATGCAAGTGTACCCTTTTATATAGGAAAGGAAGGGAATGGTACAAGAGCATTCAATTATTTTTTGTCTAATATTGATTTTTATATTCTTACTTGTGCAGTTCTTCTATTTTGATGGTGCAACACCAAAATGGTTATTCCTCACATCACTGAGAAATATGGAGCATCATGAGATCCCCCTGAAAAGAAGGCACCCATGTGCACATTTCATTCATTTCCACATAATATTCACCAATGTATCACATGGGAAAGGTTCGAATTTGAAGATCTCATAGACAAAACTCCAACAAAGGAAAATTATTTTATTTTAAAAATAGAAGAATACATAGAAAAATCAGTTTTTCAGGGGATACTAAGGCCCAATAACTTCTAGAGTCTATTGTTGATTTCTTGGTTTGACACAAATGTCTAACATTTAAATATTGTGTCTCTTGGGTAAAATAAAGTAAATAATTAAATCTCCCTACTTTTTCCCTTAGGCTTCCCTTTCTATGATTATATACTTTTTATTTCCATCTTGCAATGCAACAAATGCTAACACAACACTACAAGAAAAAAACCATTGGTGAGGGGCGAAAATGGTCACCAT
>CM076574.1:1047205891-1047418777 GCA_034641835.2 Pinus albicaulis | reverse complement strand
AATATTGGAGTAATTTTATTGCTAAATTCTCTTCTATCGAAGCTCCTTTGCATGCATTGACTACTATGAAAAAGGTCTTTCGGTGGAGAGGAAATCAGAAAAATTAATTTGGTGCTTTGAAAGAGAAGATCATTTCAACCCCAGTACTTGCATTACCAGACTTGATACAACCCTTTGAGATTCAAAATGATGCAAGTGACAATGACATGTGCACAATCCTTATGCAACATGGTAAGCCCATTTCATTTCATTTAGAAAATTACAATGCTGTAGTGATTAGCTATCCTACTTATGAAAAGGAGCTTTATGTGTTTGTTCAAAGTGTGAAAAAGTGGAAACACTACTTGATGGGAAAGGAAACCATCATACACACTGACCACCAACCATTGCAATACTTGCAATGACAAACTAAGTTTCAATAGTCAAGGAAATTTCGATGGATGTGCTTCCTACAACAATTCCACTTGGTCATTAGGTATAAGAAAGGTATATAAAACAAGGTTGTTGATATGCTTTCTAGGCCTATTTTTAGTGCAACTACTTTACTCAAGAATAATTAGGTTTTGCATGAAATTTATTTTGAGAAATATGCATTTGATAATGACTTTCAAGATGTTTATGCAAGCTTGAGTCAAGGCAACCATGTAGAGGAATTGGATTACCATGTACATAATAAATTGTTGTATAATTTGGATAAGATTTGTATTCCATAAGGGGAGAGAGTGACTGTCATAAGGGAAGCACATACTTCTCTTATTGTTGGACATTTCAGTGTAAGAAAAACAATGGCACATGTTCAGAGGTATTGTTATTGGCCTCGTATGTTTGAAAGTGTGTCACTTTTCATTAAAGGTACACTTTCAAACATAACTCAAGAAGAATGCATGAACTTGATGCAAAAGACCTTGTGTCTCGATTTTCTTGCAAAAATTGGACTTCGATGGGCATGAAAATCATAGACTCGAAATCAGACAATATTCTTGTGGTCTACATTTATCTTTTCCTCATTAGTGTTAGATTTCTCGTCAAAGTCTGAAATATTTAAGCTATCATTCATGGCTGCAAGTTGTAAAGTCCTATTTTTTCTTTTTTATGAGGTAAAATATCCTTAGGAAACCGCATGGGTAATAATTTTACCTCATTATCACTCAGGTTAAGCCCAATTGACCTATTGTAAATTGGATTATTTTAAAATTTTAAAAGGTTAACCCATCGTTAGCTCCTCTAGAATTGTCGAATATGTCCCGGTGCCCATACTAAATTGCAATCAATCCCAAATCATATCTGAAGGACTGGAAACCATCTCAAAATTATGCAAGTATGATCATGGAAGAAACTAGCTTTAATACATTTACATATTCTTTAAAGTACCCTCTTGATGAGCCAAAAGGGCTCTAATGATTTTTCCAAATCTTGTATCCAAGGAATGCAGACAAAAGGTTTTCCTTTCCCACCATGTTGCTTACAACTGTTGCTTGAAAATTCAAAAGACAATGTCGATGTATTTCATGCTAGATAAAGTTAATAATAGACTGAAGAAAGGTAAAAATATGACTAACAAGACCTCATTCCACCTCCTTCTAGGGAATTAAAATGTAAAATTCCCTACTCAATGAATATCCAATTAACGAATTACAAATTCGCCACTAAATTTCAACCTAGATTAAATCACTTGATAGGAAATGTTGATCTAGAAATTATCAACAAGAATTCAGATGGGAGAAGACAACAATCGAAATCCAATATTGCTTCGAATGCACTCTGTCAATTGCTAGAACAAGAACAATGATTTTTGTTAGATTGTGGGTTGTTCAAGAGAGGAGAACTATAAAATTTTATTCTGCAAATATTGCCTTCCTCTTAAGTATAATTTAAAGAAGAAAAAATTTAAAGATAGTTTATGTGGATTTTCTAGGAGGTATTCCATTGTCAAAAATAGGCCATGATCATTTGTATTTAATTTTTGATAGGTTCAACAAGATGTGTATATTAATGCCATGTAAAAAGAAAATCAAAGCTGAAAAAAAAAACTCACTTATTCTTTCAACATGTTTGGGTTCATTTTGGTTTTCTCACATCCACTTTTAGTGATCGAGATTCTCGATTTACTGGGAATTTTTGATCAAGTTAGTGGGACTTGATGGATACCAAGTTGAAGAAGGGTACAACCTTTCATCCACAAACAGATGGTCAAATCGAGGTGGTCAATCGAACAATCATACATATTCTTCGAGGATACTGCAGCAAGCATCCTAAGTTATGGGATGAAATCTTACACTACATTCATCACGCTTACAACCGTGCAAAACACACCTCTACACACACATCACCATTTGAGGCATGTCTTGGATACTTGGCTATATCGCCATTGGATTTCATTTTCGGCAAGTATGTTTCTATTGATGGACATAGTGACATAGACCAAGGCAAGAAGTTCAGAGAACAAATCTAATTGACACATCAAACAGTTCAAGATCCAGTTGAAAAGAGACAAGGAAAGTACAAAGCAAGGCACGACAAGCATCATTTAGATCACAAGTTCCAAGTTGGTGATGAAATTTTTCTTCACATTAGAAAAGAGAGGCTTCAAGGGGAAGGTAAAAACTGAAACCAATCCATTATGATTCTTTCAAAATTGTGGAAAAGATTGGTGAAAATGCCTTCAAGTTAGATTTGCCTTCATACATGAAAATTTACTTTGATGTTAATGTTGAGAACTTGAGGTTGTATGAGCCTCCTTTGATTGAATATCAAGGAGAGTAGATTCAGATTCCTTCTATTGAATATTTTTCTCTGGAATACCTTGATGAGCTTCAAAAAGACACAATTCTTGACAAAAGAACAATGACATAAAAACAAGGTAGTGTATACTACCTTCGTGTGGGGCTCAAAGGCACAAATCCAAGCAAGGCCAAATGGATCGATATTGGAAAGGTGGGGGACCTGTACCCTCATCTATTGAACCATTGAAAGTGATCTTTTGGGGTCCAAAAGCTTCCAATGGGGAGGAGTGATTAGGTGCCCAAAATTGTGCTAAAAAATGAAAATTGTCGGAATGGTGTGGAGCTTAAATGACCATGTAGATCTCATCGTTCTGAATCTGGAACAAATCATTTCACAGAAAATCGACACAATATGCTCCCAGAAATGCGTTCTATCCACATTTTCAAATAGGTAATTTTTTTTTTTTAAATGCAGGACAACCTAGTCAGCAGTTCATACAACTAATTGGGCATGCACAGTGGCAGGTTGACTCAGTCAATGGAATTTATTCGTTTACTCATATTGTGCAAAGTAGCATGTTTGTATTGGTTGTTGTGGTGAGTTTTTGATTTGTTGTTTTGGTGGCCAACCATAGGCTACCACGTGGCCCAGCCAGGGGCCTCTACATGGCAGACCAAGGGCCACCAAAATTATGTTCATGGTCAAACCACACCTCGTAGGGGTCGAACACAAGACCTCACAACCACAAGCCAAGTTAATTTCCATTGCACCTCGCGATGTGTTCCTTGCCATACATTGGGCTCCGTTTCATTTTATTTTCATTTGTAATGCGCAATGTGGGGGGAGGGTCATGGTCTAGCCCCAACCCTTGTCATCGCCAAGGGTGGGACCGTAGGTGGGAGTCTAGCCCCACGTCCTCCCACCCTAATGGTCCTTAACCGTAACCATAACTGCACACTCCACCAACTTCCGACACGTGCCCATAGTTAATGCCAATTCTAGCAGTTAGCCCAAATGCGCGGGTTTTAATATATATAAAAAAAATTATTAACCATATAATGATATGGTTTGAAATCTAGATTTAAGGCCTTATTTGGAATTTAAGTTCTCTGAAAATTTCACCTAGTTTTTGCTTAAATTGGTGCTCAGTTAGCTGGATTCTAGGCAGATTTGTAGGATGGTGCTGGATTTTGGGGAAAATGTGGAGCGAATAATGAAAAAACTTTGGGAAGTTTTAACTAAGTCATTTTTTTACAAAATTCGAGGTAGAAAGAGGCTACACAGGCATTTTTGGGGATGCTGGAGATAATGGAACAAGTTTCAGAGCTGTTTAAGCATTGTAAACATATGTAATCACACTTTTGAGCATAATAGAAGAGGGCCAAGCCATCGGAAGTTGGACTAAGGAGATGTAGCCCAGGTGGGGTGAACTCCTTCATCATTTGTTGTTGTGTTACTGTTATGGTGATGCTCATGTATGTTTGATGTTGTTGTTCAATGTATTTTTTTTATGTTAATTTTCTCATGAAATTCACATAAAAACTCATGTTAAACTTGCAATTAACCTCATTATCCTCTAGCACTTTTTTAATATTCTGAATTGGATCTTAGCACAACAAACACTAATATTCTCATGTAGATCATCAGCTCCTTAGGTGTATTCTAGTATGGTATGCTTCACCATCTCCTTCATCATGCCTGTCATGACATAATATAATAATTGCGACTGTAATCGACCCATGAAAAGACGACATTAGTCTGATAAACCCCTATTCTAATATTATTCATGAAATTGATTATTAGGGATGGAAATAATGATCGATTAAGTTGCTCACTAAGTTATTTTGTAGTTCTAGATGCTAAGGTCCAGGACTAAGGCTTGATACTGAACAATGCATATTTCAATATGGCCAGGGTGAAAAGATTCGTCGTTGAGGGACTCAAGGAATCGGGTTGGAGGCTTGAGCCTTGAGACTACAAAATGCACAGTTTTGGAAGTTTGGGAAGAAGGACTAAATATTTGAGGGACTCAAGGGCTCAAGTTGGAGGCTTGAGGATTGAAACTGCACAATGCACCGTTATGAAGGTTTGGCCTAAGTGACTATGTAGTTAAGGAATTAGAGAGGTCAATATTGAGGCTTGAAGTTGCCCAATGTGCAGTTTAGATAGGAGAACAAGATAGGAGATTATGTAGTTGTAGCATTCAAGGCCTCAAGCTTTAGGATTGAGGCTTGAATTTTCCATATGCACATTTTTGGAGGGAGAGAAGCCAAGATATTACGTAGTTGAACAATTCAAAAGCTCAAGGTTGGGGCTTCATGCTTGAGGTTGCGTAGTGCACAGAGAAGGTTGGCTGGAGGCAAGGATTGCATAGTTTTGGAGCTCAATGACTGAGGCTAAGCACTAATAATGTGGAGTGCGCATTTCCAAGAGGAAATTTTAGGGCTTGAGGGTTGAGAGGCAAGGAAGGTTGAGTGAAGTCAAGTTTCCGAGAGAATGAAATTTTTTGGATAAAGCTAAGTGTGGGATCAGTGAGTCTCAAGTGAGTAGAGAAAAAATTAGTTCATGATCACATGCTTGGAAGAGTCGACGATAGAAAATTTATCACTAAAAAATAGTAACAACATGATGCCCTCAATGTGACAACAATACGACACACCTCTCCAAGTGCGACACAAAAGATACACTTTGCAACGAAAGTGACGACACCTGTGTGACAAAGAATGGAACTTTGGGAATGAGCGTAAAACATGTCTACATGAATAGTTGAACTCAACAACACCAAATTTACCCCTTGAAACAAGCCAAAACTCCACCTTACATGATAAGTAACACTTCTCATGCCAAAATACGGCATTTGATATATAAAGAGAAAAGTGTGAACGACACTTACGACATGTAAATGACGGTGAAAAAAAAACATTCTGCAACCAAGATAACGTGAAAAGACACGGTTCACGTGGTGTAGAGAAGTCGGTGATGGGGTGCACTCTTAAGGCACTCTATATTCAAGGTCACCGATTCGAAACCCATGGGTGGGATGGGAGGAGAAAAAATGGAAATATTAGGATTAGTTTAAATGTACAAAAAAAACATGAAAAGACACCAATTAAGATGAAAGAAAGTGAAGTCGACAATCAAAAAAATGAAAGAAAAACTTGTGAAAGTGAGGGCGCATAAAAGCGACAGTTTGGAAAACTCACCAAAACAAAAGTACAATAAAAAACAAAAGCGAGAGACTGTCAATGAAAGCATGCACAATAGTTTTACCATCACACAAACACAGTCTCGATGGAATGTTACACAAAAAAATTTCACTGTCCCTATACTCCCTATTCCTGAATCCTAGAGGACCTTAAATAATGATACCTGTGTCTCTTTTCATGATACATATATGCCATTATATCCCTTATAGAATGAAAAAAAAAACTCTTTGTGAACCATTCCTAGAGTAGCTCCTCAAAAACATAGTTATTTGGAGCAATGTGTCCTCTATTTGTCTCAACCATTCTAATGACTCATCTTAAGTTTGTGAGTAGCGTCGATCGATGCTGGTATGGAGATCACACCCATGCTGATCCACTTCTAGAAAGTTTTTAAAAAATGAAATGAAGCTTCGTGATCTAGAAGCTTCGTAGGCGGAGAGTTGGTTGTTTGTTCATGGGGATAGTGCAGAGATGGTTGTTTTTTCATGGGGATAGAGTTGAGCTTATCCCTTTGGGCTTCTTTTTCCTACAAAATAGGAACTACCCAAGGATATAAGCCATTTCCCCAATTTGAGTGGATCTATGTTCCCTCTTCCCTTGCTATAAAAGGGACATCTTACCATGCCTCTCTAGTTAAAACAGAGATAGAAGAACAACAAAGAGAGAATTGTTGCTATAGGAATTGAAGGACAGGTGAGACCTTTGGCCTTTTCGTACCAAGTTGAAACGAGTGCTTTTAGAGACGTGCCTGGATCTGGACCCGTTGAAGGAGAGCTTCGACATCAAGTTGCAAGTTGTAACTCCTCCTCTTATATTAATATAATACAACTGGTTTTTACTTTCCACTCTTGTCCATGATGCATGATTAGATTTGTAATATTCCTTAATCAACTAGATATATTGTTTATTTAAAATACATGTTGTCCTTTCATGTTTTGTGTTGTTTTATATCTTGTACAGGTAACTAAGCGCTGGTGAAGACGAGGATCTAGCTAAGAAGAGCAAAGGATCAAAGGAATTGAACAAGGAGCAACATCAGATTGAGGTAGGCCATCTCCATACGATCTGTGTTCATTTTCAATCTAGGAAAGTAGGTGTTAGATTGTTCCCTTTGTTACTAGACCCATTCTAGGGCTAGAGGGATCGTCTCTGTCTACAGAGAGGATTTTCCTGCAAAACAATCTGCAGCTCCACTGGGGACTCATTTCCTTTAGTCTCTTGTTTTCATTCTTTGATTTTTCATTTTTTTGTCGACCTTTTGTCGAGTGTCCATATCCTTTTGTTTGTGGCTTTGTAACTTATTACAGTCATTTATCTCTAAGTTGAAGTGATAAGCCTAGTTCCATTTAAGAAAACCCGTGTGTTTTTTACCATTTCCCTTGACCATCGCTGTTATTTTTCTGACAGATGAGCCGATCAATGCTAAATGTTTTACCACAATCACACTTTTCCTCTTGCAACACGGGGTGTAGCCTCACAGGCACGCCAATTCCTGTGTGTATGTTTTTAGGGTTTCTTTCTATTACTGATGAGTGTGTCTTGTCCTTCTAAGTTTCTTTCCTTGTTGAAATAACTCTTGTTCTTATCTGTTCAACGACATCTTTGCCACAACTTTTGTATCTTGGGTATTTTCTCTTTTAAGCCGTGCATCCTTACCATCCTAGAATTTATAGGTGTTTTTGAGTCATCCAAATGGTTGCATGCTTTGTTGATTTCGAGACCTATTATTGAGTCAAATCTTGTCGTATCTTTTAGGATTTTTGATTCATTGAGTTTGTTTTTCAGTTGATTCTTGTGATTAGAACTTTCAAGTGTTAACTCTGTGTGAATTTGAGTCTCTTTTCGCCAACAAGCATAGATCACATTGCTTGCCTTCGATAGAAGCTTCCTCTTTGTGTGTTGATCAGTGTAAAAATGAAGAGTGTCTTGTTTTGAGAAAATGAGTGTGGGTCTCTCTTTGATTTTCGGATCTTTGTCTCTTGTAGCATTTTGAGAGATTTCATTAGTAATCAAAGGGAGTGATTACTTTTGGATTGAAATTTACATTTTTTTTTCATTTGTCTTATTAAAAAAAAATCTTTCGTTTTTGCATTAAAAATGAAAAGTTTCATTTTGATTACCTTCTAGTGCATTTAGTAAATAAGAAAGTGAAATTTTTTTCATTTTTCTTTAATATTATGCACTTGAAGAAATAGCGAAATGTGATTCCTTGCATTTTTTTTCTTTTTGCGTTGATTGCATGAACTTCTTCTTCCCAATTAATGTAGCTTTCATCGAAATGAATGAGTGTTTTTCTCATATAGCTGCATCCCATGAATCCAGGTTACATCGGTAGGACTTTGAAACCAAAATCTAATTCAACGTAAAATCTAAAATTTATTCAATCAAACTAACGATCATTTGGAACCTAATGAATCACATTTAGAGGTCTAGGCTAGAGATGTGTTCTAGCATCATAAAACATAGGAGATGTCGCTAATAGTCTGCCCTACAACCTGGGGGTGATATCTCGTCCCACGTACGAGAGTATATTGATGTATGATAAGTATATTTGGGACGCTCTCATAAAATGGTTAAGCATTAGACAAAACTACTATGGACTTAGACTCCCACGTACCATCGAGTATATTTTGGGAGACACCATTAGGCTGCAAACGTTCCATTGGTGACTGAGTCAGTCGCCTCGTAGATGTGATACACCGAACACAACATTTGAGGAGATTGGCTTCCGTACGTTAAGTCCTTGGTAATTTCTCTTTCAGTTGATCACTAAGGTGTATATTGCAGTTCACCGATACCTAATAATCCTTTATGCCTAGTTCACCCTTTTTTATTTATTTTGTTTTTAAGTTCTAAAATTAACTTCCTATGATCACATGGCTTACCCGTTAAGATATTTTTGGCCACATCATGAGTAATTCCTATGAAAATAGTTTTTAAAGCGTTGAATTAATCAACTCTTTCCATATTTTTCTTTTCAAGATAAAATCATCGTGGCTGAACAATCAAGTTCAACTTCCCCTTCATCATCCTCCTCCGAAGCGACATCATCGTAAGTCCCTTCTGACTCTTCGCCATCGACTGGAACTCAAACTGATGATTTTTCTATTCTTCCGAGTGTTCAAACTCTTGCTACATGATCTCCTCCTAATGAGCCTACAAGCTATATTTAATTTCCTCGGAATCCATTATTTGATTTCATAGAGATCTACCCTGAAATACCCTATAGTCCATTTGATACACCTGGTGTACCATTCGTACATTCGCCGCGTACATCTCAGACTGTCTCTCATCAGTTATTTCCACCAATGGCTTCTAAAGGAGAGGTTTCATCTCCCTTTGAGGTTTCAAGCACCATTAGTGGTGTGGATGAGTCTTTATATGAGGTACATCAATTCCCTCCTCATGGCCTTCCACATGGGGGGAAACCTCTCAGTCTTCCACCCAGCTGTACATTTCTCAAGGTTACACCTCATTGGAACACTTAGTTTCACATATTTAGAGTGCCACGCCTTTGTATTACAATACTATCTGGCAGAATACTGCGGTATCTTCCCCTAGTTTGCTTGCGTCCAACATGTCTATTTTCATCGCTACAAAAGAAACAATTACATCAGTTCCCACACAACCAACTATTTGCATCAGTGTTTTCAGCTCCTCCCATTAGTGTTCCCACGTCGATTCCCTTGACTCAAATTTATGGTGGAGGGCCATCCCTATTGAATGTCTCTTAATCCTCTGGTGGACCATCTATGAGTGGATTACAGACTCACATCCTAGGCTATTCTCAAACTGTCAGTAATATCTCTATGCCTTCTGGATCATCTGGTCCAACAGGGTTAACATATGATCAGTATCAACAATTTTTGCAGATTCAGATACTCAACAAGTAGTCCAATGTCTCGTTTGGTTCCCAGCAGCTGCAAACCCCATTGGTGAATTCACAAGGATTTCAAGGGCAGTCTGGTATTCAGTCAGGGGCTTATGCGTATCAGCAGGGGCCTATATTTGGTCAACAAAGACCTTATGGGCCACAAGGTAAACCTTATGTGCAACAAGAAATGCCTTATTTACAATATAATGAACATTTCACCCATCAAGGTCAGTTTTCCTACTCTCAATAGAGATAACCTTCTGGTCAACAAGGCCAACCTTACTTTCAACAAGGTCAGCCTTTTTTCCAGCAAGGAAAAGGCTTGTCTCAACAAAGTCAGATATTTTTTCAACCAGGCCAACCTGGTTCTCAGGGGCAACCCGACCAACCTCAGCAACCACAAGGTATCATGATGTCCAATCCTCATGGTATCATCTAATAGCCTAAAGGTCAACCATTGGGCTCACAAGGTCAATCGTTGGGTTCCCAAGGTTACCTTTTGGGTTCACAGGGTCAGCCACAAGGCACTTCATTCTAGAAATTTCAACAACAAAAAAATCCATATGTTGAAAATTATGCTAAGGCCGGACTTCAATGGTCTGCTGCAGGTCAGAATCTATTTTTTGGTCAACAACTAGGATATGGTCAAAATCCACAAGGTTTCAATCCTTATGGACAACATCCTTATGGGAAAAATCCTCCTAGACAAAACCCATGGGGGCATAATTTCTCCCAACCTAGTTGGAATCCAGAAATGGGCCTGTCAAAGACCGAACATCATGCCTTTAAATCTGCAATTTCCTTTTCTTATGACGTTGGAACTTCCCAATGTGTCAAGATTAACTAATGATCCAATTCTCCATAATCCATATTGGCTTCTAGTTCCTACCAATGTTCCAAGCGATCACACCAAGATTGAAGGCAAGTCTGGAGAAGATCCCCAGGCACATGTTATGATGTACCATCTTTGTTGTTCCTCCAATTCTTGGGTTGATGATTCTCTCCATCTGCATCTTTTTCAAAGGACGTTGAATGGTGTCGCTGCGAAGTGGTACATTGAGCTTCCTCGTGGAAATTTTCAGGACTTCAATTCTTTAGCTATGGATTTTCCTACAAGCTTTCAGTTACATGTTCATTATGAAACATGAACTCACCTCCTTACATCCTTGAAACAAGATACTTCTATGCATATCTTAGATCATATCCATGAATGGAGACAACATCGTCATTTGATCAAATTTGAAATTCCTGATCAAATTTTGACCGAATGGTTCACCAAATCATTCTTCAATCAGATCACCAAGGACATCGCTATGGGGGCAGCTATCACGGAAGAAAAATCCATTGCTCGTGCTTAATATCTTGATTTGGTTTATTCCCAATCCGAAACATTATATGATCTCTTACCTAATTCGCTGCACCCGGAATCCAAGTATGAAACTTCAAAAGCTTCAATGACACCACCTGTTGACAATGTCATTGGTTTTGTTTCCCAAACTTCTTGGAAGTATTCCTCTTCTTCTAAGCAGAAATATTCTTCCTCTTTCGATTCTGTCCCACAGAATCCTTCAAATCCTAGAAAAAATATGGAGGTTAACTCTGTTCATTCTACCGTGGTCGACAAATACTCTAAATTTAAAAATAGGGGCAAAGACAAATCCAAATATGATGCCCAAAAATAGGATTCCCCTAAACCTCATACTGATGATGGAATGAAGCGCAAGCCTAAGTACCCTTGCCTAATCTATGATGATGAACACTACACTAAGGACTATCCACAATGGGCTTAAGTGAGTCATTTACTGAAAGGTACTCAAGGAACTCCGGCTATACTCAAAGAAACATTTCCATCTTAGAAAACTCAAATGGTAGAACAACCATAATTTTCCACCTCTTTTGGTTCCTAAGTGTTCATGATGAATTGTGTTGCGCCTGTCTCCATATTTACCAGATCTAAAGGTTATTCAAATTTGCGTTAGTCGGCAGAGAAAGAAATTTCCGATGCTCCTACTCCTACCCTACCCGCTTTTGGTCCTCTTCATATTGAAAGGCCTAGTTCCGATCAAGTTGTATGATTACCTTCTAAAGGTGTGCTTAAAAAATCCTCGTATAATCTAAATGCTCACACTGCTCAACATTATAATATCGTTGAGTATTTGGCTCAGACAACTTCCACTATGTTTGCGTTAGAGGTTCTTCAGAGATGTCGTTCAAAGTGAAAATTTCTACTATCCACCATAGGAGGAATCGATCCGACTGATTCAAATCTCATTACTTTCAATCTATAAAATCACGTTCCACGTCTCCCCCATCAGTTTTCTTTCCTTATTCAAGTTATTATTAATGGAAATAATATCTATCGGTAAGTCATGGATGAGGGTGCATCCACTTGCATCATGTTTGTGTCTTTTTGGAAAGCCATCGGATCTCCAGCCCTTAACCAATATCTGAATACTTTGGAGGCGTTCGATGGAAGGGATTCTCGTCCTTTTGGTATTCTCCCCAACTTTCCTATCACGTTGGAAGGAAAAAAAATTAGTGTTGAAGTAGAAGTCGTTGAAGCTAAACTCAATTATAATATTATACTCGGTCACAGTTGGACTCACGTTATGATTTGTGTGTCATCCACTCTGTTTCATGTTCTTCGTTTCCCACATGAAGGTAAGATTATCACTGTCGACCATTTGTATTTTTTTTCTTCTTATTCCTTAGAAGGAAATGTGCCATATGTGGAGCATACCACCACACCCTATGAGAGTGTGGGGGCAAGACTTTTTAAAGATTTTGTGTTGATGGGTCTTTTTTCTCTTCTGCCACCGAATACTTCTCAGGTCAATATGATCTCTACTTCCTCCGATCCTTGGATCATCCCTTCCCCTAATTTTATTGATTCTTTTGGCGATGTCATGTCATTAAGCCCTATGGAAGTCAATTATTGTGAAATCGTTTTGGCTTCAGCTCTTTATTCTGATCATATTATTTATAGCATTCATTTCGAAGTGCACTCCCAATATCCTTGGCGTGGTTCTTCGGATTCTTCAGATCCCTTGAACGATACATTTCCCTCCGATGAAAGTATCGTGGAAGCCATGTATCTTGAGGAAACACCCTGGGATGATACCCATCATCATTCTTTGTTTCTTCCAATCCTTGGAGTAATTCAGTCGTGTCTCGAAAATTTCGCTCCCCATTATCTGAATTGTCCACTTCCGATACCGATGTCAACACATGAGGTCTTTTCTAAGGGGAATATGGGGAGCATCACTACAAAAATTCCTATCAACATTTATGTGAAACTAGGAATTGTCGATAACATCCACATTGGGGTAACTTTCTCTTCGGATGAGATCAAGCTTTACACTAGTCTCTTTCAAGAATTTTGAGATGTCTTTACATGGTCCTATGAAGAAATTCCTGGCATCGATCCGAGTATAGTGTTGCACGAAATACTGACTTATCCTAATGCGAAAACTGTTCATCAGTGACTTCGTCCCATGCATCCTAGAAAGGTAGCCCCTATAAAGGGAGAAGTTGAAAAAATTCTTAAGGATGGATTCATCTATCCAATTCCTTTGACAGATTGGGTGTCCAATATCGTCCTTGTCAATAAAAAGCAAGGTACTATTTGCGTTTGTGTTTATTATTGAGACATCAATCATGCCTACCCAGAAGATAACTATCCCCTCCTTTCATTGACAAAATCATTGATGAATGTGGAGGAGTGAGATATTTTATTTTAGGGATGGTTTTTCTGGGTATAACTAGATTAACATCCTACTGGCTGATCAACACAAGATGACATTCATCAATTTATGGGGAAATTTTTCTTACAAGAAGATCCCTTTCAGTTTGAAAAATTCCGGTGCTAATTTTCAACGCGTGATGTTGTATTCTTTCCATGATATCAAGCACATCATTCAGCCTTACCTGGAAGAACTTCCCGATCATTTAGCTAAGCACCAGGACCATCCTGCGCACCTTTGAGAGATTTTTCTCCGCTGCTGACACTATAATATTCGCGTGCATCCGCATAAATGTGTTTTGTGCATTGAATCCGATAGACTCCTTGGGTTTGTCGTCTACAAAGAAGGAATCTGTCTCGATCCTCTGAAAGTTGAGGCTATCGTTAATTTACCCCTTCCCTCCTCTTTATCTCAATTGTAGAGTTTACAAGGGAAAGTTAATTTCCTTCATCGTTTCGTTCCCAATTATGCGAAGCTCGCTAAGGGTTTTACACAATTGCTTAAAACAAGGATCCCATTTTTGTGGGATGAAGTTGCTCAAAAATCCTTCGATGCTTAAATAACGTTCTATCAACACTCCTTTACTACATCCCCCAAATTTCCATCGTGACTATTTACTTTACTTAGCAGCTTCTTTCGGTACTATTGGTATGGTGCTGGTCCAAGACGATGACAATGGTATTGAACATGTCATTTATTATCTCAAATGAAAACTTATGGATACATAGACTCGATATAGCCATGCCGAGAAACTGGCTTTAGCTACGGTACATGTTGTGCAGTACTTCTAGCATTACGTTCTCCTTCACACGACTACCGTGATCTCCAATTGCAATCTTATGACCTATATTTTGACCCGTCAGTTACTTGGGGGAAAATATTCTAAATGGATTGTCATTTTGCGGGAGTTTTATTTGTAATTCACTTCTGCCAAATCCAGAAAATCATTGGTTTTTGTTGAATTGATATGTTCCCTTCCCTCTGCTTCTGGCCCGTTTGATATGGATGACAGCATTCCAGATCACACTCTTTTCCTTGTTAGCCCTATCGATCCATGGTATGGTGATATCATCGTGTATCTCCAAACCCAAACCTTCTGATCTAAGTTGACTAAAGTTGATCGTCAACGCATTCGACATCACTCTCAACCCTATCGCATAATTGGGGATACTTTATATCATGTAGACATCGACTTGATTCTCCGTCAATGTTTGAATTTCGAAAAGGTTGAGAGAGCGCTCAACGACCACCACTCTGGGGTATGTGGTGGTCATATGTATGGATACACAACCGCTCAGAAAATACTTTGTGCTAGTTATTTATGGCCTTCTATTTTCAAAGATTGCATTCTTTTCATCCGTAAATGTCATGCTTGCCAGATTTACCAGTGGAAGATGCGCACCCCACCCACACCCCTACACCTTGTTATTACCATTGGCCATTTCACTAGACAGGGCATTGATTTCATGAAATTTAACCTTCTATTGGTCGAGGGGCATGATTATATTATCATCGTTGTTGAATATTTTACCAAATTGCTAAGGCGATGCCTACATATGCTGCTGACGCTAAACATTCAACTCAATTTCTATTTAATAATATTATCGCTTGATTTTGAGTCCCTCAAGCCATCGTTACTAACCATAGCTCTCATTTTCACCATTACAAGATGGCTGAGCTAACCTCGTAGTTGGGCCTGTGTCACGACAGCTCAACCCCATATTACCCTCACGCCAATGGCCAAGTTGAAGCAGTCAACAAAGTCTTAGCTACTATGCTTCAACACACTATTCAGATGCACAAGTCGAACTACCATCTCATGTTTTTTTCAGCTCCTTGGGCTTACTGAACCTCGGCTAAAAATGATAATGGATTCACTCCTTTTTAGTTGGTATATGGCCTTGAAGAAACATTGTCGATTGAATGTGAAATTCCTTCACTCAAATTAGTTGTTGAATTGCTTTCGAATACCTCACCAGAAGAGGAACGTGTCCTATATCTGGAAAGGATTCATGAAACTCGTCACTTTGCTGCTTTAGTTACTAAAGCTCAAAAGAAATGAGTCAAAGCCCATTTTGATCATACTGTTTCTCCACATGCCTTCTATGAAGGAGACTTGGTTCTTCTCTATGACCAAGCACATGATAAGTTGGGGGCCGAAAAATTCGAACCAATGTGGCACGGGCCATACATTGTAAATCATGTTTTGCAAAAAGGGGCCTATGAGCTAATTATTTACGAAGGTAACCCTTTGGATAAGCCTCGAAACGGCCTTTATCTAAAAAATTACTATGCATAATATTTTCTTGTAATTAATTTTGTACATTAGTGTGCTTTTCATTTTTATACAATTTTGGTTTGGTGTGTGTTTGCAAGAGGTTTTCTTGCTCATCTTGTCTTACTCGATTTGCAGATGTCTTTAACTCCTTATGTTAGTTTTGTTGATGGTGCTTACCATAGTACTCGAAACTTATCCTCTGCAGCATGGCTTATCTATTACCCTAATGGTCAGTTAGTAGATTTGCAAGGTATGTGTTTAGGTCGTACAACCAACAATAATGCTAAATACGGTGTAGTCATCGAACTTCTGTCAAAAGCAATCACTCTTGGCATTAGAGAATTGGTTGTAAACATGGATTCACAACTTTTTTTCCTACAGCTCAATGGGAAATATTCCGTTAGACACCCTCAAATTTTGAGAATGTATTTGCGTGTTCATCTTTTAGAAAGGAATTTTGGTTACATTACATATCAGCACATTACAAGACATATGAATACGTTAACAGATGTATTGGCTAATTATGTTTCAGATAGACATTTGTGGAATTTATAAACCTATGTTACTCATTACATCATGTATAAAACAGAAAAATATAGCATATGTATATATGTCGGTATTGTTTGCAAAAATTTCAAGTACATCATAACCCAAAAAATATTTGTTCTAGTACATTAAGAGACTCGCAGGTCCCAAAAACTACAACTGTAGCTAAACTAGACTAATCAACATGGTGCTCATGATAGCACAGCACTGCTCGAAAGACTTGAGTCAGTAGCCGATGAATGCGATATGATACTCCTATAATATGACTTTGATTTCAGAGTGTGTGCACTTATTTTTACTCTATTTTAACTAGGTTTTCTTAAGATTATTATCATAGATAGAAATCCAATTTCCTTTTTGAACAGTAGTCAGGGTTTTGTCTCAATTTCCATTGTGGACAAGAATTATACTTGTAGTCTTAGTTAGGAATAGAGGCTTTGGTTTATTTAAATTATCATATAGGATTCTTTCCTGCATTAAATAAGGAGGTCAATTTGATCAGTTTATTAATAGAATATTTCAGTTTCCTTGGGTGTCATTAATTTGGATTGCTTAGGAATTATTTTAGTTGTTTTGAGATAGGAATTCCGTGTGTTTAAACATAGAATGTCTTTCTTTGATTGAATTGAATTATAGAACTCTGGAGTTTGATTTCAGTCTTGCATTCATGAGTTTGTTTGAGGTTTCGAAATTTACTAAGTTTAATTTAGGTTCATGATCATCATTAGAATATATAAATGATTATTTTCCATTAAACATAATTTGAATCATGTAATTAGAATTTTATAAGTCCAAGTGATTTTGCTGTTAAGAGAAATAGTGTTTGAAATGATTTGTTTTTGTACTTAAACAACAAGTTGATTTCTTACCCTAGTTTAGGTTAGATGCTCTGATCATGCATTACCTACGCTTGTGCCTAGAAGATTACGAGCCCTGGATTGATAATTTAATGTTTGAATTATAACACATATAGTTTACCCAACACACTCACTTACAACATTATCCACTTTGCAATTTAAAAAGAAATAAGGCATAAAATTATTAGTCCCATTTATTCTCTTATTCCAAGATTTGTCACCTATCATAAAATTTCTTCATGGCGTACAAAGTAAAATTATACATGTCTGGAGATCCTCCTGGATCAGTCCTCCACACAGAGAAACTTTTGGTCCTCCAAAAGTATCAATCTGAATTTGTAGGTCTTTGTACTAGCTGGATATCAAATTTTCCTAAAAGGCACATTCCCCTTTTCCTTCACCTTTGTCCATCATAATCAGAATGTGGAAGCCATAATCTGCATTAACTTGCACATGCAGCGGATGATGTTTTGATCACAACTTTAAGCATCAAAGTCACCAATATTTCATAAGATTTTCCTTTTCAATCTTATAATTTAAAGGCAAAGAAATTTCCTAGGTTCAAAGATGGATAGCAACCTTTTCAATTTTTGTTGTCTCATAAACCATCCTTGTAGACACATCACTGTGGGAATCCTCATAATCTTCTGTTGGCTTTAATGATAAAGTTGAATACCAAAAATTCTGTAGCATTGAACCTTCCATATCATTTCTAGCTGCTCCAGAGCTTCCCACGTTGGCCATTGTTGCATGGGTTATTTGCAACACATCTATACATGCCCATCAAATTCATTTCTATCCACAAATTGCAGGTGTAAGAATTTTCCATCATGCATTATGTGCAAAGCATCAACAATTGTTTTATCTATAGTTACACATTATGGGTTTGGTGTTATCGTCTTTTCAACCAGTGTTGATTTTGTGCTACAACTTGCATCAACATGTCCTTTGAACTATATCTTAGAAGAGGTAGAAATTATTTGGTACATATTTTATAAAAATAAATACTTGATGTGAGAATTTTGGGTGGTTTATTATTAATTGCTACAACTGCTGCATTTTTCGTGGCATGTAAATCGTCACATTCCGTTATGAAACTTGTTTAATTTTGAAGACAACAAATCCTGACGATCTCAATGAACTAATACAACTATTATACCCCATATTTTTCAACAAAAACCCAATCAAGGATTATAACCCATCTGGAAATACCATCTAGAAGATTTGATATTACTTTGGATACATTTCCATCATCGGTGTTCGAATCCCACCCTTTGTGACATAATTGCGCATCGACGACACATAATTTTCAATGGGTTATAACGACACGATCTCTATGGATATTTACAACTCAAAATATCATGCAATATTTCTAATTTTGCATCTCCCCACATTATTTAGGATTGAGTACAATTTTATAGGATCGATCCATACAATTCCAACCCCCTCATTTTTCCAGGAAACATCCATCGAAGGGAAGAAAAATGTCTCTTAGGAATAGACACAATGGCTACAAGGTAATCAATCTCCTTCTGCAGAAGGTAACCAACAACAACTGGTTTGAGATATTTAGTAACACCTTCATTTGACGCATGTGATCTATGAGATGTGCTAAAAGAATCATTAACATAGAGGTTTGCAATAGATGTCAGCTTCTTTGCGAATTGAGGATCATTTTTCTCTTCTTCCTTGTAGAATTGAACATTCTCAAGAAGAAAAGCTTCTCCATTTGGAAGTGATGCCATTTATTATTCTACTTCTACTCCAATACAATCATCTTCTTTTACCACATTGACCCCAAGCAAAGATACTGAAATTTAAAATGAAATTTCTGTAGAGACAATAAATAAGGATGTAATGTTGGAAGGACTAGGATCATTTTTTATTTATGACTAGTGGGTTTCACTATCAGCTACTAGTTGACAACTGAAATTGATTGGAGGCTCAGTATTTAGATCAAAAATGAAAGTTCTCATAAATGATACAAAATAGAATGAAAAAATAGAGCTCATCACTAGGATTCCAACCCAACTCGTTTCATCAAAATCCGAGTTGTTATGAGTAAGTTACGGTTTGTTGTTCGTTTTCTCAAACATGTAAAAATTGTGTAGAACAATGACATACTGATGACTTGGAAGTCCAGTCAGCACCTCAGGAATCTTCAAGGAATATTCTCCATATTTTAGCCAGTGACACTGTGACAAGTGTCACAACTATATTCGCCAATGTTGCTTAGGGAAGTTGAATTTTTTCCTCCTAATCCTAGGTTTGGAATTTCTTCTATGGTGGATTATTATTTTTAATGGTGAATTTTAGGCCAATGGAGAATGGCCACATGGCACAGTTGGAGGCTGCCACGTACCCTCCCTCATGGGAAGGTTGGATAGCATTATTATTATATGAGGGTCGAATTCAAATGCTGGGCATATATTATTGCACACATTATATATCAAGGTTGGAGTCAAACATTAATGTCACAATATATATTGCATATATTATATCAACATATATTTTAATCCAAATTCCAAGACCTATGGTTTCATTCAACAAAATGTTATGACGGGAGGGGTGGAGGTCAGGCTCGACCCCGCAACCTCCCCCAAACTATCGCCCGCACCTACCACCACACCATCCATGAGTTCCTTGCTATGTAAGGGATGCCAGCACTATTTGAATTAACATGGCGTTGGAGTTGGGGTGCTCGAGGGGGCCAACCCTACAGGCCAGCCCCATCCCACAATTCCTAGCGCTCAGAACCATGACCCAAGCATATATTCTGGTGGAAGTTTAAAGTTGTAAAACCATATTTATCATCCACTAATCTAGGATTAGCTACGATAATTTGCAATCAATGGTAAAACACGGTTAGTGCTAAACCCGCCCTTAACCAGACTTTAATTATTGCTTATATTTAATTAAGTGCATGATTATTCTTAGCAGGGTTTTTTGTGGACCCGCCAAATGTGGGGAATCTCCACTTTTAGTGGAGTTAACTGGCAGACTCCCATATTTAGTGGAGAAAAACTAGGAAAATTTGGTTTTTCCTTAACTGAGGAAATTTTTGACTAATTTTGGCTCAGGAAGAGTCATTCTCGGGACATTCTGATGTTTTGGAGCCATTGGAGTAGGTTGTAGAGGCAATAGGAGACTGTAAACAACAATTTTTCATAATTGAAGCTAGTAAAAAGGCCCAAGCTATGACGTTGGACCAAGGGGATGTAGCCTAGGAGGGGTGAACTCCTTCATCAAAACAATGTGTATTTGACTCTGTTATTTTTTCTTGTTGTATTTTCATATGATGTTGTTCAGAATTTAGTTTCCGTGATTTTAATTTCATGAAATATACTTAATCTCATCAAGTTTATTGAATTTTCAACCATAAGCACATGTATAAACCTTGTATAAAAATCAAACCAAAGCACTTTCATGTTAATTTTGAAACTGATATTAGCAAAACATTAACTAGCAATCAATTTCAGATCAAGTTGGCATTAGAGCACAAGGATGCTAGAGGTTATTTTCTTGCTTTTCTTGAGATTGTGTAAGAAGGGTTTTAATAGCTGCAATTTTTTTATGCTTACAAGGTTGAAGTTGTAGGGAGGAGAAGGGAAGTTATTGGTTGTTAGTCTTGAGATTAGGACAAGAGGAAAGAGAGTTGAGAAAGCATCATGTTCACCCAAATTTCCACTCAAAGGTGCAATTGAATCACCTCAAGTTCTATCTCGAGAAGTTGAGATTTAAAAGGTACAAATTGCACAAGAAGCTAAAGTGATTGAAGAGGTACAAGTACCAAAAGTTGATCTTGAATCCTTAGCCATTATATAAGGTGTTGGAGAGATTCACGAAAATTCAAAAGAAGAGGATGTCAAGAGAGACTTCAAGGACATTCAAAAAATGGTTAAAATCATGTTTGATGCATTCACTGCAGAAAGAGCAGGAGAATTTTCTAAGCCTCCACATGGAGAATGCTATTCAGATGGTAAGAAGGAGGAAGAGAAGAGTTCTAAAGGAAGTGGATGAAAGTCACCTCCATCTCCACCATCTTCATCCTCGTCATCTTCATTGGCATCTTCATATTCCACTTCCACCACAAAAACCACCCACACTCATTAAAAAATGCCAAAAGGAAAAGCTCCATTACTCAAGTTGGACATCAAGTTTGAACTTCCCGTGTACAATGGTGAGGTAAATGAAGAGAAGTTAGACAATTGGATCCATTAATTGGAAGTATACTACAGAATTCAGAATCTACAAGAGGATGACATAAAGATCTAGTTGGCTTCATTAAGGCTAGAAGGAGCAACACTAGTTTGGTGGGAGGCAACAACTAAAGAGAAAATGTGAATTCATGGTAAGATATCCATTTCTTGGGTTGAATTCATTTCTTCCATTAAAAGACAACTTTATCCATTAGCCTATATGAAAAAAGAAATTATTCTAGAAATTATATGCACTACGCATGCATATGTCCAAGATTCTCCTGATCACACACTATCTTAACTTCATGCACAATACAAAATCTATTCCACCATTGATCATCACATGCGGAAATTAAATCAATTGCAATGCACACATGCAACCATAAAAATTCACACACAATAGCATAGTTGTTTAATGGGAAAGCCTGAAGCTAAAAACCCCAACTATCTGTATATAATATATTTCATAGAGATCATGTAGAAATCCTCATACAAAGCTGATCATATCAAGTGTTCAGTACAATACGATCACTACACACTAATCAGGCCCGATCTTGCAAATCCATGCACCGATCTCTACCACCTACTAGCTTGCCTCTACTGCGCAATCCCTGCTGAAGAATGGCTCTGAATGAACTCGAATCCACCCTATATTAACTACGCAATCCTCATTGGCATCTCCAATGAATGTGTGGTGCAAACAATGCAACACTATAGTCACAACTGACAATCACACTTGCTCTTTCACCTACCTCTCCACTTGTCTCCACTGAACTGTCCAGGAAATGTAGTTAACTGATGTATTATTCAGTTGATTAATGAGTTAATATTTAGTGAATTAATTAATAGTTAATTCACACCACTCTCACTCGTGTATCAATCAGTTAGACTAGATACAACTTGCTCAACTATGTCTAACTGAATTAAACTGAACACAACTCCACCAACTACTTCTACAACTCCACCAAACTCTGTCACATGAGTTCTAACTGAAGTCCTCCATGCAATAGCTCCAGTAAACCCTGAAGAATAGCATAATTCCTTCTGTCAGCTACTGTGCCACATCTGTGCACTAAATTGAAGTGGTCCAAGAGAATAAGTTGCAGTTTAGAGTCTGATTATTATTAAGAGCTAATAATAATCGACATGCATCTATTTTTAGATTGACGATCTATATATAGACTTCGCCCAATATTATACGAATAGAATTTCATCTATTTTTTACATTTGACCAACCATCTACAAATAGCATCCTGCAACTTATAGAATATACTTACCATGTCATAAAAATAGCCAGTGTGGGCCCCACCTAGTTTAGGTGATTATTTTCTAACTAGGATCAAGGATGATGTTTCAGGATGCCTCCTTCACTGTTTCTTGTTGCAAACTTCAACACTCCCTCTCAACTAGAAATGACTGTCTTTGCATGCAACATGCAACTCCATGCATTCGCCCTGCAACCTTTGCAAGCGCCTTGCAACTCCATGCATCTGCTTTGCAACTCTTGCTGCAATACTTCCGAAACTGAAAGGCTCCAAACAACTCAATAAATATAATGCATCTGTCATCAAAGTCTTTGAATTCTGCTTAATTACTACACATGTCTTCAGGAACCACTGCGCTGTTGAACTCTACACCCATGCACTCTGCACTTGTTGTCAACTCTGAAACTCGCTCCAGTATCCGATAATGTCACTTTGTTCTGCCTACATCAATCCAATTGATCATGCTACTACTGCTCTGTGGGCTCCTCATAGCCAGGTTCAATTCATGAGATCCACACCATCTTAATGAATCCTACCCAAAAATATCCTCTTGGGATTACTCATGCATGTCGCCCCACCTCTCACCTGGTGGTATAGCTGCATGCACTCCCTCTGCCCATCTGGCATGAAATTTCTCTGCATGAGTGATTGCTCCCACTCCATGAGCGCCATCTTGTGGTTGCTCGACATCCCGAGGTTCACTCTTACCTGCATGCAAATCCTGCTCCCTCTCAAGCTTCAATTTCATGGCTTTCTCACACTTCCCAATAGTAGGAAGCTCTGTAGAAATCCCATCTACTTCAAATCTATAAAGATGCTTCTGCATCTCTAGTTGTGGCTGCTCCACAACCTTCTGAGACTGCTTCTCATGATGCATGTTGAGAGGCTCCCTCTCAACCCCCAAGTCACTAACCTCTGCTTTTCTCCTCAAAGCTTTTCATGCATCTTGTACCTCAGTACATGTAGATTCTTGGCTTGCGCACATTGCAATTGTCTCGCCGTCGCAAAAAATTCTAACAAAAGAGCCGATTTTAAATCGACGATATCTCCCTCATCCGAGCTCCGATTCAATCGATTTGTTTTTTAAATTTGGGTATTTTTTCACAAGGAATCCAATTCTATTTGTTTATGAAAATATTTCACCAAAAATTTCAGATATTCTCTGCAAACTCGCGCTCCCAAAAATTCTTTCTCTCATTCCATGTAGAAACTCTATAACACGGCTCTGATACCATGTAGAAATTATATGCACTACGCATGCATATGTCCAATATTCTCCTGATCACACACTATTTTAACTTCATGCACAATACATAATCTATTCCACCATTGATCATCACATGCGGAAATTAAATCAATTGCAATGCACACATGAAACCATAAAAATTCACACACATTAACACAATTGTTTAACGGGAAAGCCTAAAGCTAAAAACCCCAACTATCTGTATATAATATATTTCATAGAGATCATGTAACAATCCTCATACAAATCTGATCATATCAAGCTCTCAGTACAATACAGTCACTACACACTAATCAGGCTCGATCTTGCAAATCCATGCACTGATCTCTGCCACCTGCTAGCCTGCCTCTACTGTGCAATCCCTGCTAAAGAATGGCCCTAAATGAAATCGAATCCACCCTATATTGACTGCGCAATCCTCATTGGCATCTCCAATGAATGTGTGGTGCAAAAAATGCAACACTATAGTCACAACTGATAGTCACACTTGCTCTTTCACCTACCTCTCCACTGGTCTCCACTGAACTGTCCATGCACTGTAGTTAACTTATGTATTCTTAAATTGATTAATGAGTTAATATTTAGTGAATTAATTAATAATTAATTCACACTACTCTCACTCATGTATCAATCAGTTAGACTAGATACAACTAGCTCAACTGTGTCTAACTGAATTAAACGGAACACAACTCCACCAACTACTTATACAACTCCACCAAACTCTGTCACATGAGTTCTAACTGAAGTCCTCCATGCAATAGCTCTATTAAAACCTCATGAATAGCATAATTCCTTCTGTCAACTGTTGTGCCACATCTGTGCAATGAACTAAAGTGCTCCAAGAGAATAAGCCATTTTTTAGAGTCTGATTATTATTAAGAGATACTAATAATCGACATGCATCTATTTTTAGATTGGAAATCTATAAATAGACTTCGCCCAATATTCTAAAAATAGAATTTCATCTATTTTTTACATTTGACCAACCATCTACAAATAACATCCTACAACTTATAGAATATGCTCACCATGTCTAAAAATAGACATACACCTAAAAATAGCTTGTGTGGGCCCCACCTAGTTTAGGTGATTATTTTCCAACTAGGATCAAGGATGATGTTTCAGGATGCCTCCTTCACTGTTTCTTGTTGCAAACTCCAACAATTATGAGTTGGAAAAATTTTATAAAAATCAAAGGCCAAAGAATGCAAGAGTACACCTAGGAGCTTATAAAGAGGGCTTTATTGTTAGGAGTAAGCTTGAACTCACAAGACACACTCTTGAAATACATTGGGGGTTTACATTCCTACTTGAAATATACTATCCTTATGTTTAACCCAAACAACTTAGATGAAGTATTTTTGCAAGCCACACATCTTGAAGTAAGGGGAAAGAGAATTCAGGAAGAGGGTAGTAACAAGAAGTCATTCAAGGGTAAGGGAAAAGAGAAGGGAGGTAAATTGAAGGGAAATAATAATGCAAGAATCAAGAAAGAAGGGGAGAGAACTACATTCAAACATTGTTCCAAAGAGGGGCATGATGAAGCCCACTGTTGGAAACTATATCCCAAACTAAGGCCAAAGAAACCAAATAACAAAGGGAAACAAAAGATGACTGCCACCACACAACAAGATCTTGGATCCATTTCCGAAGATGAGAGCAAGATTATAGCCATGGTTAACAGAGGAAAGGAAGCCATAGCAAGTACTAGTTCCTCAAATAGTCACAACAAAACTCCAAATGAAGACACAAGGATAGAATTGTTCCATGTTAGAGTGATTTCAAATCATACAAATATTGATGCATTGTTTAATAGTGGGTCACAAGCAAACTTGATTTCAGAAGACTTGGTCAAAAATCTTAACCTTGAAACCGTACCACATCACAAACCATACCTTTTGGGTTGGATAGTTAAAAATTTCAATTTACAGGTTACAAGGAGATGCATATTTCGATTTTCTATTACTGCAAACTTTGTTGATAAAGTCGAGCTACATGTGGTTCCACTTGACATTTCCGGGATTATCTTGGGAAGTCCATATTTGTATGTCAGGAAATTGGTATTTTATCACCATGAGAACAAATATAATTTTCTTAAGTATGGGGTGGAGTATATTGTGAGAGCTCATCGCAAAGAACTGAATATTTCTTTAGTTAATGCAGGGCAAATGAAGAGGCTAGTTAATGCAAGTAAAAAGTGTGTGATTCTCACGATAAAGAAAAAGGATGATGCAGACTATGAATTTTTTGAAGGATGTGGTGACAAATTAAAATCTGATTTGTTTGATGTGGTAAATCAGTATGGCAAGATGTTTCAAGAACCAAATGGGTTACCTCCTAAGAGGGGAATTCACCATGAGATTCAGCTGCAGCAAGATGTTCCACTTCCAAAAATTGGTATGTATCGCATGTCAATTATGGAGAGTTTGGAAATCAAGAAGAAAATTCAAGAATGGTTGAACAAAGGTATAATATGCCCATCTGCTTCACCATGTGGTTCACCAATTGTTTTGGTACCAAAGAAAGACATGACTTGGCGCATTTATATCGATTTCTGTGCACTGAATAAAATCACAGTAAAAAATTGCTGCCCACTCCCACGCAATGACGATTTGATAGATCAATTAAAGTATGCAAGATATTTCACTAAGTTAGACTTTAGATGTAGTTATCATCAAGTTAGAATAGTTAAGGAGGAAATTTAGAAAACTGCTTTTAAAACTAGATAAGGATTGTTTGAGTGGCTAGTTATGCCATTCGGTCTAAAAAATGCTCCAGCTACTTTCATGAGAGTCATGAATGATGTACTAAGACCATTTATAGATGAATTCATCATTGTTTACTTATTTGACATACTGTTGTAGCCGCTACAACACCACCCAAAATTTTGGGTATATTTAAAATTTCGGGTCCCCCTATGCTCGCTTAGTTGTCAAGGTCTTTCACCGACCCGACAAATCAACTTCATCCTAGCAACCTATCCCCAACCCCTCATGAGTTGTCTCGCCATCATGATCAAATATCGCTGGGGCAATCACGCCATATGTGGGAAGGATCATCCATCGTACGCCCGAACACTATTGTCGCAGTCGTGCCATGTGTAATGAGATTGCCATGCATAAGTTTGAATGGAAACCTTTTGTGTGTTGATGAATAAAAGCCTTCCCACTGTAGGTCATTAAGCCTTTGTTTGAATACTTCTCTCAGGCTTGTTGGTTTCATATGTTTTATCTGTCATCATCATTATCAAGAATAATTATGATGTCGTTATGTTCCGCACAGGTCGACCCCACAGGTGACAAACTCCTCGGTCGTGTCAGGACATCAAGGGTAATAAAATTGGGCTCAACGACGAGGCCAAAGTGGCGGAACAGGGGAGGATCAGGAGCAAGTGATCAGTACTGTTAAAAGGAGGATGGTGTGATGCACATCGATCAGAAAAGAACCTTTTATGACACTGATGCAAAGGCCTCCTTCACTAGTGCGCACCAGATGCTTAAAGCGTTCCGTTTGGAAATGTCTAGATCCTACACCATATCATCTGAATGTCGAGGGGTGCACGCAAAGGAACATATTTCTCCACTTCGATGAATCTAGCTTGAAGTTTAGCTCAGGGAACAAAGCGAACTCAGAATATTTCTCTAGACAATGACAATCTCATTCGAGGCATTCTCGCGTCGGGCAGCAGTGCGAAAACATACAGGGTGGTGTGGCAAGCCAACGACAGAGTTTCAAATATGAGAACGCTCCTTTCAAAAGCAACATGTATGAATCCTAAGCTACATGGTGTGAAATTATTTACGCTGCAAGGAGTACAATGTGGAGCAAGGAAATGACATTAAAACCCTAGTCTCCTTGTTCTTTCATATCCATAAATTTTGTCTATGCGGGATCACAAGAGATGGGGAACCTCAAATTGAAACTAAAAGGTTATGTTTAAATGCATACACATTTTAATAGTTAGGCACATTGGTGCATATGCAAATAAAGTCTTTGGAACCACGAAATAGGAAGGGTAAATGTTAAAAGAGCCATAAATGTGGCTTGAGAAACACCTTTCAAAACAAACATCCTTCGTATTATGAGGTAAAGAAAATATTCAAACTAAAACAAAGCTCGTAAGCATATGGTTTCGAAAACCATAAAAATTATGAAGGGCGCACATTCAATTGGAAAGGGTGATGTTGTTATGTAATAAAATCAAAGTGCAAACCCATGTCATTTCCAAGTCATATAAAATGTCAAACATTCGATGGCACGTACATGGGGTGGTCAAAGTTACGTTTGAAATGGCGGATCACAACTATATGTAGTCCAACGTTGCATGGCGCCAACGTGCATGGACATGTTGCATGGAGCCCGAGCCCGACGTTCGTTAGCTTGGAGCAAGATATACAATAAGTGGTCAAGCCTGCGTTTTATAACGGATTTACGATGAAAATATCGTAACAACTATTGGCAGGTTTAATCAAGAGGAATGCTGAACTATACACAGATAAATGTTTGGAGAATATACATATATAACAGTCATCATAACTATAGTGCATGCAACTAAGGCGTGAAGGGGGTGAAGCCATACGTTTCAAACCATGAGGGATGGTGCAACACGTGGCATTCGGTGGCAAGTTTTCCAATTCAGCAAATGTATTGAGCATATATAATGGTCGAAGGTTTATTTATTAAAACATGGAGCGGGCATGAAGATTCGATAGTGGAGTTATTTGTTATAAGTGTTGATGACCATTATGCTGAAACTACAAGATATGATGGTGGTGAAATTACTATGCGTGGAGTCCAACATCGTTGGCAGGTAAGTGCGTGGAGCAGATATATGTTTGAGGATCCAACGTTCGATATTCACGTTGCATGGAGCGGTCAACCCTACGTTTGAAGCCCAACACCAAACATCCATGGACACGTTGCACAAATTTAAATGTTCGATGGCACGATTGATGGCACGTTTCAACTTATGATAGAACATTTGAACAGGTATATTATACGACAGTCAAAGAAAAACGTTTTAAACAAACTTATAGTGGCCAGCATTGTAACGACTATCAAACAGTCTGGCCAGAAGAATTGCAGGATTATATGGAAACATCAGTGCGATTTTCACCCTGTTTTAAAAGTTTAGAGCCGATATATATACGTTCGATAGTCCAAAGGCGTGGCCACGTGGCATAGAACCCAACGTTCGTTGGCAGATGTGTCAACCAGAATGAAACATCCGAGCAAGGTGTATACGTAGTAGTCAAAGGCTGGTTTGAACAGGGAGCAAGATATTAACCATGACGCGTTGATAATCAAACTGCATGGATGAAATCTTTCACGTGTCTGTCCCAAGTCTGCATGGCAACCGTTGTATAATTCATGCACTACAACCAAAGGCACGGACCGAAAAGCCAGTGCTACAAAAGGCATGCTGCGCTACTTTCAGAAGAATGGATAAAATCTGATTTTTGCAGCCCTGACGGCGGTTTTCTGGGAGAGAATATTTCTGCAAATGACCTGTGCTAGCCCCATTTAGAAAGATGCTATCAATATGGCCGTTACTGACCACATCGAGCTATCTCCACTCTGTCCAAAAAGCGCTGGAAAAAACTGGATCATCACACCACACACAGATTCATTCAGTACGTTTTCTATTGCAGGCTCACGAAGGAATGAGCTGCTTGCCACAAGAGCAGATTGTCTATAATCCAGCGTTGCACTAGCAAGAGCCACAGTAAAAGAGATGGGTCGACGCGTATGTCTGCATAGAGGTGGTGTTGTGACTGTAACGCATAGCTGAATAGAGAAACGAAGATGGAGCACTTAGACATGCAGCTGATTTCCACGACAGGAGCTGAAAGTCTGGCATGCAGTGATAACGCTCACCCTAGCTGACATTCAGTGCAAGAAAAGGGTCGAATCCCTTCGCTTCTGGTTGCGTTAGCATGGCAAACAAAACTTCTGAGAAAATATGCGCCCTCTACAGTGCGCTGCGTCCAGCACAACCTCCATAACCTGTGAGTCCGAAATGCCTTCAGCTGTGTCTCCAAGGCGCCCACGAGGTTACGAATACAGCCCATTTCTGCTGAAGGTCAGAGCTGGGTTACAGTTACACGTAATTTGCAGGCCTTACCAGCAGCCCAAGGAATTATTTCTAGTGAAGGCGTTGCCTTATAGCGAGTTTCTGTGCGTGGCTAATCTTTGCAACTATTCCGAATTCATGGCTACGTTTGGGTTTTCCGCAGCCTCATCCCAAGAGTATCGTGAGCGCGCCTCAAGGATTCGAAAAAGTATTGTTAGTGCATATCATAATGCATGTCCCGGCAGGCATATAGAGCATGTTGCCCAAGTTGACACTGCCCATCAATTGAGTCTGCATTTCAAGCTCGTTCTACAACCATACTAAGTTGCATTTGTAGTAGTCAAAGAGGCGCAGGAAGAGCCTGCTCCATTCACTCCGATGACATAGTGACACAGTGCCTGACCATACAGGGGTCCAATTAATTTTTCTATGATAAAGTTATCGTGTTTTTCATTCCTTAACATGTGTAGATATATATACATATGGCTGATTTAAATCCGCTTATTTGCAGGTTATATGAGAAGATGTTGGAGCAGCTATGTCGACCCAAATTGAAAAAAACTGCTAGCTCTCTCTGAAGGATGCAGATCTGGGTTTCAGATCAAACTCAAAACCTCGTGCTATGCGAATACTCAGTATCTTGCTCGAAACAGAAACCATTCTACCCACTTATCATCACATGCAAAGTCCCTTAGCGCGAGATGACACCACCAGCAAATAGCAGCTGTCGTTTCATAACGAAGGCCAAGGCTAGCCCCAAGAGAAAAAGGTCATGAGATCTCGGAAAGAAAAGACAAAAGGAACTCGCTGATCTACCCAAGGTCGCAGGTCATACATCTCCGATTTTTTTCGCCATTGCGACCCTGTGACCCAGCGACCTAGTCGCAAGGTCGCAAGGTCGCATTTCTTTGGTTGTCCTCCCTTTTGCGACCCCGCGACTCAGCGACTTAGTCGCAAGGTCGCACCTCTTCGGTTTTTTCGCCTTTTGCGACCCCGCGACCCAGCGACCTAGCCGCAAGGTCACAAGGTCGCATCTCTCTATTTTTGCTGCCTTTTGCGACCCTGCGACCCAGCGACCTAGTCGCAAGGTCGCAAGGTCGCATCTCTCTGGTTTTTCCGCCTTGTGCGACCCCGCGACCTAGTCGCAAGGTCACAAGGGTCACATATATTTGTTTTTACGCATTTTGCGACCTCCGCGACCCAGCGACCTAGTCGCAAGGTCGCAAGGTCGCATGTGCGCTGTTTACACGATCCGCGACCCTGCGACCCAACGACCTAGTCACAAGGACGCAAGGTCGCACCTTGGCCATTCTCTTACAACTTGCGACCTCGCAACGACAGCTCAGATCGCAGATCGAAACGACAGCTCAGATCGCAGGTCGCAACAGCGGCTCAGGTCGCAGGTCGCAAAAAGGACTAGGTCGCAAGGCAGCCCAACGGTCGGGAAGATGAAAGATCAAGGAAGCTCGAAGGGCAGTTTCTGCATTATAAATAATTCCTTCGGGAACTTGTAATGGGGATTTTTCTTTTCGGAAACTCAAGAGCTACATGGCATTGTATTGAAAGATTATACACTTGTGCATATGAATATAGATTCTTGTTAAAACACCCTATGGTTATGATGTGTTTTGCTGTGCGAACACTGTGTGTATTCCTTGTACAGTTTCAGAACATCCTATGATTAATGAAGCTGCACTCTTCATGTCATCATTTATGCATCATGGCTATCTGTGTTGTATCAATGATGTTCATTTTATCATCTGTTCTATTAATGAATGTTAATGAACTATTTTGTTAGCATTTCGTTTTATCTTTCAGGAAGTAAAGGGTTATCTTATCATAAAGAACTATTTCTTTTGTGATCAGACTACCTTATAAGCATTACCCCCAAAAGATGTGTTGCTAATGACATCTCCTGAGGTGTACGTGCTTTATCTATAATCTTGCTACGCATAGTGTTTGATTCGTGCTTAATACATCAATCCTGTATTCTGTATCATGTGAATAAGTGTATGTTCGCAGGTTCAAACAGGTTCTTTTGAGACCGAGGGGAAGTCATCTTAAGTGGTAGCCGAACCCACACCCCGTACGGGATCCCTACTCCAAACGGTTTAAGGTCTAATTGGGACTTTCTACCGGGGAGATCCCCTACTGTTGGCCGGACAAATTTTCCCGTCAACAGATTTGGCGCTAGAAGGAGGGCCTGAACCTCCGACCAGATGTTTAACGAAAAGGGGAGGGGCCAGATGACAAGCTGAGCCCTTAGAGCCTGCAGTTAATCTCATATATGTGATGGCTCGTCACCAAATCATTCTCCCGAGATGTTTGTCGGAGTTTTATGAACCTGGATACTTCATCCCTGGTAAACTTACATATCACTTGTCCTAGTTAAAATTTAATGGTGAAAATGGAGTGTCCATAACCCAACACTGTTCAGATTTTTGTGACTTTGGTGAGTGTTATGAAATTGACGATGAGGGTTTTTTTTGTTTTCTTTTCTTCCTCACCCTCGAAGGGCGTGCTAAGCAATGGTGCTGCACTTTGCCAGAATCTTCCATCCATTCATTTGAACAACTCGCCAGTGAATTACAACAAGCTTTTCACATGTATGATTTTCATAATGTTTTACTAAAGATAAATGACATCAGAATGGAACCTCAGGAATCTTTAGATGAGTTCTCTATCATATTCGTTCATTATTGTTTTGAGTTCCCTGAAAAGGATGTCGATTGGAGGTTGTTAAGAGAACAGTTCGCGTATGCGATTCTCGTTTCCCTTGAACCATTTCAGTTAGCAACTTGACCTGAGCCTAGTGTTCCCTATGACAACCCGCAAGTCAATGGCTGTTCTGACCATGAGTCTTTCACGTACCATGTCGAATCTGAACATCTCAGTGGCTCGTTATCTCTTTTGACTCATGAAACCTACCCCGAGCCCACTCGATGTCTCCCTGGACTTAGTCCTAAATCTGGTTCACATTCGGATTATGAATCTGGTTCACAGTTGGATTATGAATCTGGTTCATATTCGGATTATGAATCTGGTTCACATTCGGATTATGAATCTGGTGCATATTTGGATTATGAATCTGGTTTAGATTCGGATGATGAATCTAGTTCACATTCAGACTATGAATCCAGTCCACATACGTATTATGAATCGACTCCTACCCCGCATAAAGTTTATTCCCTTACAAGGCCTGTCAAATCATTGTGTCCTCTGAATGACACGGATGTGCGTGTTGAAAAGCCTCGTATGATTAACACCCCTGCGATTCAATCTTTTCGTTCATTATTTCCTAGTTTGTTTCTCGATCCCGCCACACCAGTAATTTCTTCGAGACATTCAAAATTGCCTTATACTGGTACTGGCAACAATCATAAGCACGCAGATGGTGTTTCACAATCACAGTCCAAAATCGATGAATCTTTTAAATCTGATTTTTCTCACTTGGGATCTTTAGACAGCCATAGGAGCGATTCCCCGTCTGAACAACTTCAAAATGTTCCCTCTATTGATCTATCCCAGTCGGTAACTCTCGGAGAGTCTGATATCTCAGGTACCCAATTCGATCAAATCAATGATTACAGTGATCCCTGCTTATCTGAAAACATGTTCAATCGTACCACAGAGGACTATCACTCGGATCTCTTGGCCGACCCTATGAAGACACCTGAATTCGATGATTCGCTTTCGGAAGATTCAAGTACCCACCAGAAAATCGAAACGCTTCAGCTTCCGCTGACCGTTTCTGAAATGAAAATTCCCCAGTACCATGCTCCTTCCAGCATAACCGGGTCGAATTCACCCCATCCTGGAAAATCTGGAGAATCTGACATTTTGGATTATCAACCTGTCAGTGCGCAAACATTTGACCAAATTGATACAAAGCCCACTGACATTTTGCAACTCAGCACAATCCATGGTCACATCCAGTCGCTTGTTGATCTTGCCCAACCATCAAAGTTGGGAAGCCCTCTGCTCGAAAGTCCGGAGTTTGTTCAAGGTTGTGAGGAATTGCAGCCTACTTTGAAAGTGGATTCGAATCCTCATACCCTTGACCAAACCCAAGAGCAACCTCGAGCTCGGGTTTTCAAAACTAGGGTTTCTACGCTTGGATGCGCATGCATCTATAATTCGCCTGGCACTTGCTTATTGTTTCCATTCCATAAAATTGATGATCCTCACTACCATAATGAGCATGCTGGTTCATTCGACCAACCCCATCCGGTGAATGTGCTTGCCAATATCAACTAGCTTGCCCATCACCCCTTAGATCCAGGATCGTGCACGAATGATTTTGTGTCATTTATCAATAATGTTGAGTTTCAAGAACATATTACTGGTTATCAAGATGAGAATGGGATTCAGCTTGCGCAATCTATTCTGGCATGTTCTTTCGTAGGTATCTATGATCATTTTGTCGTTGCAACTGCTCCTCGGGTAAGTTTCGCTTTTGTTACACTTTTTTGGATATTAGCTCTGGTCCTGATCATTGTTGTTCTTCTAGGTCAGGGACTAATGCGGTGGCTACACTGGAAAGCTGATTTTACATAACCCGACCGCATCATTGGTTAAACTAGGGTTTAGGTGTAGGCTAGCTAGGACCTGCAATAAAGTTTTTAGTTCAAAGTAAATTAGGTTTAGTTGCCCAATTTTTACTTCATAGGTTAAAATTTTGTTTTGTTGTTTTTGTTTACGATTAATATCTTAGGCAACATCATGTTACAAGTATTTTCTTTCATTTCCTTTTTAGTTGCTTGTTTCTGCATAAGTAATCATTGCTTGTATTACGCCTCTTTGCCACCTACAACTGGTTGATCGTTCTCACACATGGCGTTGCATTGCATCTTAAGCCTCACCTATTTCATTGCGTCGTACTCTTTCTTCCTCACATCATTTCTGTCATGTCGCCTACCGCTGCATAAGCCCTCATTGCAACCCTATCACCTTGCAGTCTTGTTTTGCCCTGATTTCTGAAGCAGTAACCCCATTGTTTTTGCGTGAGGTTGTGGTGGCTATCTCAAGAGGCAGCTTTCTCTTAGGACCAGCCATCAAAGTCGCATTCTCAACAAGATGCCTGTGAGTCTAAACTCATTTAGCCAGGGAGATACGAGCTGGTTGCTTGTAGGAGACCTTATGAGTTTGAAATGGCCCATACCCGTAAGCCTAAGCCTTGGACCCAGCATAGTCTTGGACGTTTTAATGATCTTTTTTGCGCACTTCGCCTATTGTGGTAAATGGGATGTGAAGGTTTGGCACAAGGGCAAACCCAAAACAGGATATATTTGAGTTTCTGTAAAACAAGAAACAACCTCTCTTGCTCGTAAGATAAGTCAGGATCCCTCATCCGCCCATGAAAAATAAGTGCCACGAGCACATGAAAATAAGTGCTGCAAGCACATGAAACAAATAAGGGTAAAGGATCGAGAAAGGCTTCCTGCACAGAGAGGTAATGCAACGACTCCGCCGGGGTACTGACCAGGCTTGCTGGCAGCAGAGCAACGTCTGTGATTTCTTGAAGTGACTCCGCCGAGGTACTGTCCAGGCCTGCTGGCAGCGGAGCAACACCAGAAGCTTACTTTAAAAATCCTGAGAATAATAAACCCAATGCCTTTCTCTTCACATCATCAACAAGCTACTGGCATCTGTGAGCCATCTCTTTGATGTGTTTCTGATTAGCGGGACTTAGTTGAGGCACAAGGATTGGGCATACCTGTAAAGGGCCAAAGTAATACAAAGGGTACCCACAAAACTTGTTCAATATTCCCTTGCATCATTATCCGGACTTAGACTATTGTGATGATATTGACAGAGATGCTGGATTCTACCAGTGGTTCGCCATTTGTTGTAGCCGCTACAACACCACCCAAAATTTTGGGTATATTTAAAATTTCGGGTCCCCCTATGCTCGCTTAGTTGTCAAGGTCTTTCACCAACCCCACAAATCAACTTCATCCTAGCGACCTATCCCCAACCCCTCATGAGTTGTCTCGCCATCATGATCAAATATCGCTGGGGAAATCACGCCATATGTGGGAAGGATCATCCATCGTACGCCCGAACACTCTTGTCGCAGTCGCGCCATGTGTAATGATATTGCCATGCATAATTTTGAATGGAAACCTTTTGTGTGTTGATGAATAAAAGCCTTCCCACTGTAGGTCATTAAGCTTTTGTTTGAATACTTCTCTCAGGCTTGTTGGTTTCATATGTTTTATCTGTCGTCATCATTATCAAGAATAATTATGATGTCGTTATGTTCCGCACAGGTCGACCCCACAGGTGACAAACTCCTCAGTCGTGTCAGGACATCAAGGGTAATAAAATTGGGCTCAACGACGAGGCCAAAGTGGCGGAACACGGGAGGATCAGGAGCAAGTGATCAGTACTGTTAAAAGGAGGATGGTGTGATGCACATCGATCAAAAAAGAACCTTTTATGACACTGATGCAAAGGCCTCCTTCACTAGTGCGCACCAGATGCTTAAAGCGTTCCGTTTGGAAATGTCTAGATCCTACACCATATCATCTGAATGTCGAGGGGTGCACGCAAAGGAACATATTTCTCCACTTCAATGAATCTAGCCTGAAGTTTAGCTCGGGGAACAAAGCGAACTCAGAATATTTCTCTAGACAATGACAATCTCATTCGAGGCATTCTCGCGCCGGGCAGCAGTGCGAAAACATACAAGGTGGTGTGGCAAGCCAACGACAGAGTTTCAAATATGAGAACGCTCCTTTAAAAAGCAACATGTATGAATCCTAAGCTACATGGTGTGAAATTATTTACGATGCAAGAAGTACAATGTGGAGCAAGGAAATGACATTAAAACCCTAGTCTCCTTGTTCTTTCATATCCATAAAGTTTGTCTATGCGGGATCACAAGAGATGGGGAACCTCAAATTGAAACTAAAAGGTTATGTTTAAATGCATACACATTTTAATAGCTAGGCACATTGGTGCATATGCCAATAAAGTCTTTGGAACCACGAAATAGGAAGGGTAAATGTTAAAAGAGCCATCAATGTGGCTTGAGAAACACCTTTCAAAACAAACATCCTTCGTATTATGAGGTAAAGAAAATATTCAAACTAAAACAAAGCTCGTAAGCATTTGGTTTCGAAAACCATAAAAATTATGAAGGGCACACATGCAATAGGAAAGGGTGATGTTGTTATGTAATAAAATCAAAGTGCAAACCCATGTCATTTCCAAGTCATATAAAATGTCAAACATTCGATGGCACGTACATGGGGTGGTCAAAGTTAAGTTTGAAATGGCGGATCACAACTATATGTAGTCCAACGTTGCATGGCGCCAACGTGCATGGACACGTTGCATGGAGCCCGAGCCCGATGTTCGTTAGCTTGGAGCAAGATTTACAATAAGTGGTCAAGCCTCCGTTTTATAACGGATTTACGATGAAAATATCGTAACAACTATTGGCGGGTTTAATCAAGAGGAATGCCGAACTATACGCAGATAAACGTTTGGAGAATATACATATATAACAGTCATCATAACTATAGTGCATGCAACTAAGGCGTGAAGGGAGTGAAGCCATACGTTTCAAACCATGAGGGATGGTGCAACACGTGGCATTTGGTGGCAAGTTTTCCAATTCAGAAAATGTATTGAGCATATATAATGGTCGAAGGTTTATTTCTTAAAACATGGAGTGCGCACGAAGATTCGATAGTGGAGTTATTTGTTATAAGTGTTGATGACCATTATGCTGAAACTACAAGATATGATGGTGGTGAAATTACTATGCGTGGAGTCCAACATCGTTGGCAGGTAAGTGCGTGGAGCAAATATATGTTTGATGATCCAACGTTCGATATTCACGTTGCATGGAGCGGTCAACCCTACGTTTGAAGCCCAACACCAAACATCCATGGACACGTTGCACAAATTTAAATGTTCGATGGCACGATTGATGGCACGTTTCAACTTATGATAGAACATTTGAGCAGGTATATTATACGACAGTCAAAGAAAAATTTTTTAAACAAACCTATAGTGGCCAGCATCGTAACGACTATCAAACAGTCTGGCCAGAAGAATTGCAGGATTATATGGAAACATCAACGCGATTTTCACCCTGTTTTAAAAGTTTAGAGCCGATATACATAAGTTCGATAGTCCAAAGGCGTGGCCACGTGGCATAGAACCCAACATTCGTTGGCAGATGTTTCAACCAGAATGAAACGTCCGAGCAAGGTGTATACATAGTAGTCAAAGGCTGGTTTGAACAGGGAGCAAGATATTAACCATGGCGCGTTGATAATCAAACTGCATGGATGAAATCTTTCACGTGTCTGTCCCAAGTCTGCATGGAAACCGTTGTATAATTCATGCACTGCAACCAAAGGCACGGACCGAAAAGCCAGCGCCACAAAAGGCATGTTGCGCTACTTTCAAAAGAATGGATAAAATCTGATTTTTGTAGCCCTGACGGCGGTTTTCTGGGAGAGAATATTTATGCAAATGACCTGCGCTAGCCCCATTTAGAAAGATGCTATCAATATGGCCGTTACTGACCACATCGAGCTGTCTCCACTATGTCCAAAAAGCGCTGGAAAAAACTGGATCATCACACCACACGAAGATTCATTCAGTACGTTTTCTATTGCAGGCTCACGAAGGAATGAGCTGCTTGCCACGAGAGCAGATTGTCTATAATCCAGCGTTGCACTAGCAAGAGCCACAGTAAAAGAGATGGGTCGACGCGTATGTCTACATAGAGGAGGTGTTGCGACTGTAACGCATCTCTGAATAGAGAAACGAAGATGGAGCACTTAGACATGCAGCTGATTTCCACGACAGGAGCTGAAAGTCTGGCATGCACTGATAACGCTCGCCCTGGCTGACATTCAGTGCAAGAAATGGGTCGAATCCCTTCACTTCTGGTTGCGTTAGCATGGCAAACAAAACTTCTGAGAAAATATGCGCCCTCTACAGTGCGCTGCGTCCAGCACAACCTCCATAACCTGTGAGTCTGAAATGCCTTCAGCTGTGTCTCCAAGGCGCCCACGAGGTTACGAATACATCCCATTTATACTGAAGGTCAGAGCTGGGTTACAGTTACATGTAATTTGCAGGCCTTACCAGCAGCCCAAGGAATTATTTCTAGTGAAGGCGTTGCCTTATAGCGAGTTTCTGTGCGTGGCTAATCTTTGCAACTATTCCGAATTCATGGCTACGTTTGGGTTTTCCGCAGCCTCATCCCAAGAGTATCGTGAGCGCGCCTCAAGGATTGGAAAAAGTATTTTTAGTGCATATCATAATGCATGTCCCGGCAGGCATACAGAGCATGTTTCCCAAGCCGACACTGCCCATCAATTGAGTCTGCATTTCAAGCTCGGTCTACAACCATACTAAGTTGCATTTGTAGTAGTCGAAGAGGCGCAGGAAGAGCCTGCTCCATTCACTCCGATGACATAGTGACACAGTGCCTGACCATACAGGGGTCCAATTAATTTTTCTATGATAAAGTTATCGTGTTTTTCATTCCTTAACATGTGTAGATATATATACATATGGCTGATTTAAATCCGCTTATTCGTAGGTTATATGAGAAGATGCTGGAGCAGCTATGTCGACCCAAATTGAAAAAACTGCTAGCTCTCTCCGAAGGATGCAGATCTGGGTTTCAGATCAAACTCAAAAACTCGTGCTATGCTAATACTCAGTATCTTGCTCGAAACAGAAACCATTCTACCCACTTATCATCACATGCAAAGTCCCTTAGCGCGGAGATGACACCACCAGCAAATAGCAGCTGTCGTTTCATAACGAAGGCCAAGGCTAGCCCCAAGAGAACAAGGTCATGAGATCTCTGAAATAAAAGACAAAAGGAACTCGCTGATCTGCCCAAGGTCACAGGTCGTACATCTTCGATTTTTTTCGCCATTGCGACCCTGCGACCCAGCGACCTAGTCACAAGGTCGCAAGGTCACATTTCTTTGGTTGTCCTCCCTTTTGCGACCCCGCGACTCAGCGACTTAGTCGCAAGGTCGCAAGGTCGCACCTCTTCGGTTTTTTTGCCTTTTGCGACCCCGCGACTCAACGACCTAGTCGCAAGGTCGCAAGGTTGCATCTCTCTGTTTTTGCTGCCTTTTGCAACCCTGCGACCCAGTGACCTAGTCGCAAGGTCGCAAGGTCGCATCTCTCTGGTTTTGCCGCCTTTTGCGACCCTGCGACCCAGCGACCTAGTCGCAAGGTCGCAAGGTCACATATCTTTATTTTTACACATTTTGCGACCTCCGCGACCCAGCGACCTAGTCGCAAGGTCGCAAGGTCACATGTGTGTTGTTTACACGACCCGCGACCCCGCGACCCAGCGACCTAGTCGCAAGGTCGCAAGGTCGCACCTTGGCCATTCTCTTACAACTTGCGACCTCGCAACGGCAATCGAATCACGGTCCCTTGTGATAGCTCAGATCGCGGTCGCGATAGCGGCTCGGTCGCGAATTCGCAAAAGACAGGTCGTGAGCGTGATGGTCGGGAAGATGAAAGATCAAGGAGGCCCGAAGGGCAGTTTCTGGATTATAAATACTTCCTTCGAGAACTTGTAAAGGGCTTTTTCTTTTTTGGAAACTCAAGAGCTACATGGCATTGTATTGAAAGATTATACACTTGTGCATATGAATATAGATTCTTGTTAAAACATCCTATGGTTATGATGTGTTTTGCTGTGCGAACACTGTGTGTATTCCTTGTACAGTTTCAGAACATCCTATGATTAATGGTACTCTTTCTATTCCACGTTATGCTTTACGGCTATGTGTTGTATCAATGATGTTCATTTTATCATCTGTTCTATTAATGAATGTTAATGAACTATTTTGTTAGCATTTCGTTTTATCTTTCAGGAAGTAAAGGGGTATCTTATCATAAAGAACTATTTCTTTTGTGATCAGACTACCTTATAAGCGTTACCCCCAAAAGATGTGTTGCTAATGACATCTCTTGAGGTTTACATGCTTTATCTATAATCTTGCTATGCATAGTGTTTGATTCGTGTTTAATACATCAATCCTGTATTCTGTATCATGTGAATAAGTGTATGTCCGCAGGTTCAAACAGGTTCTTTTGAGACCGAAGGGAAGCCATCTTAAGTGGTAGCCGAACCCGCACCCCGGACGGGATCCCTACTCCAAACGGTTCAAGGTCTAATTGGGACTTTGTACCGGGGAGATCCCCTACTGTTGGCTGGACAAATTTTCCCGTCAATAGATTTGGCGCTAGAAGGAGGGCTTGAACCTCCGACCAGATGTTTAACGAAAAAGGGGGGGGGCCAGATGATAAGCTGAGCCCTTAGAGCCTGCAGTTAATCTCATATCTGTAATGGCTCGTTCCAAAATCATTCTCCCGAGATGTTTGTCGGAGTTTTATGAGCCTGGATACTACATCTCCGATGAACTTATGTATCACTTGTCCCAGTTAAAATTTGATAGTGAAAATGGGGTGTCCATAACCCAACACTGTTCAGACTTTTGTGACTTTGGTGAGTGCTATGAAATTGATGATGAGGGTTTGTTTTGTTTGATGTTCTTCCTCACCCTCGAAGGTCGCGCTAAGAAATGGTGCTGCACTTTGCCGGAATCTTCCATCCATTCATTTGAACAACTCACCAGTGAATTACAACAAGCTTTTCACAGGTATGATTTTCATAACGTTTTACTAAAGATAAATGACATCAGATTGGAATCTTAGGAATCTTTAGATGAGTTCTCTATCAGATTCGTTCATTTTTGTTTTGAGTTCCCTGATAAGGATGTCGATTGGAGGTTGTTAAGAGAACAGTTCGCGTATGCGATTCTCGTTTCCCTTGAACCATTTCAGTTAGCAACCTGACCTAAGCCTAGTGTTCCCTATGACAACCAGCAAGTCAACAGTTGTTCTGACTTTGAGTCTTTCACGTACCATGTCGAATCTGAAAACCCCAGTGGCTCATTATCTCGTCTAACTCATGAAACCTACCCCGAGCCCACTCGATGTCTCCCTGGACTTAGTCTAATCCAGTTCCATTCGGATTATGAATGCGGTTCCACGATCGGATTATGAATCTGGTTCATATTCGGATTATAGATACGGATTCACATTCGGATGGAATCACAGTGCATATTTGGATTATGAATGCGGATTGGATACGGATTACGAATCGACTCCTACCCCGCATAAAGTTGATTCCCTTACAAGGTCTACCAAATCGTTGTGTCCTTTGAATGCACGTGCTGAAAAGCGTTGTAGGGTTAACGCCCCTGCGACTCAATCTTTTCATTCATTGTTCCCTAGTTTTTTTCTTAATCCTGCCATACCAGTAAATTTGTCTAGACATTCATAGTTTTCTTATACTGGTATTGGCGAAAATCATAAGCACGCAGGTGGTGTTTCACAATCATAGTCTAAAATCGATGAATCTTTTAAATATGATCTGTCTCACTCGAAATCTTTAGACAACCATGGGAGTGATTTCCTATCTGGGCAACTTCAAGATGTCCCTTTTATTGATCCATCCCAGTTGGTAAACCCCAGGGAGCCTAACTTGCCAGGTACCGAACTTGACCAAACCGATGGTTGCAGCGATCACTCCTTATCTGAAAACATATTCAATCATACCGCTGACGACCGTCACTCAAATCTCTTTGCTGACCATACAAAGACACCTGAATTGGATGATTCGCGTTCGGAAGATTCAAGTACCCACCAGAAAATCGAAACGCGTCAGCTTCCGCCAAACATTTCTGAAATGACGATTCCCCAGTACCATGCTCCTTCCAGCATTAACGTGTCGAATTCACCCCATCCTGGAAAATCTGGAGAATCCGACATTTTGGATTATCAACCTGTCAGTGCGCAAACATTTGACCAAATTGATGCAAAGCCCACTGACATTTTGCAACTCACCACAATCCATGGTCACATCCAGTCGCTTGTTGATCTTGCCCAACCATCAAAGTTGGGAAGCCCTCCGCTCGAAAGTCCGGAGTTTGTTCAAGGCAGTGAGGAATTGCAGCCTACTTTGAAAGTGGATTCGAATCCTCATACCCTTGACCAAACCCAAGAGCAACCTCGAGCTAGGGTTTTCCAAACTAGGGTTTCTACCCTTGGATGCGCATGCATCTATAATTCGCCTGGCACTTGCTTATTGTTTCCATTCCATAAAATTGATGATCCTCACTACCATAATGAGCATGCTGGTTCATTCGACCAACCCCATCCGGTGAATGTGCTTGCCAATAGCAACTGGCTTGCCCATCACCCCTCAGATCCAGGATCGTGCACGAATGATTTTGTGTCATTTATCAATAATGTTGAGTTTCAAGAACATATTACTGGTTATCAAGATGAGAATGGGATTCATCTTGAATCTAACCCTGGCATGTTCTCGTCAGGTAACTGTAAATCATTTGCAGAATGCCTTGCTCTCAGTCAGTTGTTTGTGTACTTACTTTTTGGATATTAGCCTCTAGGTCACAGTCATTGTTGTTTCTTGCAGGTGGATTTGATGATGGTGGCTGCCTTGAATAGATTGATTTTTACATATTGTGTTGCATCATTAGACAAACTAGGGGTCCGAGCAGCTGCTAGGACTGCTAATCAAAATTTAGTTTCAAGTTAAATAGGTTTACTTGCCAAATTTTTTACTTCATAGTTTAAAAGTGTGTTTTTTGTTTTTGTTTACGATTAATATCTTAGGCAACATCATGTTACAAGTATTTTCTTTCATTTCCTTTTCAGTTGCTTGTTCTTGCATAAATAATCATTGCTTGTATTGCGCCTCTTTGCCACCTACAACTGGTTGATCGTTCTCGCACATGGCATTGCATTGCATCCTAAGCCTCGCCTTTTACATTGCATCGTACTCTCTCTTCCTCACATCATTTCTGTCATGTCGCCTGCCACTGCACGAGCCCTCATTACAATGCTATCACCTTGCAGTCTTGTTTTGCCTCGATTGCTGAAGCAGTAACTCCATTGTTTTGGCGTGAGGTGGTGGTGGCTATCTCAAGAGGAAGCTTTCTCTTAGGACGAGTCATTGAAGTCGCATCCTCAACAAGATGCCAAAGAGTCTAAGCTTATTATCTGGGGAGATACGAGTTGGTCGTTTGTGGGAGACCTAATGAGTTTGAAATGGCCCATACCCGTAAGCCTAAGCCTTGTGCCCAGCATAGTCTTGGACGTCTTAATTTCATTTTGCACGCTTCGCCTATTGTGGTAGATGGGATGTGAAGGTTTGGCACAAGGGTAAACCCAAAACAGGATATCTCTCAGTTTCTGTAAAACAAGAAACAACCTCTCTTGCTCGTAAAATAAGTCGGGATCCCTCATCTTCCCATGAAAATAAGTGCCACGAGCACATGAAAAATGAGTGCTATAAGCACATGAAACAAATAAGGGTAAAATATCGAGAAAGGCTTCCTGCGCTGAGGGGTAATGAAACGACTCCGCTGGGGTACTGACCAGGCTCGCTGGCAGCAGAGCAACGTTTGTGATTTCTTGAAGTGACTCCGTCGGGGTACTGTCCAGGCCCGCTGGCAGCGGAGGAACACCAGAAACTTACTTTAAGAAAATCTTGAAAATAATAAACCCACTGCCTTGCTCTTCACATCATCAACAAGCTACTAGCGTCTGTGAGCTTTCTCTTTGATGTGTTTCTGATTAGCGGGACTTAGTTGAGGCACAAGGATTAGGCATACCTGTAAAGGGCCAAAGTAATACAAAGGGTACCCACGGAACTTGTTCAATATTCCCTTAGATCATTATCCGGACTCAGACTATTGTGGTGATATTGACAGAGATGCTGGATTCTACCGATCAGTTAAGCCATCTCAGTAGCCATTACAACCTACCCTACCTACCCAAAATTTTAGGTATATTTAAAATTTCGGGTCCCCACTATGTAAAGCTTAGTTGTCAAGGTCTTTCACCAGGCCCACAAATCAACTTCATCTAGCGACCTATCTCTAATCCCTCATGAGTTGCCTCATCACCATGACTTGATGTTGTCGCTGCAATTACGCCATATGTGGGAGGGATCATCCGGCATACGACCGAACACTCTTATTGCAGTCGCGTCGTGTGTAATGAGATTGCCATGCATACTTTTAAATGGGAAAATTTTGTATGTTAACAATTAAAGGCCCTGTCGCCGTAGGTCATTAAGCATGTGGTTTGAATACCTCTGTTACATTTGCTAGTCTCATATGTTTTATCTGTGGGCACCATTATCAAAGAATAATTATGATGTCGTAATGTTCCACACAGGTCGACCCCATGGGTGACAAACTCCTCGATCGTATCACGACATCAAGGGTAATAAAAATGGGCTCAATGATGAGGCAAAAGCTGCGGAACAGGGGAGGACCGGGAGCAAGTAATCAATACTGTTAAAGGGAGGATAGTGTGATACATGCTAATCAGAGAGAACTTTCTATGTCACTGATGCAAAGGCCTCCTTCACTAGTGTGCACCAGATGCTTAAAGCGCTCCATTTTGAAATGTCTAGATCCTGCACCATATCATCTGAATGTCGAGGGGTGCACGCAAAGGAACATATTTCTCCACTTCGATGAAGCTAGCCTGAAGTTTAGCCTGGTGAACAAAGCGAACTCAGAATATTTCTCTAGACAATGACAATCTCATTCGAGGCATCCACGCGCCGGGCAGCAGTGCGAAAACATACAGGGTAGTGTGGCAAGCCAATGACAGAGTTTCAAATATGAGAACGCTCCTTTCAAAAGCAACTTTTATGAATCCTAAGCTACATGGTGTGAAATTATTTACGCTGCAAGGAGTATAATGTGGAGCAAGGAAATGACATTAAAACCCTAGTCTCCTTGTTCTTTCATATCCATAAAGTTTGTCTATGCGGGATCACAAGAGATGGGGAAACTCAAATCGAAACTAAAAGGTTATGTTTAAATGCATACACATTTTTATAGCTAGGCACGTTGGTGCATATGCAAATAAAGTCTTTGGAACCACGAAATAGGAAGGGTAAATGTTAAAGAGGCCAACAGTAGCGGCTTGAGAAACACCAACTCAAAACAAACATCCTTCGTATTATAAGGTAGAGCAAATATTCAAACTAAAACAAAGCTCGTAAGCATATGGTTTTGAAAACCATAAAAATTATGAAGGGCGAACATTCAATTGGAAAGGGTGATGTGGTTATGTAATAAAATCAATGTGCAAACCCATGTCATTTCCAAGTCATATAAAATGTCAAACATTCAATGGCACGTACATGGGATGGTCAAAGTTACGTTTGAAATGGCGGATCAAAACTATATGTAGTCCAACGTGGCATGGCGCCAACGCGCATGGACACGTTGCATGGAGCAGGCTTAGACGTTCGTTAGCTTGGAGCAAGATATACGGTAAGTGGTCGAGCCTCGTTTCTCGCGGTTATGATGAAAATATCGTAACGACTGTTGGCGGGTTTAATCAAGGGAATGCCGAACTATACACGGATAAACGTTTGGAGAATATACATATATACTTGATCATCATAACTATAGTGCATGCAACTAAGGCGCGAAGGGAGTGAAGCCATACGTTTCAAACCATGAGAGAGGGTGCAACACGTGGCATTCGGTGGCAAGTTTTCCAATTCAGCAAATGTATTGAGCATATATAATGGTCGAAGGTTTTTAAAACATGGAGCGGGCGCGAAGATTCGATAGTGGAGTTATTTTTTATAAGTGTTGATGACCATTATGCTGAAACTACAAGATATGATGGTGGTGAAATTACTATGTGTGGCGTCCAACATTGTTGGCAGGTAAGTGCGTGGAGCAGATATATGTTTGATGATCCAACGTTCGATATTCACGTTGCAGGGAGCGGTCAACCCTACGTTCGAAGCCCAACACCAAACATCCATGGACACGTTGCACAAATTTAAATGTTCAATGGCACGATTGATGGCACGTTTCAACTTATGATAGAACATTTGAGCAGGTATATTATACGACAGTCAAAGCGAAACATTTTAAACAAACCTATAGTGGCCAGCATCGTAACGACTATCAAACAGTCTGGCCAGAAGAATTGCAGGATTATATGGAAACATCAGCGCGATTTTCACCCTGTTTTAAAAGTTTAGAGCCGATATACATACGTTCGATAGTCCAAAGGCGTGGCCACATGGAATAGAACCCAACGTTCGTTGGCAGATGTTTCAACCAGAATGAAACGTCCGAGCAAGGTATATACGTAGTAGTCAAAGGCTGGTTTGAACAGGGAGCAAGATATTAACCATGGCGCATTGATAATCAAACTGCATGGATGAAATCTTTCACGTGTCCGGCCCAAGTCTGCATGGAAACCATTGTATAATTCATGCACTGCAACCAAAGGCACGGACCGAAAATCCAGCACCACAAAAGGCATGCTGCGCTACTTTCAGAAGAATGGATAAAATCTGATTTTTGCAGCCCTGACGGCGGTTTTCTAAGAGAGAATATTTCTGCAAAGGACCTGCGCTAGCCCCATTTAGAAAGATGCTATCAATATGGCCGTTACTGACCACATCGAGCTGTCTCCACTCTGTCCAAAAAGCGTTGGAAAAAACTGGATCATCACACCACACGCAGATTCATTCAGTACTTTTTCTATTGCAGGCTCACGAAGGAATGAGCTGCTTGCCACGAGAGACGATTGTCTATAATCCAGCGTTGCACTAGCAAGAGCCACAGTAAAAGAGATGGGTCGATGCGTATGTCTGCATAGAGGTGGTGTTGCGACTGTAACGCATCGCTGAATAGAGAAACGAAGATGGAGAACTTAGACATGCAGCTGATTTCCACGATAGGAGCTGAAATTCTGGCATGCAGTGATAACGCTCACCCTGGCTGACATTCAGTGCAAGAAAAGGGTCGAATCCCTTCGCTTCTGGTTGCGTTAGCATGGCAAACAAAACTCCTGAGAAAATATGCGCCCTCTACAGTGCGCCGCGTCCAGCACAACCTCCATAACCTGTGAGTCTGAAATGCCTTCAGCTGTGTCTCCAAGGCGCCCACGAGGTTACGAATACAGCCCATTTATGCTGAAGGTCAGAGCTGGGTTACAGTTACACGTAATTTGCAGGCCTTACCAGCAGCCCAAGGAATTATTTCTAGTGAAGGCGTTGCCTTATAGCGAGTTTCTGTGCGTGGCTAATCTTTGCAACTATTCCGAATTCATGGCTACATTTGGGTTTTCCGCAGCCTCATCCCAAGAGTATCGTGAGCGCGCCTCAAGGATTGGAAAAAGTATTGTTAGTGCATATCATAATGCATGTCCCGGCAGGCATACAGAGCATGTTGCCCAAGCCGACACTACCCATCAATTGAGTCTGCATTTCAAGCTCGGTCTACAACCATACTAAGTTGCATTTGTAGTAGTCGAAGAGGCGCAGGAAGAGCCTGCTCCATTCACTCCGATGACATAGTGACATAGTGCCTGACCATACAGGGGTCCAATTAATTTTTCTATGATAAAGTTATCGTGTTTTTCATTCCTTAACATGTGTAGATATATATACATATGGCTGATTTAAATCCTCTTATTTGCAGGTTATATGAGAAGATGCTGGAGCAGCTATGTCGACCCAAATTGAAAAAAACTACTAGCTCTCTCCGAAGGATGCAGATCTGGGTTTCAGATCAAACTCAAAACCTCGTGCTATGCGAATACTCAGTATCTTGCTCGAAACAGAAACCATTCTACCCACTTATCATCACATGCAAAGTCCCTTAGCACGGAGATGACACCACCAGCAAATAGCAGCTGTCGTTTCATAACGAAGGCCAAGGCTAGCCCCAAGAGAACAAGGTCATGAGATCTCGGAAAGAAAAGACAAAAGGAACTCGCTGATCTGCCCAAGGTCGCAGGTCATACATCTTCGATTTTTTTCGCCATTGCGACCCTGCGACCCAGCGACCTAGTCGAAAGGTCGCAAGGTCGCATTTCTTTAGTTTTCCTCCCTTTTGCGACCCCGCGACTCAGAGACTTAGTCGCAAGGTCGCAAGGTCACACCTCTTCGGTTTTTTCGCCTTTTTCGACCCCGCGACCCAGCGACCTAGTCGGAAGGTCGCAAGGTCGCATCTCTCTGTTTTTGCTGCCTTTTGCGACCCTGCGACCTAGCGACCTAGTCGCAAGGTCACAAGGTCGCATCTCTCTGGTTTTTCCGCCTTGTGCGACCCCGCGACCCAACGACCTAGTCGCAAGGTCGCAAGGGTCGCATATCTTTGTTTTTACGCATTTTGTGACCTCCGCGACCCAGCAACCTAGTCGCAAGGTCGCAAGGTTTCCTGTGCGCTGTTTACACGATCCGCGACCCCGCAACCCAGCGACCTAGTCTCAAGGTCGCACCTTGGCCATTCTCTTACAACTTGCGACCTCGCAACGACAGCTCAGATCGCAGATCGCAACGACAGCTCAGATCGCAGGTCGCAACAGCGGCTCAGGTCGCAGGTCGCAAAAAGGACTAGGTCGCAAGGCAGTCCAACGGTCGGGAAGATGAAAGATCAAGGAAGCCCGAAGGGCAGTTTCTGCATTATAAATACTTCCTTCAGGAACTTGTAATGGGGATTTTTCTTTTCGGAAACTCAAGAGCTACATGGCATTGTATTGAAAGATTATACACTTGTGCATATGAATATAGATTCTTGTTAAAACACCCTATGGTTATGATGTGTTTTGCTGTGCGAACACTATGTGTATTCCTTGTACAGTTTCAGAACATCCTATGATTAATGAAGCTGCACTCTTTATGTCATCATTATGCGCCACGGCTATCTGTGTTGTATCAATGATGTTCATTTTATCATCTGCTCTATTAATGAATGTTAATGAACTATTTTGTTAGCATTTCATTTTATCTTTCAGGAAGTTAAGGGGTATCTTATCATAAAGAACTATTTATTTTGTGATCAGACTACCTTATAAGAATTACCCCCAAAGATGTGTTGCTAATGACATCTCTTGAGGTGTACGTGCTTTATCTATAATCTTGCTACGCATAGTGTTTGATTCGTGTTTAATACATCAATCCTGTATTATGTATCATGTGAATAAGTGTATGTCCGCAGGTTCAAACAGGTTCTTTTGAGACCGAAGGGAAGGCGTCTTAAGCGGTAGCCGGACCCACACCCCGGACGGGATCCCTACTCCAAACGGTTCAAGGTCTAATTGGGAGTTTCTACCGAGGAGATCCCCTACTGTTGGCCGGACAAATTTTCCCGTCAACACATACTTATATTCAGAAAATCAAGAGATGAACATGTCATTCATGTGAACAAGGTACTTGATGTCTTGAAAAAAGAGAAATTATTTTTAAAGAAGTCGAAGTCCGAGTTTGGCAAGAATTATTTAGTGTATTTGGGACACATTGTTGGAGGAGGTCAGCTGAAGATAGACCCTTCCAAAGTATAGGCCATTCTGAATTTTCCCAAGCCCAATACAGTTACAGAGGTAAGAAGCTTTCTTGGTGAAACACAATATTAGAGGAAATTCATTACTAATTTTTCTTCCATTACAGCTCTGTTACGTGCATTGACAAGTGTCAAGAAAGTCTTCCATTGGGGAGACATGTAGAAAAAATCATTTGATGCTTTAAAGAAAAATATAAGTTCAACACAGGTATTGGCTCTTCCGGATCTGAGACAGCCATTTGAGATCCAAACATATGTAAGTGATTATGTTATGGGAGCAGTTCTCATGTAGCATGGTAAGCCTATTTCGTTTCATTCTGAAATTTTTAATGGAGTTGGGACTAACTATCGCACCTATGATAAAGAGATATATGCATTGGTACAAAGTGTAAAGAAATGGAATCACTACTTTCTGGGGAAAGAGACCATTATCCATACTGACCATCAACCATTTCAGTACTTACAATCACAGTCAAAGCTGCAACAATCAAGACATTTTAGATGGATGAGATTTCTACAACAATATCATTTGGTTATCAGGTATAAAAAGGGAATCTACAATAAGGTAGTTGATATGATCTCTAGGACTATTGTAAATTCATCTATTATAGTCATGCACAATTGCATAACAGTTTTTTGTATCACTTGGGCAAGTTATGTATACCACAGGGAGAAAGAAACAATATCATAAGGGAGGCACATAAATCATTAACTGCTGGAAATTTTGGTGTAGGCAAGACATTAGCGAATCTCCAAAGGTATTGTTATCGACATCTCATTTTATTAGAGGATGTTATTTATGTGCAATAAGTAAGCCTAGTAATAGGAAACTTGCATTGTACAGTCCACTTCCGGTTCCTTCACATCCTTGCGAGAGTATCTAAATGGATTTTGTAGGTGGTCTTCCAATGTCAAGGAAAGGTCATGTTTACTTGTATGTTGTGGTAGATAGGTTCAGCAAAATGTGTCTTTTGATGCCATGTAAGAAAATAATTATAGTTGAAAAAACTACTAATATTTTCTTTCAAAATGTATGGTTTCATTTTGGTCTTCATACTTCTATTGTAAGTGATCAAGATTCCCGGTTTGTTGGGAATTTTTGGTCAAAATTATGGGACATGATGGACACAAAGTTGAAGAAGAGTACAACATTTCATCCACCACCAGATGGTCAGAACAAGGTGGTAAATAGGAAATTCATTCATCTTCTTAGAGGCTATTGCAGCAAATATCCTAAGTTGTGGGATGAATAGTTGCATTACATTCAACATGCATACAACAGGGAAAAGCATTCTTCCACAAACACATCGCCATTTGAGGCATGTATTGGGTACTTGACAAGATCGCCTTTGGACTTCATCTTTGAGAAAGATGTTGCTAGAGATGGTCATAGTGACATAGATAAGGAAATGAAGTTCATTGAGCAAATTCAATTGGTACATCACAAAGTGCAAGAACAACTCGAAAAGAGTCAAAGCAGCTACAAGGCAAGGCATGATAAACACCGTGTTGATCACAAATTATAGGTTGGAGATGAATTTTTGTTATATATTAGCAAAGAAATATTGCAAGGGGAAGGTAAAATGCTCAAGCCAATCCGTTATGGTCCATTTAAAATTCTGGAAAAGATTGGTACTAATGCATTTAAGCTAGATTTTCCTCCTTATATGCAAATATATTATGTCATTAATGTTGAGAATTTGAGATTGTTTGAGCATCCTCTGATTGATGATCAAGGAGAGCATGTTCAGCTACCATCAATAGATGGTTTCTCACTATAATATCTTGATGAACTTCAACAAGATATCATATTTGACATAAGAATTAGAACTTCAAGCAGAGGGAATGTCGAATACCTTAAAGTGGGACTCAAGGAAGAAAATCCTCCCAAGGCCAAATGGATGGAGATTGAAAGGGTGAGGGAGTTTGACCCTCACTTGTTGAACAATTGATAGTATCTTTTAGGGTCCAAAAGGCTTCTAGTGGGGAGGAATGATCAGACGCTCAATATTTAACTCAAAATTGAAAGTGCTTAGAAATGATCCAAACCAGAATGAACAGACAGAGCTCATCACTGGGATTCCAACATAGTTCATTTCATCAAAATTTGAGTGCGTATGAGTAAGTTATGGTTTGCTATTCGTTTTCTCAAACAAGTAAAAATTGTGCTGAACAATGACAGACTGACGACTTGGCACTCCAGTCAACACCTCAAGAATCTTCAAGGAATATCCTCCAGATTTCAGTCAATGACATAATGAAAAGTGTCACAATCAAATTCTCCAATGTTGCTTGGGGAAGTTGAATTTTTTCCTCCTAATCCTAGGTTTGGAATTAATTCTATGGTGGATTATTATTTTTCATGGTGAATTTTAGGGCAATGGACAAGGGCCACATGGCGTAGCTAGAGGCTGCCACGTGTCCTCTCCCATGACAAGTTTGGATGAAATTATTATTATATGAGGGTTGAATTCAAATGTTGGGCATATATTATTGCATACATTATATATCAAGGTTGGATTCAAACGTTAATGGCACAATATATAACACATATATTATATCAACATGTATTTTAATCCAAATTCCAAGACATATGGTTTCGTTCAAAAAAATGTTATGACTGGAGGGGCGGAGGTCGGGGTCAACGCCACAACCTCCCCAAAACTAGCGCTCGCGCCTATTGCTACACCATCCACGAGTTCCTTGCTATGTAAGGGATGTTGCCACTATTTGAATTAACGTGGCATCAGAGTTGCGGTTCTGGAGGGGGCCAAACCCCTCCCACATGTTTGAGTGCTTAGAACTGTGAGCTAAGCATATATTTCGGCAGGAGTTTAAAGTTGTAAAACCATATTTATTATCTGCTAATCTGGGATTAGCCATGATAATCTGCAATCAGTGGTAAAACATAGTTAGTGCCAAACATTCCCTTAAACACACTTTAATTCTTGCTTATCTGTAATTAAGTGCACTATTATCCTTAGCAGATTTTTTAGCGGGCCCGACAAATGCAGAGCATATCCACTTTTAGTGGAGTTAACTAGCAGACTTCCATATTTAGTGGAGAAAAACTAGGAAAATTTGGTTTTACCATAACTGAGGCAATTTTCAACCAATATTGGCTCACGAAGAGTCATTCTTGGGATATTTTGATGTTTTGGAGCCATTGGAGCAGGTTACAGAGGCAACAGGAAACTATAAACATCACTTTTACATAATTGAAGCTAATACAAAGGCCCAAGCTATGAAACTAGACCAAGGAGATGTAGCCCAGGAGGGGTGAAATCCTTCATCAAAACCATGTGTATTTGACTTTGCTATTTGTGCTTGTTGTGTTTTCATATGTTGATGTTCAACATTTAGTTTCCATGCTTTTAAGTTCATGAAATACACTTAATCTCATAAAGTTTATTGAATTGTTAATCATAAGCACATGTATAAACACTTGTATAAAAAGCAAACCAAAGAAATTTTATGTTAAATATGATACTGATATTAGCACAACATTAACTAACAATGAATTTTAGATCAGAAACCCCTCTATAAGCATGCATCAGTAGTAGTGCAGGAGAAAATGTATGTCTTTGGTGGAAATCACAATGGGTGCTAACTAAATTATATTCAAGTGCTCGATTTGAAATATTTGACATGGTCCAAAGTGGATACTAATATGTCTTTTGACTCTTCTCAAGAACTTTTATCTCCTTGTGCAGTCCATTGTATGATTCAATGGGGTAACAAGATTCTAGTTGTTGTTGTACATAACAAGGATCCTTCTCGTGTTGTGATAGTTTGATCCTTTCACACATAATCATGTACATGGTGTGTACTAAATTTATATGGAAAAGCTTCGATACCTCTCTGTAAGCCTGCGCACAAGAGGCTTCAAGTTTTACTTCTTGATTGAATTAGTTCCAATATCTAGAGCCATCCATCCATATGGAATATCACTAGTAGGGACAACCTTGTTGTTTGCATCAACAACAATTTTTTTTGCAATTATGGCATATGTTGGAAATAAAAGAGAGACACCCTTATCTTTAGCTTTCGGCATCAGGGTCGTGGAAAGATCAATCTTGTCATTTTCAACAAGGAAGGATCCAACTTTAATCCTGTAACTATGTAATTCAACAATAAGTTCAACTTCAAACTTTTTGCTTCAACCAATCAAAGTGAAACATAAACCAATATTATTGGCCATTTTTTTTTTTTGTTAATTCTATATATACATAAAAACAAATTTAAAAATAATTTTCGATGGCATGATAGTATAACTAGAATTTGAAGATATCCCATCCATTTCTTATCAAACCACTCGAATGGAATCTCCTTAAACGACTTGACAGGTCCAAAAACATTGATCAAATGTTCATTCACAGTTGTTGTGACCTTCTTCTTTACTACTTCCTTTTTCTTTGCAGATACTTGCATGGTTCCCTTGCTTCGGTTGCGATGAAGGCATGGATGAAATTTTTGGCACTTACCAATCCAGTGAGCACTCATTTTGAAACGAGTGTGGAAATATTTTCTGCTACTCTCTTTCTTATGACAAGGAGAATTACCCCTTTTCTTTATTGAACAGATTTATTTGTCCAAAGACAATATTTTCCAACATCTTGCAGCACAAAGATTGTTTAACCCAAAAAATGTACAAGGTTCTTATACCATAAATTCTTCCTTGCATTTTTAGTTTTCTTGTAATTGAAAGGAACCATAACATACATGTGTGGATCATACCTCGTAGACCTTTCCTTGTCGTAATTCCAAGAAGAATATTTGGAATTTGATCCTTTCTTGGATGTTTTTCTCAAAGGATTTGAATATTCTACCGCCTTCAATCCCATTGGTGATTCCTGAACATCTTCTTTTTCCTGCTCTCCTTTGTTGGTGGAACACTCCCATTTTTTCCTCCACATCTTGCTCCAACATAAGCCTCAACTTTCACTTTTCTTCTTATGCATCTTGGAGAAGTCTTCGAAGCTCTACATTCTCAGCTTGAATGCAATTGTTTATCTCCTCCAACTCTTCGATTATTGCACGCTTCGAGTCTCCGCCCATGATGATGTTCACAATCCTAGAAAAATATTCATACCACTCTGATACCACTTGATCCGAGTCATTTTTTCTAACACTTTCTTAAAAAAAAAATACTCATTGTAGGACCTTTTACTTACATGATTTTGCATGTGGACATGAACGTGACATTATTTAAATAATTATTTACCATCACATAAACATTATTTAAAGAAGCCAAACATCAAAGAAAAAAAAAACAAAAGCACCCATGAATAATCATAACACCAATATAGTAACGGAGTTCACCCTAGGGGGAAAATGGCTACATCTTGAGATTAGTTTGGAAGTATGAATTGCTTTGTTAATTGTAAGGAATTCTCCTTCTTCCAATGGGTTGAAAACATCTCACCATATGTGGATCATTCTCCTTAAAGAGTTGCCTTCTCACAAAAGGGCCAAAGGCACTCACATAAAAGACATTTTCTCAACACCAGAAGTGCTACATTTTCTCTCAGAACAAGGCTTCAAGCTCTTACAAATATCCTCCAAAATTTCCCACCAAAAACTTCTCAAAAGGTTCCCCCCCCACAAAAAATCTCACATAAGGGATTTATATTGTTTTTACCCAAAAAAGAGACATAACTCCCCAGATCGACAATTGTAGAATCTTAAGACATTTTAAGGAAAAAAAAGATCCTTGATTCTAGGATCTAAAACTTAATCAAGGAAAAAAATGGTAAAATCCAAACTTCAAGGATCTCAACCATGCTAAGAGCCGTCAACCTCTCATTGAGAAATAGAAAATTAGTTGTGAGGTCAATTCTCACATAAAACTAATTTCTCAAATGGAAAATAAGTGAATATTTTGTGAGTCATTTTCCAATCACTTACAAAATTATCCACTTTACAATTTTGAACTAAATAATGCATAAAATTATTAATCCCAGTTATTCTCTTATTCCAAGCTTTGTCTCCTATCATTAAATTTCTTCATGGTGTATAAAGTAAACTTCTTCATGTGGGAGATCCTCCTGGATCACCAATGTCATCATCCGACCATCATGAGTGACATCATACTATTGAAATCAATGCCAACGCACTCATCACAATGCCAATTCAAGTAGCTACAACCATGCTACAAATAAGACATCCATACATCAACTAGGCTACAAGGGGTTGACATAAATGCCAAATATCTAGATGCATGCACATCATATTTCCAACACATTTTTTTGCGGATGATAAGCCGTAATGAAAGCTAACTATATCCCCAAGCCTGCAAAAAAATCCTTCCAAAACATGGAAGTTAAATTGGCATCTCTATTTGATATAATATTATTGGGAAGACCGTGCAACCTGACTATCTCTCTGATGAAGATCTGAGCTACCTCACTATTTTAATTTGTAGACTTCACTGCAATGCAGTGAGCTACCTTTCTCAACCTGTCAACCACATTAATGATGGAATCATGTTGTCTCGATGTCCTTTGCAAACCTGTAATGAAGTCCATGAAAATGACCTCGCATTTCCATTCTAGAATTATAATAGGCTGTAATACACTAGTTGGATGCTTACACTCCGTTTTCACTGGCTGATGGTCCAAGCGCTTCGCAACAAACTCACCCACCTCTTTCTTCATGTTCATCCAATTCTAGAGCTTCCTGAAAACTGTCAAAGTATTATGGTATCCTGGGTGGCGTGAATATAGCTTGACATGAAACTACATCAATATAAGCCTCTTGAGATCACTACTATCTGGCACATAATTCATGTTCAAGAATTTGGCCAAGCCATATGTTGTGAGGTGATACTTCGCATCCCTATCATCTTCACCCTGCTACTACAATATTTGCTTCAGTTGTTGATACCTCTCATCATGTTTCCCGCGATGCAAGATCCGCTCTCATAAACCTGTCCCATAAGAGCTCATAGTTGAAATATGATTCACCTGTACTCCCCTACTGAGCGCATTTTCAAACCTATTCTCCTTTTCCTTGATGTATTTTATCTCAATTTCAAACTCACTGAGGGTATCCAACCATTTGGCTTGTATGAAATTCAGATTGGGTTGGTAAAAAAAGTACCTTACCTCACTATGATCACTCATCAAGATGAACCTCCTAGAAATAAGATAATGTCTTCACATCTTCAATGCGTGAATGATAATTTCCAAATCAAGATGATGAGTCACAGAGTTCCTCTCATGCTCATTCAAATTCCTTTACTCTTAGGATACCACCTGCCCTTCCTCCATAAAAAATCCAGCAAGTCCTTCCTTGCAAGCATTTGTACAAACCACAAACTCCTTATCATGATCTACACTCTTCAAAACCAAAGAATTTGTGAGAAAATGCTTCAATTGCTCAAAATTAATTGCACACTCCTCAGTTCATTCAAAATTCTTCCCTTTTCTCCTCAAATATATAATAGGATAGCCAATTCGTGAGAAGTTCCCGATGAACCACCTGTAATAACTTGCTAGTCCCAGGAATGATCTGACATCATCCAATTTAATAGGAGTTGGCCACGCCATGATAGATTTAAAATTTTTCGGGTCCACTATTATCCCTTCCTTTGAAATAACATGTCCCAAGTAGTGAATCTGAGACTGAAATAAATTGCACTTGCTAAGCTTGGCATATAATTGATTTTCTCTCAACAATCTCAACACTGTTTCCAGGTGCTCTACATGCTCTTCCTCATTTTTGGAGTATATCAATATATCATCAATAAACACTATCACAAACTTGTCCATGTAAGGATGCAACACATTATTCATAAAATACATGAAAGTGGTTGGAACATTGGAAAGACCAAAAGGAAGCACCACAAACTCATAATGTCCATACCTTTTATGGAATTCAATCTTATAGATGTCTTATTCTTTGATCCACACCTGATTTTATCTCGATCTTAGATCATTATTTGAGAATATTGCAACTCTCTTCAACTGATTAAACAAATCATCAATATGTGACAATGGATACATGTTATTAACAATCACCTTATTCAATTGCCAGTAATCGATGCACAATATAAGAGTATTGTCCTTCTTCTTTACAAATAATGCTTGTGCACCCTAAGGTGATACACTTGGCCTTATGTATCTTTTCTCAAGCATTTCCTTGATATGCAGCTTCAATTTCACCAACTCTGGAGTGCTCATCTTGTAAGGTTCTTTAGATGTTGGTGTTGCTCCCGACATCAACTCAATATAAAAGTCCACCTTTGTATGAGGAGGAAGCTATGAAATAGCTGCAGGAAACACATCCTGAAACTATTGCAAAGCATGATGCCTCTTCAGGACTTCCTCATCCTCAACATCCTTCTCTTTGTCACTAGAAATATGCACTATAAACAATAAACATTGCTTCCGACAACTGCAATTTGTCTACATCATTGTACCATTCTCGTTGATGTGGGTTTCTTCCTTCCCTGCAAGACTCTCTTTTCACCATCATCAACATGCATTTGATAGCGTTATCATAGTAGTCCACTTTAGTCATGTGAATGAACAACCAATCCATGTCCAAAAGCATACTTTGTGATCCTAAAGGAATCACATTTAGATTTGTTGATGTAAGCATACCATTCAACTCAAATGCACATTATCTCACCCAATGATAAACTCTTCTCTTGGTCCCTATAGTCAACTACACCAACCAAGATTATGTGTGCACTTCTTTATCCAAGCAAAACTTATCCACAAGGTCAAGATTGATATAACTATAATTAGCTCTAGGATGAATCAAAATGGAAACAACTTGACACAAATCTTACCTTTCATCTCGATAATGGATGCGTGATGATAAGCCTTCCCGGTATCTAGTGTTGCATAAATACGAGGAATACTCTGCCCAACATCCCCAATTGTTTGTGCCTCCTGAGATCTGTAAATATGAGGTCTACCACCCTAGTGAAATGGACACTCACTCTAGCGATGCTCTCACCACATGTCCAACACCTCAAAGGTTTCTTTCCATTATCCTTATTCTGCTCCTGAGGCTGAAATCCATGTCACTTGTCAATTGCATTGAACTTCTTATAAGATGCTACGTTCTCCTTATCACCTGCATCATGAGGTGTTCCTTGCTTATTAGCTTACTTTCCTTTAGTTTTCTCATTACCTTTCCAATCCCGCTTTGGCTTAGATTTGCGCTTAGACTACTCATAACAATGCTTCGACTTCTCGATAACTTTGACCAATGACCGAGGCTTATCATACTCAATCCGATCATTAAATGCTAAAGACAGTCTTCTAATGCACCTTTGGACCTTTATCTTCTCATCCTTGAGGTAAGGCATATACCTCAACAACCCCATAAACTTGTTCGTGTACTCTTCGTCATGGAACCTATCTTAAGCTCATAAAATTTCTTGTACTCTTTGTCATGGAACCTATCTTAAGCTCATAAAATTTCTTGACCTTTGTATCATAATATCTCTTAGATAAATACACCTTATATGTAATTTCTTATCTATGAAAATTATAAGAACATTTTATGTTGCAAGATTTTGATACTATAATAATATAATTCAATCTTTTTATTTCAAGAGATTTTGACATTATAATAATATAATTGAATCACTTTATACAAACTTAAACATTAAGCAACTTTTAACAATTATATATTCTTTATCATTTTCATCCAAATAAATTAACACCCATTTTAAAAAGTAAATACCACATGTATTATAACATAGGTTAAGTTGTGAATTCAGGGCGATATTCAATCCAATCAATAATACCAAGTGGGGCGACACAATTTCCTCCCTTGATGACACTCTAACCACTCTAACTAGGCCATGATGCACGCGTACCCTATTGTCCTATTCCTTTCTAGTTTCAAGATATTTCTGGTGGGAAAAATCCAATGAAGTCAGTTGGTTTCTTGGAAGTATATCACATGCGTTGGAGTGCTCTAAAGAGTTTCTTGAAATCTTGCATGTATATCACATGTATTAGAAGGGAAGTTTATTCGCACCACTTTTATATTATTATTCTAATTCCAGTTTGTCTCTTTACCAAATTAAAATTACGACCACGTACCACGTTGATGGTATCATTTAAGCATACCATCCAATCCTGCGTGTATTAATAAATTGTTTATGTCCTCGTGCTTTATATGTTCGATGTAAAATGGCAGTCTGTTTTATGTTTTTTTTAATAAATAAAATAAATATTTTTTAATAATTTTAGTTGTATTGAATTACACGACCCACTTTTATCTAATTTAAGACCAAATTTATTTATATATAAAAATTAAATTACAATAGGTAAGATTAGTTTATTAAAATTTAAGTTACTTTATGTAAAATTAATTGTTTTTCATTGACATTTTGAAAAAATCTTTAATTATGAAAAGTTGATGAATCGAGCTTACTATTCTAACCAATCTCCACCTAATTCTAGGCAAATTGGATACACGCATTCATTCTTTACCTAATTCTAGGCAAATTGGATACACGCATTTAGGAATAAAAGAGACAGCGGCATTTTGTTAGATTAAGTTCCGCCGAAAGTTTCGCAGAGATCGTGGAACAGTACGGATTAGTTGACTGAACAAAGTTATAAGGCTCTTTTTCGTGAACAGTGAGGGTGGCAAAAGTTGTCCTTTTTCGCTAGTATAGAGTGAATTGCTTTTTATTTGTGATATGGAAGGATTTTTCATTTGAATCATTTTCATTTCAATTATGTGATTTCATTTCAATCATGTGATTTTAACTCTTTTGTAGGTTGTGACTTTTCATGTTTGTATTTCGAGGCTTTGGAATTTTTGAGTGTTTCAAGCGTTTTTTCATGTTTGTATTTCGAGGCTTTGGAATTTTTGAGTGTTTCAAGCGTTTTTATGATGTTGATTTCATTTATACTTTACGAACACAATTTAAATAAAAATGGGTTCTATATCTATGTATCTATGGATTCAGAAAGAAAATCTAAATTTAAAAAAATTACAATATGTTCAAAAATTGCATCCAGCAACCAGCCAAATCTATGTTTTATACTTTACCAAACGTACCATGCTTGTGAAATTGTGAGCAATGACATTGAATGCCAGCGAATCGTAGTGGGTGACTTCTGTAAATGTCATATTAAACCTTTTTTAAATCCTTAATTCATGTTTCATACCATTTTTCAACCTATTACGAAAAAATAACTGAATCACCTCGAATATTATCATGTTCGGGGCTCTACCATCATGAATTTATTATGACACTGACTTATATTATGGCACACTGCTTCATTTAATTGGCTGATATAAAGACTATAGACCGACAGAAATTTCTGTGTGATGAAGCAGCGAGTTTTCTATGAAATTGGTTGAAAATGAAATTAAAAATAAATAAAGTCAAAATTTGTTTGTGTTTAAAGTTTTATAGTATTTCGGTTTTGATTCTTTAAATGATTTCAAAGTTTATTTCTGTGGTTGCATTAGTCTGTATCTACTTTTTCATTTTGATTTTAAATAATTTTTATATGATTTTTGAGTTGGTTTTTATTTGGGTTCATAGTTTTTTATTATATATATTTTTTACTTTTTTAATAATATCTAATCAATTTTTTTTAATAAATTTAAAAGATTTTGTTGTTATGAAATTTATTTTGGCTAGAGATAGCAAGTTCAAAAAAACAAAAATGGGGTTGCCCCGGGAGGGGAAACCAACTCAAAAAACCAGTCCATGTAACAAGGATATCGCTGCCCCCTGTGGGGAAACTAGTATTGAACAAAATTATGCAGTGCGAAAAGTAAAAAGACAAGAGAACTAGAACATAACAAGAAAAACTATGACAGCTAGGAACCATGACGTTATGCTTGCTGCTTCGTGTCATCCTGCAAAGGCTGGGGAGGTTTCTCTTCCTCAATAAAGCACCCGTATTCGGAGATGTCGTCCTCGAGCTTGGACAACTGGGTCCAACGCCGGAGTGGAGGTCGAGCGGGGACTTGTCTCTGAGTCTTTGCCATCCTCATCAAAATTGTTGTTGCCACCACTGTTCGAGGCGTCCTCAATGGTCTTAATCGGCAGCGCCACCATTTTGCGAGGTAGATTGAGGGAGGAAGGAGACATCGTGGATTTGTGCATCTGCTTCCTGGAGCTTGAACTAGATGGGCATGGTGAAGCTTCAGGAAGGTGGAGGGATATGTGGGCAGAGAGGCGTTGAGGATCCAAGACCTCTGGCGCATCTAAATTCAGGGAAAAGTCCACAGTCCTCTCTGCCATGGCGTGAATGGGAGGATAGGAGAGCAAGCCATGATCGCCACCTCTGCGACATCGCATATGGTGGCATTGTGGCATGGTGAAGCTCGACTTATGAGAATGCGAAGAAAGTGTGGGAGGCCGACAGGGAGAGTGACAGCTACCAAGCCCAAGGATTCATGGACAACTACCAAGCTACCAAGCCCAATGATTCATGTACGCAATGGGGACAGTCTTATTGCTAAAGTTTATAACAAAGCCAAATACAATGCCACTATTCACTGATATGTCATTATAACCTGAATTGGACTTCTTTAAGAGCAACATATAAGAATGGTATATAGATTCGCTTTAAATTGGAGCTGTTAGTTTAGGGTTCAGTTACTCATTCTTCCATCAAAGATATGTCAAAGTTTTTATGGTTTTATAGGAATTTACATTGTATATAAAACTTTAACATGCCTTTGGCAGAACCATAAACATGAGGAATTCTGACAGTATAATGGATAGGTGTTGCCTATCTACTGCGATTTATAGATAGATTTGATGTGTATAGACGAAGCCTTTATAGATAGATTCGATGGGTATAGATTATAAGATTGGTTCTTATATCTATCAGGCATAGAGTGAGGCAGCTACGTACAAGGTGGGTTGATGGACCTGGATATATTACACAATGCCCCATTCAACCTGGTGGACGTTACACATATAGATTCAACATTACTGATGAAGAAGGAACCTTGTGGTGGCATGCTCATGTGTCATGGCTCCTAGCTACTATGCATGGAGTTCATTATTAGTACAACTATTTTGTAAGTGTTGTGCATTGACAGCTATTCTATAACAGTTACAACATGTTTCCATAAAGTTGAACTCAAACAAATAATTAAGGAAATAAATTATTCTCGCGCATTAGACTTTCATTACTAGTATAATTTATTTTATAAATATTATATAAATGTTATTATTAGTATATTTAATTCACAAATCTAACATGTTTAAATAAACTTGAACCCTGAAAAATACTTTAAAAATAAATTATTCACCATAACTATTAAACTAACAACTTTTTTGAAAAATATTTAAAAAATAAATTATTCACTATAACTGTTAAACTAACAACCATATAAATTTAAATGGTAAATTTTATATTAATTTACTAATTATTAACATTTAATTTAAAATTTATAATAATAAATTATCAAATTTAATATTTACAATAATAACTAATGAAAATAGATTTTGTTTTAAATATTTTTTAGAATTTTAGCTTTATGATCTATTGTACAAATTTTAAATTTTTTTATCACATCTAATAGAAAGTTCATCATCCTTATATGTTAATATAAATAACACAAATATTAATAATTACCATACATCGTTATTGCTACTTATTATTAGCTATTTGAAGAAATAAAATAATATTTATATTCTTTATTATTATATATTTTTAAAATTAATTTCTTATACTGTAGTTTTATATTTTAATTTTGAAATATTAGATTGGAAATACTTTTTTAAAGGTCTAAAACATGTAGAGTTTAAATTTGAAAAATGGTTGAACTTTTCGAAATTCGTTTGTGTGGTTAGTTTGCATAACTGTTAAAGTTTTGAAAGATTAAAGAAAAGAAGGGAGGATGTGAATTTTAAATTTTAATTAAAAAATTAAATTATGGATAATTGATATATATTTAATTTTTTATTATTATTTATGTTTTTGGTAGGATATTACTCATTCTATAATGTATGCATTGATCTTTAATTAATCTACAACTAACCAAATACTAAACTAACAATTTCAAAAGTTGACATTGTAAATTAAAAATAATTTATTTTTATATTTACTTTTTAGTTTTATTTATTTAAGTTGTGATTGGTTGAGAGGGTTGGAGTTTTATTTAGTAATAATGATTTGTGTTGTTGGATGGTATGTTTGTAGGTTTTTTTTAGTTAATATCATGTGCAATGAGCACATAGACTGAAAATTTGAAAGGACAACGCGAGTGTGTATATATTTATTGCCTCCATCGGTTAAATACAAACCTTCATTTGGAGGGATCACATGAAACTGCATAATACGCATATTTCCAAGGCAAGTCAAGAGTCAGACCCAACTATGGTTGGCCTTCCTTTGCTGCATGGGCTTTATGGATGACCGACTGCCCACTATCTCACGGGTCGAGTGTCCTTTCAACGCGCACAGTTTTCTTATTTGTTGGTCGATCCCTCTCCTTCGATCTAGTCAGGGTTGGTATTCTTAGTTGGTACATCAACTTGCTTGACCAGGGTACAGTCCTGACCCCGACTAAATTTAAAATATTAATATAAAATAGTTTTAAAAATATATATACACCACATGGCAACGTCTCAGTGGCCCACGTGGTAGTATAAAATTCTAACAACCTCATTTATCTTGCACGTGGCAGTTGCTCAGTGGCCTAGGGGCAATAGTGAGCTCAGCGAGCCAAATTTTGTTATTTCTTGGCCCGCCCCTCGACCTTTGACCTAGTCGGGGTTGGTCCCCTTCATTGGTACATCCAGCTTCAAACTATTGTATATTAATATTTTAAATTTAGTTGGGGTGTGGACTATGCCTGGGTCTAGTAGCTATATATATATATATATATATATATATACCACATGACAATGATTTAGTGGCACACGTGGCAGTATAACATTGGAACAATGGCGTTCGCCTCCTACGTGACAGTGAATCAGTGGCCCAGGGGGAAATATTCACCACAAAGGCTAGTCAAAGTTGACCCTATCCAATCGCGCGCACTGAGTTTGTTATTTCTGAGCCTGACCTGTGACCTCTAAGCTAGTCGTGGTTGATCCCCTTCATTTGTACATCTAGTTTCTTGTCCTAGGCACAATCCCGAACCCAACAAAATTTAAAATATTAATACATAATAGTTTGTAATATATATATCACGTGGCAATGATTAATTGGCCCACATTGAAGTATGACATTGTAACAATGTTGTTCAGTCAAGCCTATCTATTTGTGACCCAATTTTGTTATTTCTAGGCCTAACCTGTGATGTCCAACCTAGTCGGGGTTAGTCCCCTTTGTTGGTACATCAATATGCTTGACTCGGGTGTAGTCCTGACCCCGACTAAGTTATATATACACACACACACACCACGTGGAAGTATATCATTGTAATGACATTTTTCATCTTCCACGTGGCAACAACTCAGTGGTCCATGTGGCAGTAGTCAGCTGAAAGGCTAATAGAGGTCGACCCTATCCATTAGCGCGCATAGTTTTATTATTTCTAGGCCCGACCCCCAACCCCCATTGTTATGTTGTTGTTCTCATATTGAGAAAATTTCCTTTGACCACGTCACTCCTTGTTCCATCGCATAGTGATAGGGTGATTCCTAGGTATCTAATCCAGAGTTGCCACATCTAGGTCATCATTAGGCTAAATGGATAAAGGTTATCTTATTAGAGCTATAAGGTTTCATTCTCAGTTAGCTTCTCTGCAATGTGACTCTATGCAGGATGTTAACATGGTCTAATTAATGAGTTCGTGGCAAGTTATGAGTAGTTCGATGGATCTTGGATCTGGTGGCTTTTATCAGATCTTGCGCACTCTACCCATGAAGAGTGGATTTAGCTATGTCTTGGCTATAGTGGTTTTGCAACCAAATAAACTTGTGTCACCGTCCTTCCAAAGTCACAATGGCTCACTAGAGCATCCACTGGTGCTATCCCTCCCGAGCTTATGACAAGGCTGTTATTTCTTAGTCGACCAAGTTCTCAGAGTACAAAAGAGGACATAGGAAGATTGGCATTCGTTACATAGATGGGAAAATTCATCTAAAGGTTCAAAAAATAGCACCAACAGTATGGACAGGGGTGCACTGGGTGAGCTCTTGGTTTATAAACATTTGTTTCTTGGGGATAAGGAATTCCAGGAAGGCCACCCTCAGCCAAGAACTTGATGTCTGCTAAAGGGCCTCCAACTCTGTTGCCAATACCATGGATGTGCTACACATTTTTCATGGTAGGGCGTGAAAATGTGAAGTTGGGTTACACTTTTTGCCCTTTTTTGAGAAAAAAATTTCATTTTTTTCTGTTCTTCAACTTTCTGCAAGCTAAAACAATTTTTTTGTTTAGAATTTCATTTTGTGATAAAAATAAAAGCTATCAAAAATTTTATTAGCTTTCTATTACTTATTTTGTGGAATTTTTTTACACACATTTGATATCTCAACATAGAGTTTCTTGGAGTGCGTGTTCTTTAACAATCAAAGGGTTCATAAAAAGTCATGTTCAATCGAATTGGTGTATTCTTTGAAAACTTTGTGTTTTTGAGAAACAAAATGTGTTACAAAAATCTAGAAAGAGTCTACTTCGTTTTCGTTATATTTACGAAACCAACTCATGCATATCATAATTACTAGAATTTTATTAACAAATTCAAAATGAAAAATACTGCATATTTTGAATATGTTTCGGCTCGCACAAAATTTCTCAACGTATAAGTTATAAACTAAAAATTTAAAAACTACCCATTACAGACGACAGACCAATGTAATGCACCATAATTTTTTCAATTTTTTACAGTGTATTTTGGAAGATACATAATATTGATTTCACTGTATCATAATGAACTTCAAAAATTGTTTGCACCCATTTTATTACAAAATTAACTAAAATTAGTAAATATTTATGAAAGTTCATAAAAGTTATATTTCCTGAAATTAGATTGAATTCTGAAAATGCTTGTCTTGGTTCCGACAGTTAATTCACAAAGTTTCATGGAGTTCAATCAGTCCAAAGTTGAAGAAATGTGTTCAGAGATCAGATTTGCGTAATTGCAGATGTGTTAGTTCGGCCGAACTTTAAAAAAAGTTCAGCTGAATTGTTTTTTTCCCCGACGACCCGTCAAGTCTAACGACATAAAAGTTTGACCGAACTTTTAATTGACTTTACGTCAGCTGGAAAATTCAACGAAGCTCCTCCAAAAAATCATTTCACGACAATATAAATAGACGTAAACAGATTCATTATTTTCACATAATTTCGCAAATTTCTTCATTTGGTCTGATTTTGCAAAGGATTTTTTTGGGCTTAAGGAATCTTTTTGGCTTAACATTCAAACGACATTTCTTGGAGGCATGTGATACATTTTTTGGATGTTTTTTGGACTTAATTTTCAAATGACATTTTTTTGAAGGTATTTTTCTTTTAGAGGTTTTGGGCTTAATTTTGATTGTTTTCAGAGGTTTTGGGCTTAATTTTCAAAGGACATTTTTTTGGATGTATTTTTCTTTTAGAGGTTTTTGGACTTAATTTCCAAAAGACATTTTTTGGAATTTTCTTGGGCTTAATTTCGAAAGGACTCTTTTCAGGCTTAATATTCAAAGGACATTTTTTGGAGGTATTTTTTAAAGTGATAATTTTTTAGAAGCTTTTTGGGTTTAATTTTCAAAGGACATTTTTTGGAAGTATTTTTTAAAGTGACATTTTTTAAGAAGTTGGGCTTAATTTTCAATGGACATTTTTTGGAGGTATTTTTTGAAGTGACATTTTTTTAGAGTATGTGTTTTGGGTTGAAGTAAATCTTTTATAATGATTTTTTTAAATGAGTTTTTGTCTGAATTTTTAAATGAATTTTTTTTGCAAGACTTTGAAGGAAATATTTTGAGCTTCATTTCATTTTTAGAAGAATTTTTTTTGTCGGATTTTTTAAAGTAATTGTTTTGGATTGAAGTATGTATTTTGTGCAAAATTTTTAAAATAAGTTTTTTTTTAAATTAATTCTTTTGTGATATTTTTTTTAATTGAGTTTTTGTCTAAATTTTTGAAGGAAATTTTTTGAACTTCATACTCAATTATCATGGGAAATCAAAGGAATTGCAAGATAAAATATGATTGAACAAGAGACCCTGATGAACGTAGAGAACATGGGAGAGAATATTGCAAATAAAAGGGACTCAAAAATTACATTCAATTAAAAAAAAATTGTCCAGAAATGTATTTGCATTGGATAAAAGAAAATATTCTTGTTTTTCTCATGTTTGCATAGACAACACAAAATCCAATTATGTTTGTGAAAACAAACTGTATGTAAAATATTGGCAACATACAGAGTTAAATACAAAGGGGAAAATCTCTGTTGCAATGTTTGAAGAAATGCAATCATAGGAGACTACAATATCATCTGATGGTTTTCGAGTTTCTGATCTTGTTAAAGAAGGTAACATTTCAATTGCTTTTAAATGATAGAGATCTAGAAATATATAATAAAATCAAGTACATGTATGTTAATTTTAAAGTTAATTTTTCATGTTAATTATGATCTAAATTTAAATACATCAGTTTGTTTTATTGTGCAGGAGATGTTTTTGATGTAATTGCACCTACTATCAATGATGAAAATGTGAAGTATTATTTGATGCGTTGCACTGAACGAAAGATGAAATTATTAGAAAACTATAATGATCATGAGTTTACATTTGACAGAGGGTCTATTATACTGAAAGGTTATTTTTTCAGACAAACTAATCAAAGTGGGGATTTCTTTTACTTTGAACACTGTGAAGCTAATGTCATAAGTTGTCAATATAGTCACTTGGTGTATGCAACACGCATAAATTTGATAGAAGTTCAATGAAAGAAAAAAACGAAAATTAAGAAATGGAAAATGTCAAAAACCGATCATCAATGGATCATTGAAGATGGCATTCCATTGGAATTTTTTTGATTGAACTGCCAAACAATTTACTCTCTTTGGATTTATGTTTTCGAACTTCTAGAAATTAACTAAAAATTGAACTGCCTTGTTATGTTATCTGTTTAAGTTTTTTTACATGTACATTGTTTTGGTACATGCACACAAGTAATTTATACAGGTGTACACATACACATGTTTAGATTATCTGGTCTAAATGATTTCATACCTTCTCTGGTAAAATTTTTCATAATGTCATTATTGAAAAATGTACATATCTGTGTATCTAGCATAGTTGATGTAATGCGAATTTGAAGTTGCACGATTTTGTTTTAGATGTGCGTGTTTATTAGAAGTAAATTATATAATATTCATTCTTGAATGCAAAATGTGTGGTACGTGTTTTGTAATTTCCAGTTTACTATCAACTGAAAGTATCTTTTCTATGTGCATTGATGAAAAATGTTGCACGTACTGGATATATATGTTCTAGAATGAAATTTTAAAATTTTATGATTGTTTGAAATGAGAATATAGAACTTCATGTAAAAAAACAAAATGAAAAAAAAAATCATGCAATACCTCACGTGGTTCCCTCTCCATTGTGTTTTGTTGCTCGTCCATTAAAACTTCCTCCACATGAACATCTTCCACAGTAAATTGTACAATATACATGTACAAGTATATATATATATATATATATATATATATATATATATATATATATATATATATATATATTAAAATTTTTTAAATGAAAATGCATATATATATATATATATAAAAACTAATTTTCAATAATATTAAAAAAAAAAGTTAGACAATTTGTTCAAATGGTGTGGATGTTCCTATCTCCATCATACATTCCATCACTAGAGTTCGTGGAGAAAAGAAATCATCTCTAGGAACCTAAAATTCAAAAATTTTAAAAGTATAAAATAACTCAAGATCTAGATCTCAATTTATAATAAAAATTTGGAACTTCAATTTATAACTTATAACTTAAACATATATTTAAGTGAAAAATTGAATACTTGTGATGGTGGATCTGGGACATCTCCTAAGGGTGTCTTTGAAAGAAAATCTCCAAAAACCTAAAATTCAAAAAATTTAAAATAACTTGAGATCTAGAGATCTCATTTTTTAATGGAACTTTTGAGCTAGAATATATAACTTAAAAACATATTTAAAAGTGAAAAATTGTTCATATTTGTGATGCTGGATTTGGCAGATCTCCCAAGGAAGAAGAAGGTACTGCCATCCGAAAAACATCGGACAAAATCAGAATCTGTCAACATTTAACTATATATACATGTACATGTGTGCACAATTATTTATTTTAAAATTATGTCATCATGTTTCGATATATATAATAATAGATAAAAAAATATTTGTAAATCATCATATTCACTTAAAAAACACTAACATTTTCCAACATATCTTGATGGTGAGAACCATCTTGATTGTGTTATTGATGGTGAGACCCATCTTGATTGTGTGAATCAGAGGCTCTGACCGTCATATTAACATCATCTTTGTTTATCAAGCGTGACAACTACAAATGGTGTTAACGTATAATGATACATTTTTGATAGATTAATGTATATAAATAAATGTATGTATATATATGTATTTATTATAAATTGTACATGTGTTAAAATGATCACCCTAACCATTAACACATATCGTTCCCATGCCCTCTTGATCATGAATAATTAGGTCCTACCAACCATTGCGACAATTATTTGCATATGTTATGAGATCTTCAACACTCATGTTGTCTATCTATTCATCTATATAATACAAAAAATTAGCGTGTGCATTCTCACGTGCTCTTTGTCGATTCAGATAAACATCAACTCCAACCAATCCACTCTGAACATTGTCAATGATGACATCCCTTTCTTCTCGACTAATTTGAGAAGTGGCATCCACCTCTGACCGCAAAGTTTCGACACGAAGAGGTCGACTAACCAATGGTGGCTCAGGGCAAGGCAAGTCAGCATCACGCCTAGTGCCCCTACGGTCACACAATCGACCTTTCTTAGGACCAAAAAATTTAGAGGGGAGGTCATTATAATTGGGTTTCATTCCCAAAAATAATTCTGCATAAAATAAAATTTTAAAATAAAGCAGAACCTCATCGTTCCATGAGAGTCTTCCATAGGCAGCAAGGTGCCCATCATACAGATAGCTAGCTATATGAGGGTGCTTGAAATATTGCACCTTTAGCATCTTTATTTTTAGCCTTTATTTGAAATTAAACATAGACTTGGCCATTTCTGTTATAACTCTTTGTTTAGAAAAATCCCATGTATTGGGACCCATCACTGTTTCCTTTATTTTTCTCATCACTTCTACAAACATATCAGTGGTTAGCCCAATATTTAGGTACACATATACTAGTTCGCTTAAAGAGTGAGTAACTATTTCCAAGCTTTTTCGACTCTCAGCAGGGAGAGTCAAAGCCAGGAGATCTCTCTTCAATTTTGAATGAAGACTTTGACACCTTTGTAAGGTGCATTACTGCATGTCTGAATCCCAAGGTATATCGAAAATGTCAAATGGATAAGTCATGGTTGGTGTACAACCTTCTTCTTGAATGACGTGTTCTTTCCTATGTCTTTTTTGCGAAACATTTGGAGCAACATTTTCACCCTTTGCATCAATATAAAATTTTGTTTATTAAAAAAACATGTAAGAAAATTTGTACAAATTGAATGAAAATAATATTCAGATTGATGGCCACCTTGATATGGTTGGCTAGCATCTTGCCCACCTTGAGACTGTTGAGAACCAGAACGACCACTGATTTTTTGAGAACCAACATGACCAGCCATTGATTTTCCTATGGGGGAATGCATATCACCAACATCACGCAATTCACCACCACCTATTGATGGTCCTCCAAGGGAATGTGTACCACCACCAGCCTCACGAGATGAGAGGGAAGCTTCATAAAAAAATATGAATTTATAATCAATTCAAAAATGAATTCATACATATAAATTCATGTACATATTCATTGATTAAATAGCATGAACCATACCACAACTGCATGAACCATGGCCATGCTCCATTGATGGACTAGACACCCTTGTCCTCCTACCTCCTAAAAAATAAAAAATAAATCTTATTAAAAACTAATTTAACTCACAAAATTGATAAAAAATAAATTCCGTATGTGCACACATATACATATGGAGATAATATTATATTTAAATACCATGAACATCCCTTGATCCCTGATCCCCCTCTCTCATAGAGATATGGGATTTTATTGATCTTCGTCTTTCATCCTCCGTGACATATGTCATTAGGGGAATTTTGAGGTCTAGAATGGGACTCCTAAGGAAATTATAAAATATTAGTGGAAATAATAAAATAAGATTTGATTACATCATCAAATTTTGGAGGGAAAAAAGAAAAAAAAACTATTTTTTTCAAATCATATTTTCAACTTATCTCCCAAAGTTTTTACTCAAATTTTGAGCGAGAGTACTCATTAGATGCAAAATTTAATTCCTCATCCAAGGAGTACCCATGTTGCATACTTTCGATGGATCCTACTACATGAAAAAGTTATTGCAATCACATTTTTCAGGTATTTCTCGCTTTTCATGTCGTAGGGTCCATCAAAAGTATGCAACATGGGTACTCGTTGGATGAGGAATTAAATTTTGCATACAATGAGTACTCCCGCTCAAAATTTGAGTAAAAAATTTGGGAGATAATTTGAAAATATGAGTTGAAAAAGTAGTTTTATTGTTTGATTATTTTTTAATCTTTTTACCCTTTTACTTTAAAAATGGTGAATTATCCCTCATGGTTGACATCATCATCTTGAATCCTATAAGTTCTTATAAAGTTTATTTTGGTTTTACATTTTTCTTAGGTGGCCCATTTAGGACCTCAAAATTCCCCTAATGGTAGATATATCTACAATGGACATTTGAAATTATTTTTAAATTACTATTTAAAATAAATTCAAAACAAATTTCAAAAAATTAATATAATTTAGTGTACAAATTATGTAAAACACAAATTTCAAATCACTAATTGATGTGTGAAACTCAATTTAAGCAAAATTTTTATAAAAATGTTAAGTTCACCAAATTGCGCTTTACATGGTGGGAGCACACTTGGTATATAATTGAAAAAAACGCATGGTCATTAAAAAAGAAGCATGAAACTCCATTTAAACAAAAATTTGTTCAAGTCCTCACATTTTAATTTTATAAAAATGTGAATTTCACCAAGTTCTGCTTTACATGGTGAGAGCACGCTTGGTATATAATTGAAAAAAACACATGGTCATTAAAAAGACACATTTTAAAGTAAAAAACACACACATACCAAAGATATGTTGCAATGTCCATCAATAAATTTTGAAGGAGAGCGTCTCAACACTAATTCATCTTTGAGAGATGAGTATTGAATTTTTGAAGAAGAGCGTCTCAACACTAATTCATCTTTGCGAGATGAATCTTGAATTTTTGAAGAAGAGTGTCTCAACACTAATTCATGTTTGAGAGATGAATCTTGAATTGGCATTGCCCCATATAATAATAATGCATCTATTAATTCATCTTTGATAGATTAATCTTGAATTGACATTGCCCCACACAATAGATCAACAAACATCTTATTAACATTTGTACAATGTATTATACTAAAAATTTGAAATTGGCTAACAATATTGTTTGCGTTTCCATGCAGTTGTTTTAGCCTCTCCTTCTTAACTTGGTTCATGCCTTTCATTTGGTTGCACACAAGTTCAAAATTGGTGAAAAATACAATTCCATTTGATCCATACTCCCCAGTTATTCCCAAGCCTTCTATCTATTGTTATAACATCCCTTAGCGAGCTCGGAAGTCTAATTATAAGGAGTTTCATTTCTGAAAAGCAAATACAACAAGGACTGTATAGACTGTCACAGCCCATTTTTCACCTATTGGAATCCTAGAAAAGGCTAAAATCCACCTTTTGGCTTTAAAGTACTCATTTTCAACATATCGGGCCTCTAAGAGCTTTTCGGCTTAAGCCCTTAGCCCCCATTTCTCATATGACCCCACTTTGTGTCCGACAGCTAAATGTCCTTAAGCCCTCTTTAGCCATTGGACTTAGCTGGTTCCCAACTTCACTCATTCTCTCTTTTGTTTCACCGTTGAGGTTCATAATTATCGAAGAGATCCTGACCGTTGATATCCGCGGATCCAATGTCCATCACGCATTTCGTTTCTGCCTGTCAACTATTGCATCGCTCATCACTACCTTAACATTCCTTATTCATCGAATTCCTTTTCCGTCGATGCACGAAACCCCAACGCAATGCTGGCCGTTGATCTCTGCAGATCCAATGGTCATCGCTCATCGCGCTTCGCCCCTCCATCGCACATCGCACGTCACTCTTTCCAAGTTCCCGCTTCTAATTGTTCTGTTTCGCTGATGGCCGATCCTCCGATAAGATCTGGACCATTCATTCCCCAAATATTCGACGGCTATCGCACATCGCCCATCCATCGCGCATTGTACTTCGCTTCATTAAAAGTTCTTGTTCCCAAACTCTTTTCTGCCGATATGCCGATCTTCTGAGATAATCTCCATCGTTGATCTCTCCTAGATCCAATGGTCCTTGCTCCATAACACATCGTGCATCGCAGTAGTCCACTTTTACTCTATATTTTGCTGTCGATGTTCTTTTCCCGCCGATATAATCTGGACCATTGATCCTCCTGATCCAATGGTCAGCTCTGTTTCACTATCCTCTGCCTCATTTATTCAATTATGCGAAGCCACGATATGATTTGGACTGTTGATCCTCCTAATCCAACGGCTAGTGCACCTTTTCCTCTCACCCCGCTCACTTTCCTCCATTTTTTCTCCGTCTTTGATCTCTCACAGATCCAACGGTTCTCACTCCATCAGATCTTCGCTTTTTCCCTGATCCCTCATCCACCATTCTAAATCTCCACCATCGATCAAACCTGATCGCACGATCCTCGCTTCTTCGGCGCATTGCACATCGCAATCACTCCCCTCACATCTCTTCCTCCCGTCTGTTTGGATTCTCGATGTGCGCGGCCCCGGTTCAATCACAGTCGTCTGTTTCCCCTCATCTAATGGCCCACATTACTCCCACATTTTCAACCCTGCCCTTTCCATTTTCCTTCATCGATAGATCTCGACCGTTGATCTCGTTAATCCAATGGTCAACGCTTCATTGCTATTTGTCTGTCCCCTTGCCCATATGTTATATATTGCGCGCCCCGCGATGTAATCCCGACCGTTGATCTTTCAGATCCAACTATTGTCGCTATTTCGCCTTTTTGTTGAGTTTTTTTACCATCTGTGATCTGCGCAAGATCGCGATCAGATTCTGACCGTCGATCATCCAGATCTGACGGTCCATATCCACTCTCGCACCCATTTCACCAAAACATTTAGCACCCAAAATTCAACGTGAAATGGGCGGTTTTCCTCAGACACACGTCACTCCCTAACACGTATTGCGTGCCTCCAGCCTGATACCGCTTACCACTCAACTCCCACGTGAAAACCACTCGTGGTTTTCTGCGAAACAACCCATCATATTTCCATGCTATATTTTGATTTAAACCCTGGTTTTACCTCTGGCATGGTTTTACCTTCTGTCACTGCATCCAAACTTCCTCTGCATCGCTCCATAACCCCTCGTTGAGCCATCTGAAGCAGTCTAGCCCCCATCGCAAGATTTATTTAATTGGTTTGCTGTTTGTGCAAGGTTTTCATGGCCCTTTAAGTACACAGGCCGTCTCATAGCTAGTCACAGTGGCTCGAGGCCAAGGATGACAATCCTCCACGCCCAGGAAGCAGAGAAAAATGATGCAGAGGGTCAATTTCACGTCTAAATCAATGGATCATGACCATTGGCCATTCTATATGACCCTCCAGTGCAGAAGGCCAGTCCATCCCACGACTAACGGTATTGCCTTCGCCAGCAGCAGCAGTGGTTCCACCTCATGAAATAGCAATGACAATCCATGACGGAGCCCGTGTGGCATTTTTACCTTATGTCCTTTTCACTTTGTCATTTTGGGTGAAATCCTTATTTCACTCCTACAATTTTCACTTTCAATTTAGCAAATTGTCTACATTTCAGTTAGAAACAGCTTTAGGCTTGTGTTGTGAGATGATGAGAGGCAGCTTTACCTCATCATCATTTATATTTTTGATTTTGACCTGAAATAGCATACAAGCACGTGGGGAAGATATTTTCCCAAAATATCTTCTCAGGCATAAGAATCAAAGGTTATAAAAACAGGAAGACAACACTAACAAAGGGTTCCAAATTTTCCAAAATGGCTCACTAGCTTGAGTATTCTATATGTGTTTTTGTATGAACTTTGATAGTGAATTTTTGAAGATCCTGTAGGGACTCAGTAATAAGAATTTTTGCTGGAATTGGGGATTCTGCTCTGGATGATTCACAGTTTGTAACTCTTCTCCCTGTTTTTTAATACAAATGTTCATTTCGTATCTTTCCACATTTCTTGTATCTAATGCTTTGGAATGTGAGTGCTCCCATGCTTAAATGTGAATTTATCGTACCATATACTCATATTTACTCATCTACAACGCTTTAAATATGGCTCGGGCATGATACTTTGTTTCATTTTCTATCTTTTCCACCGTTCTTCCGATATTAACTAGAATGGATTCTTATCATTGAACTTGCCTAGATATATGGATTTTTATCTCTGAATAAGCCTAGTATATATGGATTCTTATCCTTGTATGAGCTCGGTTATAATTCATATCTTACTCCATCTTCTGCCATAGTCATCGCTCACATATAGTTTGATATCTGTGTCTTCATTTTAGAAGTCATCCCCCTTTTATAGCATTCTGTTTTAAAGCTGTCTGATGCATTTACTTATTGTAGTTTGTACTCAGTGTTCAGCTTTGGGGTTTTGGTTCCACCCTTATCAAAACCATTCATCTGAGTGATAGTTGCATGAGAGCCAAACATTTCCAACTGCAGTCAGTTGAGTCATATGCTCCTTGTATTTAAGATATGCTAGGCACTGGCCTTTATACAACTCAAGGATGTCTCTAGGAGCTACAACATCTTTCTGGCGCCGTTTCTGGGGAAAGAATTTCAAGAACTGAATCCCCGGGCCTCGAAAAATATTCATCCACCCTTTAGAATAGGTGAGCAGGAAGGGTTGGGAGTTGTAGACCCCTCACTTTGGAAAATCCACTGTCTTTCAAAGGATAAATCTATTTGCAATCTCGGCTTCCCGAAAGCCACACCTGAGGTCAGATACATCACAGTTGAGAACACCTTCAGTGTCTGATGCACAGAAGATTTTGCACAAGAGAAATTGGAGAGAAAGACAATAAGCTTATAAAGATATTCCCAGATTCTCCTTGGAAGACTCTCCATCCTCCTCTCAATTAGCTCAAGATCAAGATCCCAATTCTACTGCAAGAACCCTTGATTATACTTCTAGTAGCTCCTCCCTTGAAAATATTGAAGTAAAAGATGAGGCTGAATCTATAGATACCACGAGCTTCTTTCTGCATCCCACTCCTGAAGCCAAAGAAGTTAAAGAAGTTATAGAGGTTTCCGCTGCTCATATCCCATCATTTCAATCAAACCCTCAAGCTGTTGTTTAGTATATCCCCATTGTCATACATACTTCTCTTCCACCACCTCCCATTACACATCGCACTCTCCCGCCACCTCCACAACCTCTGATGGCTGTTCATGGCTTCCTATTGAAAAAATATGCCCCCCTGGAATTGCCTTAGATCCTGATGGACATGCCTTTGGATTACTTAAAAATCCTACCTCATTTCAATAAGGAAAATGATACTGAAGCTTAGAAACACTTGGAAGTTTTTTGTGTCTTCACAAAAAATTTCAATGTTTAACATCTGGATGTGGTGTTGAGATTGTTTGTCCAGTCTCTGGATGGAGAGGCCAAAAAATGGTTCAAGACCTTGGGAGATTGCTCCATTAATAACTGGGAGGAAATGGAAAATGCCTTCACCAGGAAATGGGGAGAAAAGAAGGATCATGGATACTGTCTTACAAAATTTAATGCTTTAAAGAAGAGACATAATGAAGATGTGTCTAAGTTTATTAAGAGATTTAATAAACTATATACCAGTCTTCCTGGAGAAATGAATCCGCACTAGATCACCGCTATGGTTGCCTTTATAGAAACATTTGAGTCAGAATTCGGATTCACCCTAAGGGAAATGAAGTCTGCTACTTTGGAATAGGATCAGACCGATGCACTAGAACTCGAAGCTAACTTTGCTTCTATAGGAAAATCCAGAGGGAGGTTGGACCATGATGCTAGGCGCAGAGGGAAAGAAGAAGCATCTACCTCTAATCAAGATAGAGAGGTATCAGATTAAAAAATCAAGGAGATGAATAAAATGATCAAGAACCTTTCGAGCAAGCTGGTGAAGCTTGAGCTCGAATCAAAGAATTCCTCCTCCAGGCCACCTCAAGCTACTCCGAACAGGGGTTATAACCCCCAATACAGAAAGCCTCTTTTGCAAATATTACAAAGAGATTGGAAGGAGTAGCAAGATCACATATAGCCCCTGCTGTATCTGGAAGGGCAGATGGATGGCCTTGCCAAAGACATTCTCGATGGGCAAGAAGATCAATATCTTGCTTACTCAAACGGCGATGAAGTTGCGTCTTCTTTGAAAGAAAGTGAAGGAGTGGAGCTTTCCTTACATGAAGAAGAAGAAAAAACAAGTGTTGCTGAAGATCCAAAGATCGATGATTACTGTGAGCAATTTGTAGACTTCATGTAAGAATAGTTTCATAGAAAATATGATCTCAGGTCCTCTAGGAAGAGGACACGCATGTAAGAACAAGAATAGGAGATGCCTCAAAAGGAGACAATTGTTCAGAAAGTTAGAGATAAAGGTAAGAGACCTATAACTAAGCATTTGCATTCTAATGAATCCATTCCTTCCTCCTCTAAGTTGGCCTCTAATCAAAATATAAATGTTAAACCTATTCTGAGGGAAGAAAAACCTTCAGCCATGATAAACGAACCAAAGGAAAATATCATAGAGAAGTCTCCCTTTGCTTTTAATCTTCAAAAAGAACTGGAAAAAGTTAAAATCCCAATCCCCTTGACTGAATTACTGAAACATCCAGTCTACCAGTATTAGGTGTCTTCTTTCATGCTTCCTCAAGGAGCAGCCCCAATCCCAGATAGTTTAAATCTCCAAGAAGAAATGCCTATGGTCATGTTCGATCCTCATGTTGAGGAGTTAGATGCTTCAACTCCTCCTTTCTATGTCTCTTTAGTAATTCATGACCTGTTATTGCATAACTGTATGATGGATTCTGGAGCGTCTCATAACCTCCTTCCCCTGTCAGTGATGGAACAATTGGGGCTGAAGATCACTCGCCCATATAAATATCTCTACTCTTTTGATTCTAAAAGAGTCAAATGTTTGGGGATGATCAAGGATTTGGTGGTAAGTCTAGCCCAAATCCCAGCTAAGAGCATGGTAATGATCATAGTAGTGGCTGACATCCTAGCTTGGTTTGGGATGATATTATCAAGATCATGGGGTACAAAAATCAGAGGATCTATAAAGCTAGACCTAACCTATTCGACCATCCCTGTGTTTGGAGGCTAAGAAAGGAAATTATACTAAGAAACAAGGTTTGTGAAGATGGTCACTAAAGCTGATAATTTAGTAAATTCACCGGTGTATAGAAAATAGGGTGATTTTTCTTGTCTAATGCTTGAGGAAGACCTAGATTACTTGCAGGAGCCGTCTTTCTGTCAAGTAAAGACCGAGCGGTCCTCAAGTAATGAAGAAGGTCAGATGTAGACCCTGCACTTTGACGGAGCCAACTCAAAGGAAGGGAATGGAGCTGGGATTCTCCTGATCTCCCCTACTGGACAACTGGTCCCATTATCCTTCAAATTGGAGTATGAAGCCACGAACAATGTGGCTGAATACGAAGCCTTGCTTTTAGGTCTACAAACAACAAAGAATATGAATATTCAGAGCTTGAAGGTTTTGGGAGATTCAGAACTAGTGGTGAGATAGGTAAGAAGTCAATGTCAAGCTAAGCACCCTCGGTTGAGGGCTTACATAAATGAGGTATGGGACTTGGTAGAGAATTTCTTCTTGCATTCAACATTCAGTTCATGCTAAGAGACCAGATAGAATGGTAGACTCTCTCGCAGTAGCTTCAAGCACTTTTCAACCACCTCAGAATCCCCTCTTGAGGTATGAAATAGAGGTTCGCTACTGTCCTTCCATCCCTGACAATGTCAAACACTGGCAGGTGTTTGAAGATGAAGAGAAAGTGAAAATATTCATGGAGACTATTGGGGAATTCTCTAATATGGACATAGATGCTGGCGATGAAGAAACTAAGGAGCTTCCTCAGAATAAATGGCAGGATACCATGGCTGGGCACAAGGTGCTATAGCTCAAAGGGAATGTAATACCCAGAGGACTGGTCCCATTGGAGAGGTTGTTCGATAAGAACTATGTCCCCATCAGGCCAAACAAGATCGTTGAAGAGAATCAGGTAGATGACTTGAACCTCAGCACTAAGGCTGATCCCAAGCTTGTGAAATTGTCTAATAAGGTACCCGAAGAATACAAAGAGAAATATCGGAAGCTATTTCAGACATATAAAGACGCCTTTTCCTGGTCCTATCAAGATTTGAAGACCTTTGATATTAGCATTATCCAGCACAAGATTCCATTAAAAGGAGATGCTAAGCCACACAAACAAAAATTAAGAAAGATTAATCCTCTACTCCTTCCTTCCATAGAAAAGGAAATCAAGAAACTGCTGAAGGCTAAGAATATTGTGCCATTAAGATATTCTGAATGGGTGGCCAACTTGGTCCCAGTCCAAAAGAAGAACGGGGAAATAAGATTGTGTGTTGACTTTCGAAACTTGAACAAAGCATCTCTGAAAGACAATTATCCGCTACCCAAGATGGACCATATATTGCAAAAGGTGGTAGGATCTTCAAGGATGTCTATGATGGATGGATTTTCTGGGTACAATCAAGTAGCAGTGCTTCCAGAGGACCAAAAGAAAATCACACTCACCACCCCTTGGGGAATGTTTATGTATGCTCGAATGCCATTTGGATTGATCAATGCGGGGGCTACATTTCAAAGGGCCATGGACATTGCATTTGTGGGAGAACAAGAAAAATTCGTGGTGGTGTACCTGGACGATATCACAGTATTCTTCAAGGATGATGCTGGACATATAGAGCATTTGCGCAAAACCTTTGACAAGTGCCGCAGGTATGAATTGTCCTTAAAACCTCAAAAATATCTGTTTGCTTTAGAAGAGGGTAAACTTTTGGGGCATATTGTAACAAAGGCAGGGGTGAAAATTGACCCAAAGAGGGTAGAAGTCATAAATGGTATATCCTTGCCTAGAAACAAGAAAGAGGTCCAAGTCTTTCTTGGACGTATCAACTTCTTGAGAAGATCCATACTGAACTATGTAGATATAATCCGGTACATAAATGAGATGATGAAGAAGGATAATGAAGTAAAATGGACTCTTGAGTCACGGGAAGCTTTTAACAGAATTAAAAATGCTTTCGCAGAAGCCCCAGTATTGGTAGGACCGAATTATGCAAAACCCTTCATGATCTTTTCATTTGCATCTCCCCACACTATCACAGCAGTATTATTGCAGAAGAACAAGGAGGGGCATGAGCAACCTATCACCTTTTTCAGCCAAGTGCTTCACGATGCCGAGCTGAAATATAACATCCTGGAGAAACAGGCTTATGCCTTGGTCAAATTCCTGAAGGCTTTTTGGATGTATGTGTTACAGTAAGCTATAACTGCATTCATACCCACAGCGGCTGTAAAATACATCTTTATTTAGGGGGATAGTGAAGGAAAGAGAGGCAAATGGATAGCCAAAATACAAGAGTATGTGTTGGAGATACACCCCACTAAGCTAATAAAGGGACAAGGATTAGCCAAGATCCTTTCCAAATCAAACTGTCAGGATTCAAGGATAAATTTATCTATGGTGGCCAATGAAGAGTCTGGGAGAGCAGATGAACAGCGTGGGATAGAAACCGCTATACAAAAGACCCATATGAAGTACCTTCTTAGTCCATGGTACAAGGAAATCGTAGAGTACCTCTTGACTCTTAGATGCCCTCCAAGCTGCGACAAGAAAAAGTATAGAACGCTGAGGCTAAAATCTCAGAAGTTCATTGTAGCAAATGGCCGTTTGTACTAAAGAGACCCATCGGGCATACTACTTTTATGTATTACTGAAAATGAAGTAGAAGAGGTGATGGCAGAATTCCACGAGGATGTCTATGGTGGCCATTACAGCTGGAGGGCTACGACACAAAATTTTGAAAGCAGGCTTTTTCTAGCCCAAACTTTTCGGAGATGTTTATGCTCAGGTAAGGGCCTGTGAAAAATGTCAAAAATTTGTTGAAAGGCAGAAGTTTGCACCTTTTCCTATGATCCCAGTACACATAGAAGAACCTTTCCAGAAGTGGGGAATTGATTTCATCGGAAAAATTCATCCTGCCTCAAGCAGGCAACACAAGTGGATACTAACAACCACCAATTACTTCACTAAATGGGTAGAGGCCATGCCAACAAGGAATGTTATAGACACAGTCATGATCAAGTTTATGGAAGATAACATTATCTTAAGATTTGGCTGCCCTGCTAAGATTGTCATAGATAATGCTTAGGCTTTTAAGTCTGCCAAATTTATCAGTTTTTGCCAACAGTATAATATTGTATTAGGGCACTCTACTGCATATTATCCACAGGGGAATGGATTGGCAGAATCCTCAATTAAAACTTTGGTGAGGGTGCTGAAAAAGGCCATAAATGAAAACCTGAAGAACTGGGATTCTCAGCTCAAGTTCATGCTACGGGAAAACATAATCACTAGTAAGAGGTCAACAAGAAAATCCCCATACGAGTTGGTCTATGGTAGAGCAACAGTTTTCTTGATACAATTGGCCTTACTTGTGGCTAGGTTCATGCAGGATTGTCAAGAGGAACCAAACGATCTTACCAGAAGGATGAATCAATTAGTATAGCTGGAGGAGACTCAAAGTCAGGTAAATCAGAGGTTGACTAAGTACCAAGAGAAAATGAAAGACCTTTTTGTTCAACATGCTAAATATAAAGAGATGAAGGTCAGAGATCTGGTGCTAAGATGGGACATAAGAAGGGATGAGAAAGGAAAGCATGGAAAGTTCGATCCTCTATGGTTTAGACCATTCAAAATTGCAGAAGCCAGAGGAAAAAAGACTTTCAGACTAGAAAATTTGCAGGGTGATCTGCTCGAAGACCCTATGAATGGGAAATTCTTAAAACCTTTTTTCCAGTATTGATTCAGGCCAAGAGGTCTGTTGTATGATATTCTACATTAATAAATTGATTTTATTATGATGTTTTCTGTTTTGATTTGTCATGAAAAAAGAAGAGAAGGCATAAAGGGACTGCATTCGCAAGAAGAAGGCTAACAGATGGTATGCGAAGTTCTCGACGCATTCGAGGACAAACGGGTCATCCCCAAGTGGAGCCAATGTTGTTATAACATCCCTCACCGAGCTGGGAAGTATAATGATAAGGAGCTTCATTTCTGCAAAGAAAATACAACAAGGACTATATAGACTGTCACAACCCCTTTTTCACCTATCGGAATCCTTGAAAAGGCTAAAATCCACCTTTTGGCTTTAAAAGTGCTCATTTTCGACATATCGGACCTCTAAGTGCTTTTCGACTTAAGCCCTTAGCCCTCATTTCTCATATGACCCCGGTTTGTGTTCAACGGCTAAAAGTCCTTAAGCCCTCTTCGGCCATTGGACTTTGCTGGTTCCCAACATCACTCATTCTCTCTTTTGTTTCACCACCAAGGTTCATCATTGCCGAAGAGATCCTGACTGTTGATCTCCATGGATCCAATGGCCATCACGCATTAAGTTTCTGCCTGTCAGCTATCACAGCGGTCATCGCCACCCTAACATTCCTTATTCATTGAATTCCTTTTCCGCCGATGCGCGAAACCCCGACGCAATCCTGATTGTTGATCTCCGCAGATCCAACGGTCATCGCTCATCGTGCTTCGCCCCTCAATCGTACATTGCATGTCGCTCTTTCCAAGTTCCTACTTCCAAGTGTTTTGTTTCACCGATGGTCGATCCTCCGATAAGATCTGGACCATCCATTCCCCAAATATCCGACGGCTATTGCACATTGCCCATCCATCGCGCATCGCACTTCACTTGATTCAAAGTTCTTGTTCCCAAACTCTTTTCCACCGATATGCTGATTTTCTGAAATAATCTCCACCATTGATCTCTCCTAGATCCAATGGTCCTTGCTCCATAGCACATCGCGCATCGCAGTAGTCCACTTTCACTCTATATTTCACCGCTGATGTTCTTTCACCACTGATATAATCTAGACCATTGATCCTCCTGATCCAATGGTCAGCGTTGTTTCACTATCCTCCGCCTCATTTATTCAATTATGCGAAGCCACAATATGATCTGGACTGTTGATCCTCCTTATCCAACGACCAGCGCACCTTTACCTCTCACCCCGCTCACTTTCCTCCAATTTGTCTCCACCTTTGATCTCTCACAGATCCAACGGTTCTCGCTCCATTGGGTCTTTTATTTTTCCCTGATCCCTCATCCACCATTCTAAATCTCCACCGTCGATCAAAACCGATCAGACGATCCTCGCTTCTTTGTCACATCACACATCGCAATCGCTCCCCTCACATCTCTTCCTCCCGTCTGTCTGGATTCCTGATGTGCGCGGCCCCGATTCAATCACAGTCGTCTGTTTCCCCTCATCTAATGGCCCACATTAGTCCCACATTTTCAACCCTGCCCTTTCCATTCTGCTTCATCGATAGATCCCGATCGTTGATCTCGTTAGTCCAACGGTCAACGCTTCATCACTATTTGTCTGTCCCCCCACCCATATGTTATATATTGCACGTCCCGCGATGTAATCCCGACCGTTGATCTTCCAAATCCAACTGTTGTCGCTATTTCGCCTTTTTGTTGAGTTTTTCTACCATCTATGATCCGCGCAAGATCGCGATCAGATCCTGATCATCGATCATCCAGATTTGACGGTCCATATCCACTCTTACACCAATTTCACCAAAACCTTTAGCACCCAAAATTCAACACAAAATGAGCAGTTTTCCTCAGACACACGTCGCTCCCTAACACCTATCGCGGTCCTCCAGCCCGATACCGCTTACCACTCAACTCCCACGTGAAAACCACTCGCGGTTTTCTGCGAAACAGGCCATCATATTTCCATGCTATATTTTGATTTAAACCCTGGTTTTGCCTCCGACATGGTTTTACCTTTCGTCACTGCATCCACACTTCCCTCGCATCGCTCCATAACCCCTCGCTGAGCCATCTGAAGCAGTCTACCCCCCATCGCAAGATTTATTTAATTGGTTTGCTGTTTGTGCAGGGTTTTCATGGCCTTTTAAGTACACAGGCCATCTCATAGCCAGTCACAGTGGCTCGAGGCCAAGGATGACAATCCTCCATGCCTAGGAAGCAGAGAAAAATGATGCAGAGGGTCAATTTCATATCTAAATCAATGGATCATGACCATTGGCCATTCTATATGACCCTCCAGTGCAGAAGGCCAGTCCTTCCCACGACTAATGGTATTGCCTTCGCCAACAGTAGCAACAGTGGTTCAGCCTCATCAAACAGCAATGACAATCCACGACAAGGCCTGTGTGGCATTTTTACCTTATGTCCTTTTCACTTTGTCATTTCGAGTGAAATCCTTATTTCACTCCTGCAGTTTTCACTTTCAATTTATAAAATTTTCTACATTTCAGTTAGAAACGACTTTAGGCTTGTGTTGTAAGATGATGAGAGGCAGATTTACCTCATCATCATTTTTTTTTTTGATTTTGACCTAAAACAACATACAAGCATGCGGGGAAGATATTTTCCCAAAATATCTTCTCAGGCATAATAATCAGAGGTTATAAAAGCAGGAAGACAACACTAACAAAGGGTTCCAGATTTTCCAAAAGGACTCACTAGCTCGAGTATTCTGTATGTGTTTTTGTATGAAATTTGATAGTGAATTTTTAAAGATCCCATAGGGACTCAGTAACAAGAAGTTAATTGGGGATTACGCTCTGGATGATTCACAAATTGTAACTCTTCTTCCTGTTTTTTAATACAAATGTTCATTTCGTATCTTTCCACATTTCTTGTATCTAATGCTCTGTAATGCGAGTGCTCCCATGCTTAAATGTGAATTTATCATAGCAGATACTCATATTTACTCATATACAACGCTTTAAATATGGCTCAGGCATGATAATTTGTTTCATTTTCTATCTCTTCCACCATTTTTCCGATATTAACTACAATGGATTCTTATCTTTGAACTTGCCCAGATATATGGACTCTTATATCTGAATAAGCCCAGTGTATATGGATTCTTATCCTTGGATGAGCCTGGTTATAGTTGATATCTTACTCCATCTTTTTCCATAGTCATCGCTCATATATAGCTTGATATTTGTGTCTTCATTTTAGAAGTCGGCCCCCTTTTATAGCATTTTGTTTTAAATTTGTCTGATGCATTTACTTATTGTAGTTTGTACTCAGTTTCTACAATTTTCCTAGTTGTTGTGTTCAACTTTGGGGTTTTGGTTCCACACTTATTAAAACCATTCATCTGAGTGATAGTTGCATGAGAGCCAAACATTTCCAACTACAGTCAGTTGAGTCATATGCTCCTTGCATTTAAGATGTCCTAGGCACTGGTCTTTATACAACTCAAGGTTGTCTCTAGGAGCTACAACACTATCAATGCAATTTAATATGCCTCATTATTTGTTGTTCTTCCCAGTATATTCATTTTCCTTTGGAGGACCTTGCTAGTCGCAATATTGCATAGCACATATGTAATCACTACTTTCCTTGGATTGGGATAGCAAGAAACATCTATGCATAATGTCCATTTTTCAACCATATTTAGTGGGTTTTTTTATCCTTGAAAAAAAAACAAATTCAATAAAATATATATTAAATTAACATTTATTGAAAATGCATGGGAGAAATGACATGTGCATGGTTTGCCTTAAATTTTTCCTTAAAGTTTATGGGAGAGATCACATCTAGAAATGACATGCCTTAAATATTGCCTTCCCTAGAGTTTAAGGGAGAAATGACATGTACATGGTTCGAAAAACACTAGCAAATTATGCCTTAAAGTTTATCAGAGAAATGACATGTACATGGTTATCCTTAAAGTTTTCCTTGAGTTTATGGGTGAAACGGGAGAAATGACATGTATGTAAATGGTTATCCTTAAATTTTTCTTTAAAATTTATGGGAGAAATGACATAGAAATGACATGTACATGGTTATCCTTAAAGTTTTCTTTAAAATTTATGGGAGAAATGACATAGAAATGACATCTACATTGTTATCCTTAAAGTTTTCTTTAATATTTATGAGAGAAATGACATAGAAATGACATCTACATGGTTATCCTTAAAGTTTTCCTTGATTTTATGGGAGAAATGAGAAAAATGGAATGTATGTACAGGGTTATCCTTAAATTTTGCCTTAAATTTTATGGAGAAATGACATAGAAATGACACATGTACATGGTTCCAAAAACACTAGAAAAAACCTTGAAGTTTATGGGAGAAATGACATGTACAGAAATGGATATTAAAATGAATAACTTCTATTTAGATCTGTTCCAGAGATTGAATGTAGAGGCATTTACTGGATATGTCACCTCTAAGAAAGGATGAGATCTAGAGGCTACCTGGCCCTTTACAGACTTTGCCTTTAGAACTTGTAGAAATTAACACTCAACAAACAAACTAAAATCTTATGGATGGAAGTTCAACCACTTTAGGTTAAGTTTTTAGGCCTTAAAGTTTGCCTTGAATTAATGGGAGAAAGCCTTGAGTTTGGGGGATCCTATAGAAGTTTAGCCACTTTAGGTTCTATTTTTAGGCCTTAAATTTTTCCTTGAATTAATGGGAGAAATGACATACATACATGGTTTTCCTTAACGTTTGCCTTCAATTTTATGGGAGAAATCACATCTATAAATGACATGCCCTAAAGTTTTCCTTAAAGTTTGTGGAAGAAATTACATCTAGAAATGACATGCCTTAAAGTTTTCCTTGCATAAAGTTTAAGAGAGAAATGACATGTACATGGGTTGCATTAAATTTTGCCTTATAGTTTATGGGAGAAATGACATAGAAATGCCAGAGAAATGACATAGAAGTGACAAAAGCCTTAAAGTTTGCCTGATAGTTTATGGGAGAAGTGACATTGCCTTATAGTTTATGGGAGAAATGACATAGAAATGCCAGAGAAATGATATAGAAATGACACAAGCGTTAAATTTTGCCTTGCCTAGAGTTTAAGAGAGAAATGGCATGTCCATGGTTTTCATTAAAGTTTTCCTTATATTTTATGGGAGAAATGACATATAGAAATGACATGTTTTGCCTTAAATTTTGCCTTAAAGTGTGTGGGAGAAATGTCATGTACTTGGTTTACAAAATTATTTTATGCAATTACTAAAATTTATGGGAGAAATGGGAGAAATGACATGTATGTACTACATGGTTTTCCTTAAAGTTTATGGGATAAATGACATAGAAATGACATGTACATGGATTAAAAAAAAACTAGAAAATACCTTGAATTTTATGGGAGAAATGACATGTACAGAAATGGATATTAAAATGAAGAACTTATATTGAGATCTGTTCCAGAGATTGGCTATAGCGACATTTACTAGATATGTCACCTTTAAGAAAGGATGAGATCTAGAGCCTACCTTGTCCTTTACAGACTCTGCCTTTAGAACTTGTAGAAGTTAACACTCAACAAATACACTAAAATCCTATGGAATTTCAACCACTTTAGGTTCATTTTTTAGGCCTTAAAGTTTGCCTTGAATTAATGGGAGAAAGCCTTGAGTTCGGTGGATCCTATGGAAGTTCAACCACTTTAGGTTCAATTTTTAGGCCTTCAATTTTGCCTTGAATTAATGGGAGAAATGACGGGTGAAAATGTGAAGCTGGGTTACACTTTTTGCCCTTTTTTGAGAAAAAATTTTCATTTTTTTCGGTTCTTCAACTTTCTGCAAACTATAACAATTTTTCTGTGTATAATTTCATTTTGCGATAAAAATAAAAGTTGTGAGAATTTTTTTTAGCTTTCTATTACTTATTTTTTCAAATTTTTTTATGCAGATTTGATATGTCAACTTAGCGTTTATTTGAGTGTGTGTTTCTTAACAATCAGAGGATTCATAAGAAGTCATGTTATGTCGCAATGCTGTATTCATTGAAAATTTGTGTTTTTGAAAAAACAAAATGTGTTACAACAATCTAGACAGAGTCTACTTTGTTTTCGTCATATTTACAAAGCCAATGGATGCATATCATAATTACTAGAATTTTTTTAACTGGTCCAATACGAAAAACTGCGTATTTTTGATATGTTTCGCGTGGCAACAAATTTATTAACATATAATTTATAAACTAAAAATCTAAAAGCTACCCATTAGAGTCAACGGACCAATGTAATGCCCCATAATTTTTTCAATTTTTTTTACAATGTATTTTGGGAGATACAAAATTTTGATTTCACTGAATCACAATGACCCTTAGAAATTGTTTGCACTCATTTTATTAGAAAAATAATTAAAATTGATAAACGTTTACGAAATTCCATAAAAGTTATATTTACTGAAAGTAAATTCAATTCTGAAAATGCTTGTCTTGGTTTCGAAAGTTAATTAACAACCTTTCATCGAGTTTAATCAGTCCAAAGTTGCAGAACCGTTTTCAGAGCCTGGTTTTGGGTAATTGGTGACACGTTAGTTCGGCCAAAATTTTATTCCAAGTTCGGCCGAACTATGTTTTCCGCTTATGAGTTGTTAAAACTAACGTCTTAATAGTTCAGCCGAACTTCTTATCAAAAGTTCGGCCGAACTATTGTGTAATTCTCCGTCGGCCGGAAAATTTTGTGGAGCCCCCTACAAAACACATATTTCACGTCAATATAAATTTCCGCGAAATGATTCACAATTTTCGCACATTTCGCAATACATGCATGGTTTTCCTTAAAGTTTGTCTTAAAGTTTATGGGAGAAATCACATCTAGAAATTACATGCCTTAAAGTTTTCCTTAAAGTGTGTGGGAGAAATTACATCTAGAAATGACATGCCTTAAAGTTTGCCTTGCCTAAAATTTAAGAGAGAAATGACATGTATATGGTTTTCCTTAAAGTTTTCCTTATAGTTTATGGTAGAAATGAGATTTCCTTATAATTTATGGGAGAAATGACATAGAAATGCTAGAGAAATGACATAGAAATGACACAAGCCTTAAATTTTTCCTTGCCTAGAGTTTAAGAGAGAAATGACATATACATGGTTTGCCTTAAAGTTTTCCTTATAGTTTATGGGAGAAATGACATTGCCTTATAGTGTATGGGAGAAATGACATTGCCTTATAGTTTATAGAATAAATGACATGTATAAATGACATTTTTTTCCTTAATGTTTGCCTTAAAGTGTGTGGGAGAAATGTCATGTACATAGTTTGCAAAATTATTTTATGCACTTATTAAAATTTATGGGAGAAATGGGAGAAATGACATGTATGTACATGGTTTCCTTAAATTTTGCCTTAAATTTTAAGGGATAAATGACATAGAAATGACATGTACATGGTTCCATAAACACTAGAAAATACCTTAATGTTTATGGGAGAAATGGCATGTACATAAATCGATATTACAATGAAGAACTTCTATTTAGATCTGTTCCAGAGATTGACTGTAGGGGCATTTACTAGATATGCCACATTTGAGAAAAGATGAGATCCAGAGGCTACCTGGCCCTTTAGAGACTCTTAGTTTAGAACTTGTAGAAGTTAACACTCAACAAACAGACTAAAATCCTATGGAAGTTTAAAATCCTATCGAAGTTCAGCCACTTTAGGTTCAGTTTTTAGGCCTTAAAGTTTGCCTTGAATTAATGGAATAAAGCCTTTAGTTTGTGGGAGAAATGGTATGTGCATGGTTTTCCTTAAAGTTTATGGGAGAAATCACATCTAGAAATGGCATGCCTTAAAGTTTGCCTTGCCTAGAGTTTAAGAGAGAAATGACATGTACATGGTTTTCCTTAAACTTTGCCTTATAGTATATGGGAGAAATGACATTTCCTTATAGTTTATGGTAGAAATGACATAGAAATGACAAATGCCTTAAATTTTGCCTAAAATTTTGTGGGAGAAATGACACGTGTATGGGAGAAATAACATTGCCTTATAGTTTATGGGATAAATGCCATAGAAATGATAGAGAAATGACATATAAATGATACATGCCTTAAATTTTTCCTAAACGTTTGTGGGAGAAATGACACATGTATGGGATAAATGACACATGTACACAATTTTCCTTGAAGTGGTAGTGGTTTTCACTTACTTAAACAACTAGTGGTAGTGGTTGATTAAGTTATGTCAAAAGTCACACCTTGATGAGTTTGTAGGAGAAATGACATGTACATGGTTTGCAAAATTATTTTATGCACTTACTAAAACAACTAGTGGTAGTGGTTGATGAAGTTATGTCAAAAGTCACACCTTATGAGTTTGTGGGAGAAATGACATGTACATGCTTTGCAAAATTATTTTATGAAAGTTTACTAAAACAACTAATGGTAGTAGTTGATGAAGTTATGTCAAAAGTCACACCTTGTTGAGTTTGTGGGAGAAATGACATGTACATGGTTTGCGTTAGATTTTAGTTTTCCTTGAAGTTTATGGGAGAAATCACATCTAGAAACCTTTACCTTGACATCTATCAATAGGCTAAGAACATTAAAAAATAATTTTCAACTTGAATAAGTTATTTCCTTAATAAGTATGATTTAACACCTAATATATTGTTTAATAATTTATAATAATGTCATTTTGTTTATGCACTTACTAAAACAACTAGTGGTAGTGGTTGATGAAGTTATGTCAAAAGTCACATCTTGATGAGTTTAACTAGTGGTAGTGGTTGATGAAGTTATTTCAAAAGTCACACCTTGATGAGTTTGTCAGAGAAAAGTAAAGTAAAGTTTAACATTTTACAAGATAAGAAAAGTAAATGAAAACACTAGGAGAGGAAGCATCATGGAAGGTGTAAAATTTAATAATCATTTAAATTTTATAATTTAATGTCATTTTTGGCTTGTACTATCATTCATCCTTGATGTACATATAAGAATTTTACAACATGAACATGAACGTATGCACTATCATCATATCACTACATACATAATCTAGATTAGTAATGTCCATTACATCATAAAAAACTCCACTTTTAACATTTTACAATTTTACAACTTGAACATCAACCTACACACTATCATCATATCACTACATACATAATCTAGATTAGTAATATTCATTACATCATAAAAAACTCCACTTTTAACATTTTACAAGATTAGAAAAGTAAATGCACATAATCTATATTAGTAATATCCATTACATTATAAGCACTCCACTTTTAACATTTTACAAGATTAGAAAAGTAAATGACAACACTAGGAGAGGAAGCATCATGGAAGGTGTAAATTTAGGTATATTAATAAAAAATAGTTAGCATCAACATAATATGAATATAGTGGAAAAGTATCACTAAATCAATGTTTGGTTATTTTTTTTTTTAATAGCCAACCTCAATCCTAGTAATTTAATCATCTCAGTTACAATAAAACCACCACATCATCTAGTGAGGTGGACCTGAAATCTACACATAGAAACTTATGACTGAAGTAATAAGTGGAAAGGGGTGCAAAATTATTTTATACACTTACTTAAACAACTAGTGGTAGTGGTTGATGAAGTTATGTCAAAATTCACACATATAGCTCTACTCTTAGAGGCATTAGGAAGCTAGCTAGATTAGGAAGCTTCGGTTCAGGAATAAGAGAGAAAAGATTAGGTTTTAGCTTAGCAAGGAGTATTTAGGAAGATAGGCACTATAACCACAAACAAACAATCTGCTAAAAGAGAAAGACAATCTAACAAATGTATGAGGAAGTAACAGAACACAAATAAAACCTACAAGCTTAAGAAAGAATAGAGCTGTGAGTTGGTGCTCATAAGAAGAACATAGAGATATTAGATATACAGAGGTTGAAGGAAAGAACAAAGCTATTAGCCATTAGGAAAAAAAATACATACAACTCTACTCTACTCTTTGACGCATTAGAAATTTAGCTAGATTAGGAAGCTTCAGTTCAGGAATAAGAAAGAAAAGCTTAGGTTTTAGCTTAGCAAGGACTATTCAAGAAGATAGGCACTGTAACCACAAACAAACACTCTACTGAAAGACAAAGACAATCTAACAAAAGTATGAGGAAGAAACAGAAGATAAATACAACCTACAAGCTTAAGAAAGAACAGAGCTGTGAGTCGGTGCTCATAAGAAGAACACACAGATATTAGATTTGTAGAGGTTAAAGGAGAGAATAAAGCTATCAGCCATCAAGAAAACACATACAACTCTACTCTTTGAGGCATTAGAAAGCTAGCTAGATTAGGATGATGAGGTAATGGTTGATATAAATAAGTCAATAGAATTATTGTTTTTTTGAAATGAAATTGTAAATTTCCATTATTCAATTTATAGTTATATAAAGCTAAAATCAACACTTCAACAAAAACCTCTCATGCATTAAAATTGTATAGTTTTTACATTAAAATTTTAATAGTTTTTCAATTTACAGTCTTTAGATTAAAATTTTAATAATTTTTCAATTTATAGTTACGTATAAATAAAACTAATTTTTCATTCCCTGTAGCTGAATCACAGTTTGGTTCATTACATGGTAAATTGTCTTCCCTATCAGGAATTTTGTTTACTTATATCTAATCCACATGCTAGTATTTGTGTTTGATGTGAAAAAGTTGATTTCCTATGTTCTGTTTGTCATGTGAAACAGGTGGAATATATAGTCTGGGCTGCTAGGCCTAATCCACAAGGGTATTCTAAATATGGACATATAAATGCGAAATTCCATTATATTTTGAATGGGATTTCTTACCATGCTCCTGCAACTCCACTCAAGTTGGTTGATCGTTCTAATATGACTAGAGTATTCAATTTGATTTCCCAGACAGACCAATGAATAGGAAAATAAATCTTTATGTGTTAATAATTAACGACACCTATATAGGATTCATGGAAGTCATTCTACATATTAATGATAAAACTGTGCAAAGTTATCACATGGATTTCTATGAATTTTTTGTTGTTGGGTATTTTCTTTTATAATTTTCCATCCACACATAATCACTAGAATAACATAGGAGCTTTCTAACTATCCTAACAGGAAACACTTCTTGCAGGATGGACTATGGATATTGGACCGAAGACAATATAACCACAAACAAACACTCTGCAATATGCAGGTTATCTAACCACGAACAAGCTAAGTTAAAATGAGTTTTTTCGTCTACTTGGAGACGACGAGCCGACGAGGAAGGAGATCGCCGAAGATGTAGGTTATCCACAATGAGGAAGGAGATCACTAAAGACGCAGGTTATTTGTAACCTGCGAACAAAAAAATAGAGACAAAAAGTAAAACACAAAAACAAAGACAAAAAATAATAATCACAAAACCAAAGCTTCTCACCTCAAGCCCCTGCAACAGAAAACACGAAACAAACAGAGATAGAGATCAGACAACGCAAAAACGTAATAGTGACATAAAGATAACAAAAAAATGGTAACAAGCCCGAAACCTGTTGCGGTCTACGGGCCTGTATATTTATAAGAAATAGTTCGGCCGAATTCGTTTCAAAATTTTGGCCGAACTAATATTTTGGCCAAAATTTTAATGCTGGTTTTCCCATCTCTGGCCAAAAATCAATTTACCCACACCGTCATTACGCCATCAATGTAAACAGAGGAATCAATTTGATTGAACTAAGTTACAAACTTTTGCCAAAATTTGTAACAGTTCAGCCGAAATTTTATAAAATTTCGGCTAAAGTGTTGGAAAAATGATTTTTCCGCCCGCGTTTCTCAGAAAAGTGTAACCCACCTTCGCGTTTTAACCATAGGATGACTTCATCTACCCTTCAAACCAGTCTTGAGGTACTATGTAGGGTATGGCTATTGGCCTAAGGAATTTTAACAACAATGCAATGCATTAGAGGAAATTTTAGCCTAACAATGGCCTCCCAAGGAAAAATAATAGTTAAAATAGTAAAATAAGAGTTATGAATTTTGGAGGGAAAAGAGGAAAAATACTTAATTGTATTTTTGGCTTATCTCCTTATAGGCTCACTCAAATTTCAAGTGTAAACACTCGTTGGATGTGTAATTAAATTTTGCATCCAAGGAGTACCCATAATGCATACTTTTGAGAAGACCCACATTGACAAAAATTGAAGAGTCAACACATTTTTTTAATGTATCTTCAATTTTTATCAACGTGGGTCTTCCCAAAAGTATGGATGATGGGTACTCATTGGATGCGAAATTTAATTCCACATCCAACGAGTGCCTACAATTGAAATTTGAGTAAACCAATAAAAAGATAAACAAAAAATACAATTAAAAAAAATATTTTTTCTTCTTTTTCCTCCAAAATATTTACGTCTACCTCTTATTAAATTTAAACGAGTTTAATTGGTTTACATATTATGACATGGAAATTACCTGAAAAATTCATAGGCACTTTTAGGCTAAAATTTCCTCTAATGCAAGCCAATTCCTCCCATGAGGTTGTGCCCTACCCAAGAGAGTACATTCCACTGCAAGCTAGAAAAGCCCTCATGTGGAGTTACAACCTAAAAGTTAAGAGATAAGAATATCCTCAACCTTCCTAATGGACGTTCACATTTTGTAACAAGTGATTGTGGTGTTCATCAGTGCACAAATTGAGTTGACAATCTGTCCTTGATGTAACCTATTAATTGCAATAAAATATTTCCTTTGTTAAACATAGTCATAGTTAGTCCAGGTCATGGTGGAATTTGTGAATGCTTTCACACTTTTCAATTTGTATTATTATTAATCAGTGATAAACAAAAATATATGCCACAGTTAGAATTCCCCAAAGCAAGTCAAGAGTTGAGACTTCTCTCCTTTCGCAAAATTGTTCCAATGCCCGCTCCCGACTTTGGATTATGCAGGGCAACAAGTTCATATGATCACTCATTTAATTTCACTAGTAATTTATTATTGATGGCTACCCACAAAAATTCATGATAATATAATTCTAATAATAAGAAAATATCATTTTTTTTTTTAAAATATGGATTATATTGCAATGTTCACTAAATTTTATGCAATCTTATGCATTTAATTAAATTACCTACAACTTTAACACTCGATAAGATTTTGCATGCAACTTTGCAAAACTTGCTACAATTTCCTTTGTACTATGGAAAGAAAAATTGTTAATAATGTATGTGACTCTCCCAACTTGTGTTTTTCGAACTAGAATATATTGATTCGATAATAACCAGTAGGATATTCATTCTTAAAACATATATAAAGATATGATAAATTTGAAAATTTCAATTAAAAATGACATATACATATCACGAGCATACACCCTTTACAACTCAAGTTATTCCATGTGAACAATACTTGTGGGTCCCAAGGGAAACAAGTTGGGATTCAAGGTTTAATGATGTGTGCCTTCACTTAAAAAAACTCCATCATCATTGAGCCCAACCATAATCAACCCCGACTGCGGGTCGCACTAGAATAGGTCGTGAGGTCGGGTCTCTGTTGGATAAAAATTAAACAAATAATTTATAACGTAAACGTTAGAACACTCACACTCACACACATGTTTGTTTATGTTCTGATTGGTTCAGAGCACTTTTCAACTTATTTCACAATGACATTTTCACTACTATATTGTCTGTCTGGAGGGATGTTGAGATAATATAGTGTACAGTGAGTAGGATGGACCGTTCTTAGATACTCTGTTTGTATTGGTTTTGAATTAATAGAACACATGATAAGGACCACATGTTATCATTTTTATTATTTCGTAAATGGCTTGGGACATATCATAACAAAACAAATTTAATATTTTATGAATCTTTACACAAATTTCTATGTAGTTCCCCTACTTGTGAATGTCATGGTCGGGAGTCAGGGTTATCTCGCTTTGCATGTTGTCAAATGAAAATAGCGTTTGACCTCTGACTAGTCAGGGTCGGGGACCTTCCACTCTGGGTCCCACTAGAACAGGTCAGGAGGTTAGGCTCGACATAATGTAGGGAGTCAGGTCTCCTTTTCCTTGTTTTCTTTTTCTATTGATGCACCTCGAATCGTCGAATAACTATTTGGCCCATAGCGTGAGGTGAGGAGGTTGTGTCTCTATTCACCTTGTAGCTCTTCTTGTTATATGAATTTGCTTCAATCCTAGTTATGAGGTTCATTCACCGGTCCTTTCTCACTGCAAGGACTTGCTACTCACTTCCGCTTTATTGACCTCGTTAAATATATCAATGCTCCTTTTGTAGTAGTGGTAAGATAAGTGGAACATATTATTAATTCTAAAAACTTTTCATCTACTGAGCCCCCACCTCTCAACCTGGTAGTTCCTTTGATCCTTCGACTAGGAAATTAGCTTGACTTGGTTTTGAGTTAGTGCCAAATACAATAAATCTATTAAATTTTTTTGAAGCACCTCTGATTGATCAACTACACGGCTTCTGGTTCCACTGTTTGCAAATAAAATAATATTTTTTCTCGACTTGAGAACCTTTCATTATTCTTAAATTTTCTTATTTTTTCCTAATAAAACAATTTGTTTGTTTAGTTTCCTTATATGTTTTAAATAGAGGTTTTCCCAATTGCGATGTAGATCTCACCTCGTTTTTCAAAAAATGGTTGAGAGGTATTTTCACATTAATTTTAAATTTGTTACATGCCATGCAAATTGAACAACTCAATGTACAAGACATTCAAAATTTTCTATTTCCGGTTAAAGCTCTTGTGCCAATTGTTCTCTGAAACCACAACCCAAAAGCTTGAATTGCAATTTGAATTATAGTAATTATCTCTATAATATTCAACTTCTGCTAAGTGGTGTTATTTCAAAAGGTTTCCTTTTATTCAATTAGACCAGTCTTCATAAAAAATCTTAATTATTTGTTTCATTTCCCATACAGGCCAAAAAATGGGGAAAAAGAAACATTCCCCTGGTTCAAGGCAAGGAATTCAATAGATTAAAGAAATACTAAACGACGTAGAATACCAAGAACCAATAAGTTATAATATGAATTTAGATTTGATTTCTACCACCACTTTCAAAATGCAAGACACAGGTACAATGAAATGGGAGGAAATTTATAATTTCTTTGAGAGTAGGGGGTGGCTAAAGCCATAAAGTTATAGTAAGGAGAAAATGCATAGTATGAGACCATTATAAGGGCAAAATTACAAATGGTTGTCGCAAGGCCTAAATATTTTACTTATTATGACATGATACAATGGATTTTGGGTCATATTGACATTGATACATTCACAATTACAAATTCCTATAGAAATGTGATAACATCCTTGAGGTTAGAGACCATTTTATAAATATATAAGCTCAATTCTCTTGAAATCTTCTTTACATCTAAGTTTCTTGATGATTTAAAAAACACATTTTTTAAACAAAGTGGAAAAGTTATGATAAATTGATTAAATACTAGTTACAGAAAGAGAAAGAGGGCTTCAAACTCAAACCGTCTATGGATTTCCCTTTTGCTATTTTCAAAAGTCCTTTTAGGTTCATCATCAAAATATTGTCCAAATTAAATGGGGAAAAGGACACTGAGCATTGCAAAACTCAATGGTTGCCGTTGATTCACATTTTCCACCAATACTCAAAACATTTCAATTGGCTTGACAACCTCCCTCAAAAATTGATAGATGCTTTGAACTTGGAAGTTTCATGCCCTACAAGATATGAAAAAACCTTTTTTATGTCTTATTATCTCTTGGAAATTTTGATTTCCTTTTTCCCCATTCCTCTCATGGAGTGGAATTATCCTACTGACAATCAACTTCCGAATCAAAATTATGCTTCAATGTTATGGGAAACTAGTTGTAAATTTCATTTTTATGACATTTACAATTATGTAATGATTCCTGTACATGAATTCATCTTTGGTATGGCTCCTCCAAGGATTAGCCAAGAGTTGAAACAGGCACTTGATCAAATAGGATACTAGTTCATTAAAGAGTTTTTTTCCTATATCAAAATATATGGGAGTGAGGTTGGTCCACATCTATTTCCAAGGTACATTCTTGAAATAATTGTTCTTAGAGAAGTAGAAAACAAGAAAACATTAAATGGTCAAGCACAAAAGACAAGTAAACTTAAGAAGAAGATTTGGTCAAATTTTCTAATTATGTTTGGAAGAATAATATTGAAGGGTAGGGGTCATGAATTCAAGGAAGTTGAAGAACTTATCAATCTTTCGTTTCACTCATTACCCCATTATTTCTATGACCCTAGAGGAATAATAAATGTTCATTATAAGTTTGTAATCTATATAAAAAAATTTACTCATCAAAATATTCCTTTGAATGATTTTTTCCTAAATATTGATAGTTTTGATCAAGCGATTGAAAGAGGAAAACTAATGAATGTTGAGGACAGGGAAAAAATTCAAGAATTTAGAGAAAACACTTTTAAATATTTTCTTAAACAGAAAAGTGTCCTATATTCTATTCCAATTGAAGATCTTAAATCCCTTGAATGTATAAATGTTAATTTTACTCAACTACTTTTAGAACCAGCGTCTTCTTCTGAGCAGTTTCAAAAATTCAAATTGAAAATATGCTTGATGTTTCTATTATAGTCTGGCAATTAGCAAGTCCAGAGGCTAAAAAAGATGTTAATGTTAAAGAACAACAACAACAAGGTCATATCATTAAAGAAAAAATGATAATAATATAGGTTATGGACCATAAAAAAGAATCAGAGGAGAAGGTAACCAAGAAGAATGTGTTCCCCAAAGAAATTATTGTCCTTGATCCTCCTGAAGAAACCACCCAATAATACTTAAAATCCAAACAATATGTTGAAAAAACTAAAGAGATGGAGACTGATGAAAAGGATGAACATGAAAATATTCATTCAAAAATTATAGAGTGCTAAGAAAGAGATAGATTCAATTGAAAAAAAAAATTAAACCACTAACCTTTCAGTGTTAGAAACATCCCCCAGATTTTTCATGACTCCCATCTCCACAAAAATTCCTCTAAATTCATTTCTTTTTAAGCATATTGATGGGCATCCAAATTAGACACAAATTAAGGCCCATCTAACCTTTCTTAGGCACATGAAGGTTATATTAAACCTATCCTCCTACACTTGATAATGTTTTTTTTTAGGTTTAATATATCCTTAGGAAGGTTTAGAGATAGTTGCATATTATGAGCCTAATATTGTTTATTTTTGTAGAATATTGTGAGAATATTGAGAAGATTATGAGCATTTGGATGAGGATATAATCTTGGGACTTGTCCCCTACTATAGGAGGACCAATATTGTATAATAAATGAATAAAATATCATGAAATCATTGAAAAATTATATAGCTACATTGATTGAGAAAATATAGGAATGTGTTCCCTATCATTTAATGCATATTCCTAGTGTTGGGAACCAAATCCACTATTTGAGGTATTTTGGAGGGGAAAGCTTTCTCCTTTCAAGGAGAATGCTTCCCCATCAATTTTTATAAGTACCAATTCGAATTTCCTCTAGGGCTATGTATTTCTTAGTCTTCTTGTGGAAAAATCTTGTTATTTAACATCTCCACTATCATTTCTAGCAAGGATGTACTTGTATTGATTAAAATAATGAAGTTTGGTGTCATTTTTAGCTTTAAAGATTGGCTTAATTCATAGGAATCTAATTTTATTTGGTCATGTCCATCCCAGGATGCTCAGATCCCTCTTTTACAATTTATTCATTTCCTTTAAATGTCTTTTTCACTTGCATCTCTTACTTTTTCATTTACTATTCATGCATCTTTTGTTGTAGGCTACATTGGTTAACTGATTGAAGTGCGTTTTTTTTTCTTTTTTTTTTCGGTTTATTTACAGATTCAAAAGCATGATTAATCCTTATAACAACTTTGAAAATTCATATTCATCATTCAGCTACTTCGATTGGTCTACTAGTTCACAATTCTAGAATTTCTGGAAATCCCTTGTAGCAAACTAGTAGTAATTTTCTGCTACTTTTTATAATGTGTTAATTAGATTAATTTGAGTTTATTTGAATTTTATTGGGTCATAAAAAAATTCAAGTTAATAATTTTTTTTTACCCCATATAATTTTCACTTGATTAGTTTAGGCATTTGGTAAGTTAACTAGCTCACTAGTTCTTGAATTTCCAGTTTTTAGAGTAGTAATTTTCTGCTGTTTTTTAGCACATGTTAACAAGGGTATTTTGGAGTGATTCCACTTGGAATGGAGTCCTAAGAAATCCTAATTAATAATTAAAAATTTCCCTTCCAATTCTAATTTTATTTACTCGGGCATTCGACAATTTATCTTGCTCCTACAACAAAATAGGGCCTCCTGTGTCACTCCTATAGCATGTGTAAACTTAACTAGATCTTCTCCAAAAGCTTTGAATTTGTCCCTTATGATTGAATAATGACCCCTAGGCTCCAAAACCATGATTTATTAAGACCAAAAACCTCTTAAGACTTTCCTCTTCTCCATTGAAATTCACCAATGCAGTTATGGTTAGTGGACAGATTCATGACTTGAGGAACATAATGATGATTTTCATGATTACCTTATGAAATTTGTTGACAAAATCTATTTTCAATGCAGTGTTTGAATAATTATTTAATGATTATGTTTTTTTTCATACATCTTAAGCTAGGGTTTTCATTTCCAACATTTTCATTTCTATTTCATAGACTAGGTTTCCTTTTGATACAACAATTACATTTTGCAAATAGAATCACATTTACATTCATGCAAGTAGGTTAACCATTACATTTGTGAAAATTAGAGTAACATTTCCATTCCTACAAATAGATAAGAATTTACATTTCTTCAATTAGTTTAGGTTTGATTCCATGACATTCACTTCATTTCATCAAATCAATGAAAAAAGGACACATTGCATGCTGCAAATATAGTGTCGACACCTATTAAGTTTGTACGAACCCCAGGTTGATAATTTAATTTGGTAGCCTTGGGAGTTGCAACATAATTGTTGCAATATTGAGGCTAATCACATGTCAATGAGATTGAACCAATATTTGAAACTGTTCCATATTTAACTGAATATTATTTCAATACAGAGACAAAATATGTTGTAAGAAGGGCTAAGAAGAGGAAAATGGACACTCTTGAAACAATTTTTGAACATCGCTGGCATCCAACTAGTTATGTGAGACAGAAAGTTGAAGAAAATTCACATGCCCTTGGAGCATTTCTTAATAGTCAACAATATCATGTCAGTGAACTTGGAGCATCTTATCAAAGTAAGATGCAAATAATTAAAGAGTTAAAATTTCAAATAAAAAAGAATAAAGAATTTAGTGAAGAGAGTTGGAAAGATCATTCTGCAACCCTAGTAGGAGGTTTTATGATTGAATGATCCAACTTAAAAATTCATTGTGAAAATAAATTGAATGAATTAGATCTCAAGAATTCCCATCATATTGAACAAATGAGAAAGGAACATGAACAATAAAAGTGGATATTGAAAGAAGAAGTTGAAAAAAAAATTGAAGTTATGATTGTAACACTATTGATGGGTGCTAGAAATACGTCAACCAAAGAGGTATCCCCGATGTGAATTCCCAATTAGACCTAACACCATTTGGAATAGGTGCCCCATTTGGGGTATCATACCAAATTCCACATATTCTTATATATTTGTCTTAGCTAAAATGTTTAGCACAAGAGGGTAATGCACATGTAATCTCAGATCAACAATTGAGTATGCCTAGTGAAATTTTCAAATGAAGATAATATCAAGGTCCTTCTATTGAAGGGAAGAGAAAAGTGGGCCCTTTACATACAAGTAATATTACTTATCTAGAAAAGGCACACAAGCATATTGATATGAATGAATCATTGATCAACCAATGAAATAGTTCATAAGGAAGCAATGATTGTTAAAGAAAAGAAAACAAACCTTCAACAAGATAAGTACCAAAGGCACCGAAAGAGTTCAATTTCCTTAGTACAGATGAAAACATAATATGTCACAAACATTCAAAGAATAGTCTTACAATATTCAAGACATATGCATGAAAGTGTGTTGGCTTAACGAGATTCTAAATTAAGTAAAAGTTCCAAGATACATCAATATAGTGAACACCACTAGCCCAAATAGTAGAGCATTAGAGCAGTCACTTGCTCCTGCAAAAAAACAATCTTCCTCTCAAATGTCTGGTAGGAGGAGCCAAGGTGAAAAGGCCATTTCAATGAGCTATGAGGGTGTATATATAACAAATGGGGTGACCATTCACCTCCCATGTGACTCTTGGACTACCCTCATGATTGTTTGACTTATGCATGACTATCTGAATTCCTACATGACTTTTCACATTACATGGATGACTCTTCTACTTCCACTTCACATTACATTTTGTCTTTTGATTGTGATATTTACATCCACAGGGGATGTGGAAAGACACATGGACACACATGACATTGTGGTGACACTTTCATAGGTCACAACTTGACAATGAAAATATGGGCTTCATGATAAAGTGGCAGTGCCAAGATGTTCCTCTTGATGCTTTCTCTCCAATAATAGATGTATCCAAAACTTTTCCTTCATGAGAGATGTGATTTTTTATTTATATCTTCCCTCCAAAGGGTTGTGAATCATATGGAGTCTTCATGTGGTTCTGGTCTTCGGTCTTTTATTGTAATCCAGTGTTCCTTCGTCTTCTTTCCTAATGATATTTTTATCTCCTCAGCTAATCCGGTGCTCAAAATTATGCTAAAAAATTAAAGTTGTTATAATGGTGTGGAACCTGAATGACCACATAGATCCCATCGTTCTAAATCTGGTGCAACTCGTTTCACAAAACACTAACACTATATGCTCCCAAAAACACGTTCTTTCCACATTGTCAAACATGAAATTGTTTTTAGAAAAAATGCAAGATATCCCAGTTAATAGTCTTTATAATTGACTGGACTTGCACATTGGTAGGTTAACTCGGTCAATGAAATTTCTTCGTCGAATCATATTGTGCCAAGTGGCACACTTTTATTGGTTGTTGTGGCGAGTTTTTGATTGGTTGTTTTGGTGGCCAACCATAGGCTTCCACGTGGCCTAGCCAAAGGCTACTATGTGGTAGCCTGAGGGCCACCGTTAAGGGTCAAACCACACCTTGTAGGGGTCAAACACAAGAGCTCACTACCACAAGCCAAAATAATTTCCATTGCGCTCCACTCTGTGTTCCTTACCATACATCAGGCTTCGTTTCATTTTTTTTTTCATATGTAATGCGCAAAGGGCGGAGGGGGTCGAGGTCTAGCCCCAACCATTGTCACTGTTGGAGGCAGAACTACGGGCAAGAGGAAACCCCCACAAACCCCCCCCGCAATGGTCCTTAACCATAACTGTATCCGCAAACTCTTGCAATTGTTGACATGTGCCCACAGTTAATGCCAAGTCCGACAGTTATCCCAACCACGCAGGTTTTAATATAAATATAAATATATATATATTAACCATATAATGATATGGTTTGAAATCCAGATTTAAGGCTTTATTGGGAATTTAAGTGCTGCAACAATTTCACCCGGTTTTTGGTGAAATTAGCACTTAGTTAGCTAGATTCTGGGTGGATTTGTAGGATGGTGCTGGATTTTTGGGAATATGTGGAGCGAATAGTGCATAAACTTAGGGAAGCCATAACTAAGTCTGTTTTTGACCAAATTCGAGGTAGAAAGAGGCTACACAGGAATTTTTGGGCATGATGGAGCTAATGGAACATGTTTCAGAGTTTTTTGAGCATTATAAACATATGTAATTACACTTTTCAGCATAATAGAAGAGGGCAAAGCCATTGGAAGTTGGACCAAGGAGACGTAGCGTAGGTGGGGTGAAATCCTTCATCATGTGTTGTTGTGTTACTACTATGGTGATGTTCATGTCTGTTAGATGCTATTGTTTTGTGTTTTTTTAATGTTAATTTTCTCATGAAATTCACATAAAATATCATGTTAAACTTGCAATTAACCTCATAATCCTCAAACACTTTGTTTATATTCTGAATTGGATCTTAGCACAACAAACACTAATATTATACTTCAGATAAAGTTAGTATCAGAGCGCTAGGTTTACTTTTGAAAGAAGGATTTAATTATTCTCCAAGTGTTTAAATGCTTACAAGGTTGAAGCTCAAGAGAGGAGAAGGAAAGCTTGTGGGCGTTGTTTCTCTAGTTGGAGCAAGGAGAAGGAGGTCATAGTTGCCACAATCTCCACCACAAGATTCGCCTCCAATTGCATTAGAAGATTCAATAAGCATGTCTCATGAAGGAGGAAATAATGACATGTCAAAGGATGAGAAGGCTTTTAGGAAGGCTTTCTTTGACATGAAAAATATGGTGAAGGTCCTCTATGAAGAGAGGAACACAAGGTTGTAGGGTGAAAGCTCCATGCCTCCAACAGGAGAGGGTTATCCAGGAGGAGGAGGTAATGGAAATGGTGATAATCCACCATCTACTCCACCATATTCACCTTCATCTTCCTCCTCTTCCACTACTACAACCCTTAATCATACTCATCAACCTACCTCAAAAGGAATTGGTAAACAAAAATTGTTAAAATTTGTTATTAAATTTGAGCTACATATGTATAATGGTGAAGTGAATGCAAAGAATCTTGAAAAATGGGTTCGTCAGTTTTAGTTATACTAAAGAATTCAAAACTTGCAAGATAATGATACAAAGATTCAGCTAGCTTCCCTGAGACTAGAGGGTGCAACACTAGTATGGTGGGAAGCCGAGACACAATATGATATTAAAAAACATAGTAAGATCTCACTCTCTTGGTCTAATTTCATTTTTGCAATTACAAGACAATTTAACCCTCTAGCGTATATGAAAAAAGGCATCATCAATTGGCATAACATTAGACAACTTAAAGATCAAAGTTTGCAAGATTACACCCAAGAATTTAGAAAAAGAGCTCTTATGTTAGGTGTTGATTTGAATTCACAAGAAATGTTGCTGAAGTATATAGGGGGCTTACATAGCTACCTAAGGAATACTATCCCTATGTTCAATCCCACTAACCTAGATGAGGTTTGTGTTCAAGCCAATCACCTTGAGGCAAGAGGTAAAAACATTCTAGAAGAGGGTAAAAATAAGTCATTTAAGGGTGGAGAGAAATTAAAGGGTTTCAAATGAAAGGGAAAGAAAAATTCATCCATTAAAAAGGAAGGAGAGAAAATGACATGCAAACATTGTTCCAAAAAGGGTCATGATGAAGACCATGATTGGAAGCTTCATCCAGAGATTAATCCCAAGAAATTCAACAACAAGGGAAAACAAAAAATAGTTGCACCCACTCAACAGGATTTGGGATCCGAATCGGGTGATGAAGCTAAAATTACAACCATGGGTATGAAGGGAAAATAATCCATTGCTAGCACTAGGTCATCAAATTGTCACACTAGTAATCCAAATGAAGAAACAAGGATTAAATTATTCCATGTGAGGGCTATTTAAAAACATACAAAAACGACACACTATTTGATAGTCGGTCTCAATCCAATTTAATATTTGAAGACTTAGTCAAGAAAATTAATCTTCAAAACTTTCCTCATTATAAACCATATCCATTGGGTTGGATATTCAAAACACAAATTTACAGGTTACACAGAAGTGTATTCTTCGGTGTACAATGTTAGGGCCTTTGTTTTGAGAAAATATAAATAGCTTTGGGAGTTGCGGACCAATAGTTGTGAAGGTGGTGAGTTGTGGATAGTTGGGGTGAAGGTGGCAAGTGCAAATAGCAGTTGGGCAGGTGGTGAGTTGCGGACGGACAGTTGTACAAGTGGCAAGAGTAACTGATAGTGAATAGGGAGAAGACTCTGAATGGGAGAAAGAAAAGTAGAATTGAACGAGGAACAACTGAGCATGGAAAAGCATCCAAGAGAAAAAGAAGAAAGGACTGGCAGTGAAAAAGGAGGAGGATAGATAAGAAAGATGACAAGTAGTCGCGGAGGAGGATAATAGAGAAAGGGGTAGCATATTCGTCTAGTCTTGTGTTTTGGGTTCCATGGACAGATCTTTGCAGAGACTTTGATATTTGATGTAATTCACAATGGAGGAATTATATATATATATATATATATATTGTGGTCGTTTTTGTGATAAAATGGATATGTTCTCATGTATGGAAATATAGAGGACTAATTACAATTTTCTGATAGTGCATCTTGATGTATTTGATGGGCTTTGTCTCTTCTTTGAGTAATGTGTAATAAGAGTAGTTTATGCATGGTTATAGTGTAATTTCATTAGATAATAGATGATAATATGGAAACTGATACCATGGTTCGAGTTCCATTATCCCAGTAAGGTCACGACATGCCTCAGGTGAGACTCCATGCTCTCCCTTAAGCAAGGTGAAAATGTAGGAATTGTCCTAGACTACAATGAGACCTTTTTGGCCTTTGAGCCCAAACTTGGGTCTTTCATAGAATTTATTCTTTCGCGAAAAAAGTGGTTCAGTTTCTGAGACTTGAAACTTTATCAGAGAGTTATATCATGGTATCAAGGATCTACAATAGGGAAATTTGAATTTGGTGGGATAATCATGTATATTGGTTCATGTCACAATGTAATATCCCTATTTTCGACATTCTATCGAGAATACATATAAAGGTCAGGGGACCTCAGAAATAAATTAGGTAAATGTATTAATTGTGGAAATTAATATATAAATGTGGAAATAGTACCAGGATGTAGAGATCGAGTAAAAAGAGATCAGGAAGTCAAAATCCACGAGGTTGGACTAGATTCCTAAGGATTTCCAAAAGTTTTGCAAAAAGCCTAGGAGAAAATCAAAATAAATTAAATTTATTAGATGGGAGAAAAATATCTAATAAAAGCCTAGGTAAAGTGGAAATTTACTGAGAAGAGGTAATAATAAAACTAGAAAGTGGAAAAGCTAGTTTTAAAGAAGCTTTTTTGGAGGAAACAAAAGTAAAACCTAGGCTAAGGGAAACAACATCCCAAATTGATTGGACGCAGTTATGGAAACATGTTGATGGAAAGCAAGCTTAAATAAGCTATTCCTAGTTAGAAAAGATGTTGTCTACACTGTCAAAGAATTGGTCTCTGCTCGGGGGGAGTTGTGGATTAAGCTCAAGGTTGGGTGGAAACTAGTCTTTAGCTGATTGGTATACACATCTTGTTGAATTTTGTATTATTATTTCCATTATCTGTCATGAAATTCTGATGTAGTCAGATATGATTATGGTGTATGAACTGTAGCTGAAAGACTTATATCTTTAATTATAAATTAAGTGTAATAGTATATTGTGTTCATAATTGAGTAGTTGTCATATGTATTTAACAGAATTGAACAATAAATTGTATAGGTAAGTATTATGTATGATTACATAGAATGAACGAATTATTATGACCAACATAGAGAATCTCTAAACCCTGGGGGAGGGTCTAAATTCTTTGTTAGGTCCATCTGAATAATTTTAGTATAAGCATAAAAAAACAATATAATTCAACCATAACTCGAGTAGTAAGTTATTAAAGAGATGGGAAAATATAAACATAGTATATTTTAGATAACTAGCATAAACATAAACAAATATATGACTTGATGCATAGACAATTCAAATGTACAAATTTGAAGAATGAAACTAAAAATCTGAATGAGGAATTAAATACTTCAGATTTTCATTTAGATATCAGTCTAATACACTTCTATAAAATAAATAATTTCTATGCTATCCATATTCAGTCATATGGGGATCGATATGTACTAAACATAAATATGATTAAATTTCATGTAACAATATTTACATATATGAACTTCCTCTTATAGAGATGAGGATAAAAACATCTTACAATTCAGTTAAAAATAGTAATTTCCATAGTTTAATTACATTTTGGCTTAAATTCATTCATTAAATACTTCAACTATAGAATATGTTGTTGAAATTGGTAAACATGATATAGAGGTGGTAGAACCCTCTATATTCGAAAGAACAACCTGTAAGAAGGTGAAAGGTGGCGTCAGATCTCCTGACTGTGGAATGTAAAGAATTGAAATGGAAATATAATGAGTGTTGACATACTTGCAATCTAGTATGTAGAAAAGTATTAGAATACTATTATTAATTGATGAAAAGAAATTGCAAAAGACAGAGAATTTCAACGGATAACTATAATAAAAGTTATACATTTCTAAGTACCAGTAAGGTGGAACTTCTTCCTGTACATGACATAAATAGAATGTTAAGTACAAAAAATTAAAAGAGACTAAATGAGTTTGAATACCCTAAGAAATTATAAAATAGAGGTAAGTAATTAAATACCTATGAGGATGGCAGTATCCATGTATGGTGGATCATGACACAATTGAAGAAACTATGCAACTCTGGAAAAAGGGGTTTCCTAGGATTAGAAATAGAAGAAGAGATTTTAATTTTTAATTATAATCAAAATTTTGACATCTACAAACACTAATTGAATTGAGTATAAAAGGAATTTAATTCTAAAATTTAAACAGAATCAAATTCAATTCAGAAATCTTATTAGTTTATCATACTCCAACTTCAAGTATATGGAGTAGACTGTATGTACTAAGGCAATTATAATACATTGTCAAAATTATACTGACATATGTTAAAAACGTATTACAAATGAAAAATAAACCATCATTGTTAAAGACAATGCAAATGTAGGAATTAAAAACAAATTGGATTTTTTAATTAAAAGTTTAAAGAAACAGAGTAGACTTCTGTTAAAACGAAATTAAAGGAAATGAGTCATTAATTTCTAAAGAAGTATTGAAATCGAAATTAACACAAGTCTTACTAATACACAACCAATAACAAGTATTGGTGAAATACGAAGCTAAGAGAGACTCATAGTTCTAATCCTTCTCTGTCAACACAAAAGGTAATTCAAGCATGTATACATATATAGAAGGAAAATTGATTAGAGAAGATACTACTTCTGATAAGTCGAATATACAATATCAAATTCATGCTGTAATGAACTAATTAAATTGCGAAAATCCAAACGCTGTGAATAATTAATACTTTGTCATTATACAATCAAGGGAATTTAAATGTGAAGGTATTAGTATCCCTTTCACAGTGCTGGTAAAACGGTCTCAAATAAACAATACATGAAACGTATTGAAGAATGAAACAGACCCAATTAATTGATTGGGAAAAAAATACCAAAGGAATGAATTCGTAATGGTTGAAAGGAGGAAAATTGGGGAAAAGTCCTGATCAATCATCCTAATTGAAAATGAGTAACGAATTTCAAATTTGAGTGAAAATTAGAATAGGATTGAAACCCTGTAAGAAAATACACATAAATGCAAGTTGGGAACAAATACGGAGTTTGGGACTGGACAACCAAATTAATGTTACATGTAATTGTAACTTATGTATAAAAGAAAGGTAAATATCATAGTTACGGATAATAAAATGAAAATGTAGAGAATGTGAAAATTTTGGGTGAAACCCTGTAAATGGAGGAAAGAATAAAAATCAAACACCGAAGGATAAGAAGGAAAAGGGTTACCTTGCCTCTGGCCGTCGAGAATGCTAGAGAAATATATGGTAATTCGAATCAAATTATATTGCCATAATACACCTGCAACCAAAATGAAAATTCGTTAACCATCTCAGACCCATAATGACAAAGAATGCAAAATAACAACCCAGAAATAATATGAAGTGAGAAACATGATTATTCTTACTTGAACGACGAAGTAAACCACAAAGAGTGAAGAGAAACATAAATTTATATCTCCAGTAACGTTACGCAATGGAAATGCATAGAATTCCATTGAAAAAAAAAGAGGAGGGGTCCTCTGTCATCTATTCACTCCATTCGAATAGTGGAAAAAGGAATTTCACAACTTAACCATGAAGGCCAAACCCTAAGTCATTCAAAAGTCATGAAAACTATGAGTTGATTGGAACCATTGAAGTGGAGGGAAATCCACCCTACATGCATCCTAGAAGGTACACAACCATGTAACAATAAGGTGAGAGGGCAGGACCATTAAACAAGTTGAATTTTCAAAAGTGATAAGAAATAAATGTCGAGTGGTGAACATCCCGTCAACCATAAATCACACAGATCTAAAATCTGAAACACAAGTATTAATACCAAGCTTCCTGGTCAAATTGTAGGAAAGGAATTAAGTTATATATTTATCATATTGCATGCAATTAGTGCAACTTTCATAAAGTTATATGGAGACACTATGCTTCAATTAAATGAAAATTTGTAATTACACATATATCCAACTTTATCGTAAGTATAAATGTGAGTATGTACATATGCGTAAGGTATGACCATTAATAGCTATACTGTGTGTGAACGTGGTATGTAGATTAGGATGACATATAAACATCAAATATAGCATAAAATTTTCAAGGAGTGGTAAACTATATGATTTCGTGGGAAGTCATAAATGATTGAGAACATATTTCTATTATACGGTTCGAATACATTAACGTGTTTATTAAAATATATTTATATTCGAACACACACACACACACACACACAAACATATTTATGAAATTGGTGTAAATATATATTAAATTGAGTGGGATATGATATTTATATGTATTCTAATACCTTATTCCTGAGGTATGGAATATAGAAAAAAAAAACTGGTATGTTAACTATGGTAAAAATGATAATTAATATGCCTATAACCTTTAAATTTTATTAGGGTATGGAAATATAAATTGTTGGTTAGGTGAATATAGATGTGGTTGGAGATTATTATCTATATTTCAATTGATCATATCATAAGATATGTTAGAAAGTTATAGGTGATAGACTATAACTTTAACCAAAATTTGAATGTAGTGGACTAAGATTTATAATTATAATTTAGAGGCAATAAATGATTTCTTTATCCTAAAGTACAACTAGGAGAAGTTGTATCTTCTAAATTAAAATGGATAACTATAAGAGTTAGGATAAAAAATTAAATACCGAATGAATTAAGAGTGTTAGGTAAACTAACAGTGTCTCTTAATAAGCCAAGAAATGTAGCTATTACGAAGACAACGTCGAAAATGCATGTGGAATGCAAGTAAGAGACATTAATTCATAATTAAAGATCAAAATGAAGATAGCTTCGAGCTGTACTATTAATGAAAAAGGTTATCATGACAAACCTGTTGGAAAAAGCGTGACCAGAATTACTATATTTAGATTTTTGTTTTTTTGGGTAAGTGGAGTTGTTACAAATGGTATCAGAGCCCATGTTAAAACTTTGGGGTTATGGGTCACAACAGAGGGAAAATTTTCTGTTGTCAAAATTATTTTAAATTTTTTATTTATGATTGCTAATTTATAGATAGAAACATTAATGCAAGAATCAGTGTAGAAAAAGCACAATTGCTGTTATGATAAATAGAGAAAATTTGTAAGTAGAACTGGGAAGGGGAGGGGCCCTACCAAATCTTAATACTAAAATACTAAAAATAACATTTCAGAAATAATTAGCTCATTTAAAGACTAACTATTAATGGTTGTTTTTGTATTGAATAAAAGAAGTTGGTAAAGAAATTACCTTTAGGTATAGTTCCAAATGAAACATAACCCAACTCAGAGAGGTCTGAGAGTGGGGAAGAATCTGCTTTAAGAGTAGAAGAAAATGGAGTGGCAAAAAAAATTCTGAAAGTAAATCTCTAGTCCTTAAATAAGAAAAGGAAAGATATGCAGAAACCTGAATCCTAAACAAGATTACTTCCAGGTATATGAATACGGAAGAAATCTGAAAATAATAATTGTGGGTTGCCAATGGCAAGGTAAAGTTACACTTTGGTGAAAGAAGCCAAAGGTATGAGCTAACGTAGTACAACTCACTATAGAAGAAATTGCGATGAAGTCCACACAAATTCTTATATATTTACCTTACATTAGGGGAGAAAAGGCCAAATTACAGTGAATTTTTAACTGAACAAACCACATTTAAAAAGACATAATTGAAAGTGACAATTCTAAACAACTATTAGAAAAAAACACGACTGTGTACCAGCCATAAAAAGACTGGATCACTGAACTGAAAATATAGCGGAAGAAATTAAATTATGAGAAACATAAATTAATATATCTAGTAATGTTATGCAATTGAAATGCATATAATTCCACTAAAGAAAACTAGAGGAGGGGTCCTCTATTCTTTAGTCACTCCATTTGAACAACGACAAAAGGAATTTAAAAAATGAACATGAAGGCCAAGCCCTAAGTCATTCAAAATTCGTGACAACTGTGAATTGATCAGCACCATTGAAGTGGAGGGAGATCCACCCTAAATGTGCCCTAGAAGGTACGCAACCGTGTGACAATCAGGTGAGAGGGAAGGACCATTAAATTTGTTGAATTTTCAAAAGCGATAAGAAATAAATGTCAAGTGGTGAACATCTCGTCAACCATAAATCATGCAGATCTCAAATCTGAAATGCAAGTATTAATACCAACTTTCCTGGTCAAATCGTAGGAAAGGAATTAAATTATATGTTTATCATATTGCATGTAAGTAATTCAACTTTTGTAAAGTCATATGGATACCCTACGTTTAAATTAAATGAAAATTTGTAACTACACATATATCCAAATTTATCATAAGTATAAATGTGAGTATGTAAATACACGTAAGGTATGACCATTAATAACTCTACTGTGTGTGAAACTGGTATCTGGATTAGGATGACATATAAACATCAAATATAGCATAAAAATTTCAAGGAGTGGTAAAGTATATGACTCCATGGGAAGTCATAAATTATTGAGAACATATTTCTATTATATGGTTTGAATACATTAAGGTGTTTATTAAAATATATTTATATTCGAACATGTGAATATATATATGTTAATATATGAAATGGGTGTAAATATATATAAATTTGAGTATGAAATGGGTGTAAATATATATAAAATTGGGTGGGATACGATATATTTATATGTATTCGAATACCTTATTCTAGAGGTATGGAATATAGAAAAACAAAACGGTATGTTAAATTATGGTAAAAATGATAATTAATATATTGGTGCCTATAACCTTTAAATTTTATTAGGGTATGGAAATAGAAATTGTTGGTTAGGTGAATATAGATGTGGTTGGGGATTAGTATCTATATTTTAATTAATCATATCATGAGATATGTTAGAAATTTATAGGTGATGAACTATAAATTTAACCAAAATTTGAATGTAGTGGGCTAAGAATTATAATTATAATTTAGAGGCAATAAATGATTTCTTTATCTTAAAGTACAACTAGGAGAATTTGTATCTTCTAAATTAAAATGGATAGGCATAAGAGTTAGGATAAAAATTTAAATACAGGATGTATTACGAGTGTTAGGTAAACTAAGAGGATCTCTTAATAAGCCAAGCAATGTAGCTATAAAGAAGAAAACGTTGAAAATGCATGTGGAATCAAGTAAGAGACATTAATTCAAAATTAAAGATCAAAATGAAGATAGCTTCCATCTATTTTATTAATGAAAAACGTTCTCATGATGAACCTGTTGGAAAAACGTGACCAAAAGTACTATATTTAGAATATTTTTTTTTGGGTAAGTGGAGTTGTTAAACGCAACAAGTTGAGACCCAACATCAGAAGGAAAGAAAGGTACAAGATAAAATATTATTCTTCGAATCAACAAGTGATTTTTATGAGATATTTTGGGGAAATTTTCTTGGGGAGCTCTACAATGGGCTACGAAGAATTCAAGTAAAAACGAAAACTAGGGAATCAAGTATATATCGTCGTGACTAGACACACGCAGATCTGACAGCCTTACACATGTTGGATACTGATCTAATGCGAGCAGTAAAATTTTTGTTACAATCTATGGTGGACGGGTACATAGTAGAGTTTGCAACTGAAATTCATTAATCCTTTTCTAAAGAGGAAGCTATATTCAAGTCTGGGTTGCGAGGAAAGTTGTTGAAAGAGATCCCCCTGTGGATCAAGGCCCTGATGGTTGAAGAGGGATTTTTGGCTCTCCAAAGTCCTGCTATGGAAGCTTAAACAACTAGTACTAGGGGAAGGACCTAAGGGAGAAATAATATGGAAAGTGGAAGAAGGAAACTATTGAGATGGACAAAGGAAGTTATAAGAATTCAAGATAGCTAAGAGGATATCGGAGGGCACAAATAGGTGAGAAGTGGTAGGAGAGGGAAATAAAAAATTTTGAAAAGTTGAACGAGAATGCACACTAAAAAGGAGAGGCGTTGTATTTTCCAGTGGAGGAAGAAGTTGCAAGAGGGCCCATAGGAATAGAGGGGTCCATTGAAGGGGTTAGACAGGTTCATAGGAGCCCATCTTGATCGAAGAAAGGAAAGATATACAATATACAATGGAGAGGAGGACATAAGCCCCGAGAATGATTCAGATGGTGAACTACATGTTGCGATGAAACGATTGTTTCAAGAAACACTGACAACCTCGATTCAAGGTAATCCTATTCCCAAAATTCCAAGTAAATTTTTTCCTAACCTTCCCCTGCTACTCTATCACCTCCCCCAATAATTTTTTGATAAAGTTGCTAAGATCGAGTAAAATACATAGTATTCGGTCTAAAGTGAAAATAAATATTAGCGATAGTATTAGAAAAAGAATTTCTCAATGAGGAACTAAAGGATTTGTACTACTTCCACATATACAGACAAAAATGGCAAGATCGTTCACCAGATATCCTGAGTTTTTAGGAAAAGGGAACATTGATGTTGAATAGCACTGGTACTTGTGGGAGGCAATCTAGAGGGCTTGCCAAACACCTGACTATGTTAAGTTAATTGAGTTCTAGACTATGCTTCGAGAGAGAGTGCCACGATGGTTTATCAAATGGTAAAAATTACATCCAAATCCAACCATAGATGATGTAAACAGGGAATTTGTGCAAGAATTTAAATTGCCACAAACCAACCATCAAGGGTTATTAGAACCCCGAGAAATCAAGTAGCGAAAAGGAGAGACTACTTGGGAGTTAATGAGAAGATTCAAGGATGTTATTGGTAAATAGAGTTATCCCATGGACCCAAATCATCAGTGTGATTGGTTTATCAAGGCTCTCCTACCTCTTAACATAACACCATTGATGCAGCAGAAGATTGACATGCTCCAAGACGACTTAGAAAAATAAATGTGAATTCAAGCGATGACAGGATATCTGTAAGAATTCAGAGGAGATGTAACAACCCAGGATCCTTCCCTGTTGGGGCTGCAACTTCAAATTGCAAGTTTAATGGAGAAACTTAAGGACATACAACCATATCTCCCAATGCAATTGAATGTGTGGCGCACACATTATTTACTGGAGGGACATTTAGTCTCATAATGTCCTAGGTTGCAGTGAACAACAATTGGGTCATCATCCACAGGACCCAAAATACGACCACTGGCTGGAGAAGTTTCACAAGTAAATACACAAGGTCTGTACCCTGGTCATACACACTTCCATGGATTTTCAAACCTACAAAATACAACTTCAAATGAATACTATGAAATTTGTAAGGGAGTTGGCCATCCACCTCGCATATGCCCCATTCTAAAAAAGTACTCTAATGTCCCAAAAAAATTTTACTGTGAGTTTTGTTGCTCAACAACACACCAGACAGACCAATGTAGAGAATTGGATGCACGAGCTGATAGACTGGAAAAAACATCTTACAGAGTAAATGGGGCTCCTTGAGGGTGAGGAGTGCCAAGAATAAGGGGGGAAGGATGGGAGGAAGAAGACCATTAAGATGTTATAATTGTGATTAGGAGGGACATGTTGTGAGGTAATGCCCGCTACCTAGAAGGCCATGGTTCTCTCAGTGAAGATTAAAAAAACATGTTATGGAGGACTTCCTTGAGTTAATAAAAATATGGGAAGACAGGAACAGACAGAGGGGTGCTAACTTAATTAATTCAAAACCAAGAATTTATGAGACACAACTATTACCAAGTGTAGCCATAATAACAAGAGGAGGAAATAAGTCAGGAGGAGACACAGGAACGTTAGAGCCACTGAAGCTGATAAAGCCTATATCACCAAATCAATCTTATAACTATGAGCAACAAAACCAATTTTTCAAGGAAGCAGTGGATACCTTCTCAAAACTAAGCTCACACAAAGACTTTCAACAGGTATAACCAATAAAGGAAGCATAAAATACCGCAACAACAGTTCATACTATAGAAGAATGGTCCAGGTTATTCATGAATATTATAAATGATGAAAAAATGTTGGATATGTTAAAACTGAATTTGGAGACAGTTCTTAAGGATGGATTGGAGCAAGTCAACCCAATCACTACCAATATTCTAGAAAGGTATGTACGAAGGGTTAAAAGAAATAAAAGACACACAGGGAGGGAATTCAAAAAAAATGCACAGGTTGTGGGTTTTCAAATAATGGATACAATGTTGGACTTAGGTTCAGATGTCAATATACTCTTGAGGAAGACTTGGGAGGCACTGGGAAAGTCCAAGTTAGCATTCGCCCCCATATAATTTCATATGGAAAACCAATATTGTATTATACTAGTTAGGAGACTAGAAGATGCTGAGGTCGATGTTGTGGGGGTAAAAACCTATGCTGATTTTGATGTGATAGATATTATGGGTGATAAAGAGCCACATCCAACACTGTTAGGGATAGTATGGGCATTTGAGAATTATGCAGTCATTGACTTGAAGAAGGAGTTGATGATATTTGAAGATGGAGAGGTTAGGGTGATTTAGCCATTGGATCCTTACCAAGGTCTTAGGTTCACAAAATCAATTGATACCAGAGAATATTCTGGACTCCTGGATCAATTATACCAGATGACAACGGGAAAAAAATAGGACTACATTAATCCGACAATAGAAGGGTCAGTAAGTTGGTGAAGTGTCCAGAGCTTTGAGGTGGGGTCTAAGGTTGCATGGGATGGATGAAAACAGGGAGGATACGAAATCAATATCATAATGTGGGCTGTGATTCGAGGAGTTAACTAGATTGGGACAAAGGTAAGAGGTTAGCCTACTCTTACTAATATGGAAGCCATTAGCACATTTATCAATAAAGTAGATGATTTTATCCTTGATGAAAATAAAATTTTGTTAATGAATGTGACATTGCAGGAAACCTCTATGAGGTGGTGGAAAAATCACTGCAACCACCTCAGGAGATGGGAAGATGTGGTGAAGTATTTAAGGAATACGTTCCGAGCATATGCAGGACCGCAACTAGAAGTGAGGTACAAGGAAACTTCAAATCCCAGAGCACACATAAAAGACATCGAGGATTGGTGGGCACTTGAAGGGTATCCCAAGAACTTGTGGGTCAATAAATTTGTGTACTCCTTGGGCACAATCCTGGAAGAATGGTATATCAATGAAGAGAAAAAGAGACAGACAAGTAATTGGGAGTTACTATCGAACAAGTTTGTAAAAATATTTTTGTTTAAGGAGGACGCTCAAAATTTAAAGGATGCTTTGCATGCCATGAAAAGGATCCTATCTACAATAGGGCCAATGGAGGCATTGGATTGAACCACTTTAAACAAAATGTCTAAATCAAATTACCGATAAGTAGTGGCCCATAGCAAGATAGATCATGAGATAGATGATGATGACTTAAAGAACCTAAGACACTTTTCGTTTGAAGAGAGGGAAGAGGAGAGAGAAATAAAATATGAACCTATTATAGAGGGACTCCACATAGTACCACTCAATATTAAAAAATGTAATATTGGAAGTAGTAAGAAGCAAAAATTAGCTTCCATTGGAGATTACTAGGGCGAAGAAATAACAAAAGAATATTTTTTTTATTTTTTAGCGGAATATGAAGATTTGTTTCCTTCTTCTGTTGCACAATTTAAAGGTATAAAACAATATTTTGGGGAGATGCTCATAATGCTTAAATGATATTCCATAACGATGAAGCACAAACCATACCGATTAAATCCCAGGGTAAAAGAAAAAGTAAAGAAGGAGGTTTAAAAAATTCTAGAGGTGGGGCTGATATTTCTACTTGAGGAAGCAAATTGGGTTAGTACCATTCTTATCCACAATAAAAAGGATAAATTAGAAATGAGAGTATGTGTTGACTACTGTAGTTTTAATATTGCATGCGTGCATGATCCTTTTCCCACACCTTTCAGTGATGAGGTTTTGGACAACATAGCAGGGAATGAAGCTTTTTATTTCACCGATGGATTCTCTGGGTACCACTAGGTCAAAATAGATGAGGAAGAAAAAAATAAAACCACATTTACAACTGAATGGGGATCTTACTCTGATAACATGTGATGCCTTTTGGACTGAAGAATGCATCGGTACTATTATCAAGGATCGTTATAGCAACATTCAAAGAAAAAATCCACATGTTTTTGAAAGTTTATATGGATGATTGGACTGTATAAAGTTTGTTGAAAAAGCATGAAAGTATATTATGCATAGTGTTATATCGATGCAGGCAATTACAAATCTATTTAAATGTAAATAAATGCATCTTCGCAGTTCCTTTTGGAACATTGTTGGTCCATATCACATGCAAAGATGGAGTATGTGTAGATCCTGCTAAAGTTGCAGAAATCGTCAATATGTTCCCCCCAGAAAATGTTAAGCAACTAAGATCCACACTAGGGCATATAGGCTACTATAGAAGGTTTATCCACAACTATGCCCGCATTACATCCCCTTTAGAGAAGTTACTAAATAAAAATGAATAGTTCACCTAGACTGAGGAGTGTAACGAAGCGCTAGAAATACTAAATGAAAAGCTAGCAAGTGCACCTATATTGATATACCCTAACTCAGAAAAAAAATTTCATGTGCACATTGATGCTTCTGGCATTGCATTGGAAGCAGTTGTAGCGCAACCTGGGGAGACAAATATAGATCATATGATATACTTTGCCAATAGGAAATTGTTAACTATAGAGAAAACATATACACCTACAGAAAGGGAAGCACTTGCAATGGTCTACTCGCTACAAAAGTTCTGCCACTATCTGTTAGGGGGCCCATTAAAATTCTTCATAGATCATTCATCACTTAAATATATGGTAAATAAATCGGTGCTAAAAGGAAGAAATTGTAGATGGTTACTACTATTCCAAGAATTCACATTTGAGGTAATAGTTAAAATAGGAAAGCTGAATTTAGGACCAAACCATTTTTCAAGGCTTGAATCAGGAGAAAATGGAGGAATAATAGATAATTAGTTACCATATGCACATTTTTTTCTCTTGGAATCTATACTAGACTATCTGGAGCAAATAGAAATATTCCTAGTTAGGGGGAAATGTCTAGAAGAGTATACAATAGTCGAAAGAAAATACTTAGTAGTCAGAGCAGCAAATTATCAACTCATTGCGGGCCAACTATACAATATGGGGTTGTATCAAGTAATAAGAATGTGCATATTGGATCACGAGTGACCAGAGATCCTATGGGAATGTAATAATGGAGTTGCGGGAGGACATGTTGGGGGGAAATGAACCGCAAGGAAAATCATACAAGCAGGATTATGGTGGTCCACTCTACACAAGATTAAAAGGAATATGTAAAAAAATGTGATGTATGTCAGAGGATTGGAAAACCTTCACATAGGGATGAGATATCATTACAACCTGTAAGAGAAATATAAGCATTTGAGAAATGGGCAATTGACTTCATTGGACCCATAGCTCCAGTTTCGCGATACTCACAAGCAAGATATATCATAACTACAATAGAATACCTAACCAGATGGGCTCAAGCCATTCCAGTGAATGACTATACCGCTGAATCTGCAACCATATTTATCTTTTAAAACATCATCACCAGATTCAGATGCCTGAGGATTTTGACAAGAGATCAAGTAACACACTTCATTAATGCCACAATCCAATCGTTGCTGCAAAAAATTATGATACAACATGATAAAAGAAGCCCGTACCACCGACAGGAAAATGGGATTGTAGAATCATTTAATAAAATCTTAGTGAAGGGTCTGAAAAAGGTATGTTGTGCAAATCGAGATGACTGGGATGAGAGGATCCAAACTACCTTATGGGCATATAGAACCCATGTTAAGGGATTGCATAATCAGACATTGTTCCAGCTAGTGTATGGAAAACAAGCAATTGTACCTGCATAATTTATTGTCCCCAATATCTTTATCACAACAACAACCCAAATGAATGAAGAAGAGTCGGTGGAAAAGTGGTTAAAATATCTTCAAGAACTAGAAGAATTGAGATTCATTGCAGATTTCCATCAATCAGTTCAAAAGAAACGCTAGAAGTCTTGGCATGATCGCCACATAAAGAAAAAAAATGTTCACCATTGGACATTAGGGGAATTTTGAGGTCTAAAATGGGCCTCCTAAGGAAATTATAAAATAATAGTGGAAATAATAAAATAATATTTGATTACATCATCAAATTTAAGAGGGAAAAAGGAAAAAACTACTTTTCCAACTCATATTTTCAACTTATCTCCCAAAATTTTTACTCAAAATTCGAGTAGGATTACTCGTTGGATGCAAAATTTAATTCCTCATCCAAGGAGTACACATGTTGCATACTTTCAATGTACCCTGCTATATGAAAAATGAGAAATACATGAAAAATGTGATTACAATCACATTTTTTAATGTATTTCTCATTTTTCATGTAGCAGGGTCCATCGAAAGTATGCAACATGGGTACTCCTTAGATGAGGAATTAAATTTTGAATCCAACAAGTACTCCTGCTCGAAATTTTAGTATAAAATTTGGGAGCTAAGTTGAAAATATGAGTTAAAAAAGTAGTTTTATTATTTTATTACTATTTAATCTTTTTACCCTTTTAATTAAAAATGGTGAATCATCCCCCATGGTTGACATCATCATCTTGAATCCTATTGGTTATTATAAAGTTTATTTTGGTTGTAAATTTTTCTCAGGAGCCCATTTTAGACCTCAAAATTCCCCTAATGAGGCCACGTCCTACTATACGATAGAAAATTCCAAAAATTACCAGGAAAACTACAAATGCACTGGTTGGGACTGTTCTATGTTACAAATATCTGAGATTGAAGAGCTATTAAGCTCGCATAGCTAGATGATATAGTATTACCTCGTTGGGTCAATGGCACATGCCTGAAACCATTCCATGAATGATCTCTTTGAATTTTATTTAGAATAAATTCTCGCACTCGAGAGAAGTCTATAGGTTAGGTACATCATTTCCATAGGAATAATAGAAAATAAGCCATAAAATAATGTCTTAGTTGTGAATAATACTCCACTATACAGTTGCAGAATGGATACTATTCCGCAACCAATTGTGGTCTAGGGGAATATCGTATGACTTATGGCGTCTCCTATCATTTTACCATAATTATCCATCATGTAGGTGTCAGTCCATAGTTTCAGTTAAAGTTTGGAGATATTTTCTGTAATTAGAAACATCATTCCATAATAAAGTTCCCACATTAATCCATAATAATTTCCAATCATGTTCGTTCAATTTCCAAGGCTACCATTAGCAGAGTCAGAGTCCACCTCACCAAATTTAACTTCCCACACGATTGTATCCATGAAGGGAACTTGAAAAATAATTAGTTATTCAGTCTCATCAACTTCCATCGTGTCGAAACTAATACTTATTATGTATGGATGAAGAAAAAACCAGAGTGTGAAGAAGCAGAGCATTGGAGAAGAACAAAGTTTCCATAATGATTAGAAACAACACACTAGCAAAGCACCCAACATACAGACTACCAATAAAAATGGTTTATCAGAGAAAAATTAGCTTGAAAAACGCAGTTGGATCAGTGGTGGAGAAATAACTCGACCAAAGGATCTAGAAGCTAGAGTCAATCACATGAAAGTATGATAATGCAATTCTAATCGACATTGATTTTATTGATTCATTTCAGTTCCCTGTGCTCAAGAGGAAGGTATACATAGATAATTATCTCAAGGAAAATGGTAGTGAAGAAGCTCAAGTTCATCAAGATTTCCAGGGAATTCAAAGATCGACAATCTTACATTTGTGGATCCTACATGTTTTTGGTACAAAGGGAACAACGATGTAATGCAAAAAATTGCTGCTTAGCAGGATTCATAACGACTCCCTATGGCTTTGCAGTGAAATAAATATTCACATAGATGACATCCACCATCTCACTGGAATTTCGGTGACAAGGAATGATGTGGCTACAACAGTCCAGAACACGTCTAAGAGAGCAAAGAAAGTCAGGGAGAAGGACTACTATAGAAAATATGACACCAAAAGAGGGGAAAAGGGAGAAAATATAGACATGATAAACATTCCCAACATCAAATTCACATGTTATTTCATCTGGGGAAGACAATGAGACACTACAAAAAGTGAGAATGCACACTGGGCACCATATCGGTTGTAGAGCACTGTGTGCAAGGAGTGCAACTCAATTGTTGCAAGTTCCTACATGAAGAAATCTCTAAATATTGTGAAGACAACTTTCGAAGAGTTACTGAATTCATCTATGGGTACCTTATAATGGAATTAGCAATGTGAAGTGGTGTCCGCCGAGAAAGAGTCGCTTGCATAAGTAACTGAAGAGCAGTTGTTAGCACTCAGATACACACCTTGGAGAGCCTCTGGAGATCATGGAAGTAAGGAAATTAATGAAGAAGAATTTTTAGAATGGTATAGAAAAATTATAGATGTTATTAATGCGTAGGAAAGAATCCCAAGAGTATTTTTGGATGAATACTCAAAACAGATATGTTTTGGGGCTTCCCATGACAACACATGGCTTAGACCTCAGTGCGTAGGAGCAGGTACATTTAAGAAGAGGCTGCAGAAGTTCCAACTGACAGAAGAGGCCTTCCATGCTGAAGTCATGTCAGGCTAGGTATAGCATGAGAATTTCTTGAAAACAAACATGTATAGTCTTTTGATGCTATGGTTCCTCAGCCACTTCTAGGGGAAAAAAGGCAGATACAGTGAAACGAAACTCACAGACAAAACTCCAACCAGTACTGAGAAGATGAGGACAAGAATGCAATAATTCAACAGGACAATAGTAATCCTTGGAGCCACAATTACTTTATTCCCTTATTTTAATGAATTTCAAGCTTTGGGTACGTTTTCACCCATGATTACGACCCCTATTTTTGCCACTCTTCCCCTCATAACTATTCACTCCTAGTCTCAGCTAACACTCATTCCCCCTCGCAAAACAAAAGCGACTAAACCTCCCATCATAGGTCCTAAAGGAAAGAGGGCAAAAATAATAAATTTAACCCAGGTTGTGGATTTAACAGAAGAAGAGCTAGCAATCCAAATGAATACAAGTATCCCTATTACACAATAACAAGAGAAAATCACCCAAACCCCCTCCACTCTTCTACAAGACACCCTAACATTGTCCCCAAACACCCTAGCTTCATCTTCGAATACTTTAGTTTCATCTCCGCATACATACCATAACTCTAAAGACCCTTCACTCCACACTGCATCCACTTCCTCAACCATTTCCGACGCTATACCCACAAGCACGATTAGTGTGATTGATACCGAGTTACAAGTTAACTCAGCAACCTTACAAGTAACTATAGTTAACAAAACCATGGTAGAGCCGAGAATGTTTTTAAACTTACTTATTCAAGCATACCTTCCAATAGTTGAAGTTGCGTCAAAAGAAACCCCATTCTCAGAATTCCAACAGTTACTACTAGCACTACGTCCATTTATTTCCATCCCTCCATCCACCCACATTTTAAATCCAAGCCCAAAAAAATAAGCACTATTGAATCAACCTATTTCACCGCAAGGACAGTCCGAGTGATCTATCGCCATCAGCCAACTGCTCAGGTAAAGGCATCTGATTCCCAAAGAAATAAGCAGCGGAAACCTCCAGGGCTGGAAGAAAAATAAAATACATTCAGACAACAAAACAGTAGGGAGAATCACTGCATAATGATCTAGTTTAAAGGAATGAGAAACAATAACAATAGATACAAGTTCTTACTGAAGAGCGTAATCATCCACAATAGTAAAGAAACAATTTGAGGCAACAACTCGACCATATCACAGAGAAATTTCAAAAATTGTGGCTGATAGTAGCAGATATAGTAGAAGCTACACCTAAAGATATGTAGGTGTGTGATATAATAGAAAGCTTTCTCCACATCCAAGTGGCATGCAGGGACCTCAATAATACAAATTGAGAACTCCGATAGACTCTGTCAACCAAACTAGATTTTCTAGACCTAGCAATGGTTTACGTAGACAAGATAAATCAAAGAAGGAACGATATGAATCACCTGAAGGAGGCCCTGGGGAGTACAATAACCGAGGTCTATACATTGTTGGAACATTTCCATGAATTTTCAAGTTCATTAGCTATGAAATATCAACCAATCTCTGAGAAAATTCACCAACTATTTGTGATATAAGAGGAAATACTAACCCAACCACCTGAAAGTAGTTATATGACGAAGCTATTTCCCCGCAGATACAAATTCATACAATTGAGGAAGACTCTACTAAGACCAAGCATCTCTTATGGGACCTCAGGCCATCTGTTAAATAAAAGGAAGAATCAATCCAGCAACTGGTCACTGAGTCAGAGCCACGATGGGACTCAACCTTCTCAAACTTGCCACAACCGATCAACGCTATTGATACTGAAAAAGTAGTGAACACCACAGATGCAATTATGAATACTTGGCATGATGCTATTATTGTTTTCCACAATTTCAAGATAGAATAAATAAAGAAGGTCCCGGAGTTGGGGCCTTTGTTTGAAGAACAAAGGTCGAAATAGGTGCAGGAAGAATAGGGAACATGAGAGTAGGATCAACAGAAAGAGACAGCAGAATACCACATGGAAACCTCACCATCTGATTTTTTTTTTTACTTGGGCGAGTCAAAAACTTGTGGTCAAGGCCTATTGGGGCCTTTCTTTTGAGAATAATTTTGGGAGTTGCAAAATAGTAGTTACGAAGGTAGCGAGTTGCAGATAGCTACAGTGAAGGTGAAAAGTTGCAGATATTCATTGGGCAGGTAGTGGGTTGCGGATGGAAACTTGCACAATTGGTAAGAGTAATTGAGAGTGAACATGGAGAAGACCTTGAGTGGGAGACATAAAATTGGAACAGAATGAGGAACAACGGAGCATGGAAAAGAAGCTAAGTGAAAAATAAGAAAGGATTGGAATTGTGGAAGGAGGAGGCTAGATAAGGAAGAAGACAAGCAGTCACAGAGGAGGATAAGAGAGAGAGGGGTAGCAGATCAGTCTAGTCTTGTGTTCTGTGTTCCATGAATAGATCTCTATGGAGACTCTGATATCTGATGTAATGCACTGTGGTAGAAGTTTATATATATATATATATATTGTGGTCGTTGTTGTGTTAAAATGGATGTGTTCTTATGTTTGGAATTATAGAGGACTAATTTAAATTTTTATGATAGTGCATCTTGATGTATCTAATGAGATTTCTCTCTTCTTTGAGTAATGTGTAATAAGAATAGTTTATGCATGGGTATAGTGTAATTTCATTAGATAATAGATGATAATATGGATACCGACACTATGGTTATATTTCTCTTATCATAGTATGGTCAAGACATGGCTCGGGTGAGACTCCTTGATCTACCTTGAGCAAGGTGAAAATGTCGGCGTTGTCCTAAATTATAGCGGGACCTTATTTTCCTCTGAGCCTGAACCTGGGTCTTGCCTAGAAGTCATTCTTTTGCCAACATGAAGTCAGAGCAAACTTCATTAATTAAGTTGAATTATATGTTGTACCACTTTATATTTCAGGAATTGTTTTGGGAAGTCCTTACCTATATGATTGAAAAGGCCTCATCTATCACCATGAAAATAAGTACCACTTGTTCAAAAAGGGTGTGGAATATATTGTGAGAGGTCATCCTAAGAAACTAAATATTTCATTAGTTAAGGCAGGGAAAAAGAAAATACTAGTGAATTCAAGCAACAATTTTGTTCTTCTTATGATGAAACCAAAGAATGATTTTGATTATGAAGCATTTCAAGGTTGTGATCGAAAGTTGAAATTTGATTGAATTGGTTAATCAAAATAATGAGATGTTTCAGGAGCCAAAGGGATTACCTCCCAAGAGGGAAATCCAACATGAATTACAGTTGCAGCAAGATTGCCATCTTCCTAACATTTGCATTTATAGGATGTCGATGATGAAGATCAAAGTAATAAAATCAAAAAGAAAATTCAAGAGTTGTTGGAAAAAGGGATCATCTGACCAAGTACTTCGCCATGCGAGTCACCTATTGTGTTGGTTCCAAAGAAGAATAGAGCATGGTGCATGTGCGTATATTTCCATGCATTGAAAAAAATTACAGTAAAGAACTGTTATCCACTTCCTAGAATAGATGGTTTACTTGATCAATTGAAAGATGCAAACTATTTTACTAAGTTGGACTTAAGGAGTGGATACCATCAAATTATAATTGCTGAAGGTGACATTTGGAAGACAACATTCAAAACAAAGCAAGGTTTGTTTCAATGGTTTGTTATTCCTTTTGGTTTATGTAATGCTCGTGCTACCTTCATCTGTGTGATAAATGATGTTTTAAGGCCATTTCTTGGTGAGTTTTTCATGTATGTATGAAAATTACTTGATGTCTTAAGGAAAGAACAATTGTTTTTGAAGATTTAAAAATGTGAGTTTGCTAAAAATTCCTTGGTGTACATGGGGCATATTTTTGGAGGATGTGAGTTGAGAATAGACCCCTCTAAGGTTGAGGTCATTGTGGATTGGCCAACGCCCAAGATAGTCACTGAAGTAAGTATTTTCTTAGGAGCAACCCAATATTGGAGCAATTTTATTGCTAAATTCTATTCTAACGTAACTCCTTTAAATGCATTGACTAGTGTGAAAAATGTCTTTCAGTGGGGAGGAAAGAAACAAAAAGAATTCGATACTTAGAAAGAGAAGATCAATTCAGTCTGAGTACTTGAATTACCAGACTTGATACAACCCTTTGAGATTCAAATTGATGCAAACAACTATGACATGGGCACAATCCTTATGCAACATGGTAAGCCTATTTCATTTCATTCAGAAACTTTCAATGGTGTAGTGATTAACTATCTTACTTATAACAAGGATATTTATGCATTGGTTCAAAGTGTGAAAAAGTAGATACACTACTTGACGAGAAAGGAAACCATCATATGCACTGACCACCAACCATTGCAATACTTGCAATCACAAACTAAGTTGTAGAAGTCAAGTCACTTTCGATCGATGGGTTTCCTACAACAATTCCACTTGTTCACTGGGTATAAGAAAGGTATATAAAACAAGGTTTCTGATATGGTTTCCAGGCTCATTGTTAGTGCAGCTACTTCACTCAAGAACAATTTTGTTTTTCATGAAAGTTATGTTGAGAAATATACATTTGATATTGAATTTCAAGATGTTTATGAAAGCTTGAGTCAAGGAAACCAAGTAGAGGAATTGGCTTAACATGTAAATAATAACATGTTGTATCATTTGGGATATATTTGTATTCCATATGGGGATAGAGTGAATGTCATAAGGGAAGCACATACTTCTATTATTGCTGTACATTTCAGTGTAAGAAAAATAGTGGCACATCTTCAGAGGTATTGTTATTGGCCTTGTATGTTTGAAACTGTGTCACATTTCATTAAAGTTTGATAATTATGTGTAGTCAGTAAGCCTAGCAATAGGAATATAGTATTGTTCACACCACTTCTTGTACCTTCACGCCCATGGGAGAGTGTTTCTATGGATTTTGTAGGATGTATTCCATTGTCAAAAGGAGGACATGATTATTTGTGTGTAGTTGTGGATAGGTTCAGCAAGATGCGTATATTAATGCCATGTAAAAATAAAATCACAGTTGAACGAATAGCTCACATACTCTTTCAGAAGGTTTGGGTTCATTTTTGTTTTCCCACATCCATTTTTAGTGATTGAGAATCTCGATTTGCTGGGAATTGTTTCTCAAGTTTGTGGGACTTGATGGCCGATACCAAGATGAAGAAGAGTACAACCTTTCATCCATAAACAGATGGTCAAACTGTGGTGGTCAATTGAACATTCATACATCTTATTCGAGAATATTGTAGCAAGCATCCTAAGTTATGGGATGAAAACTTGCACTACATTCAACTTGGTTACAACCATGCAAAACACTCCTCTACACAAACATCGCCATTTGAGGCATGTCTTGGATACTTTCCTAGATTGGAATTGGATTTAATTTTTGGGAAGGATGTTACTATTGATGGCCATAGCGACATATACAAAGCCAATAATTTCATAGAACAAATCCAATTGATACCTCAAACAATTCAAGATCAACTTGAAAAGAGCCAAGGAAAGTACAAAGAAAGGCATGAAAAGCATCGTGTAGATCACAAGTTCCAAGTTGGTTATGAAGTTTGGCTTCACATTAGAAATGAGAGGCTTCAAGGGGAAGGTAAAAAAATAAAATCAATCCGTTATGATCCTTCCATAATTTTGGAAAATATCGGTGAAAATGCCTTCAAGTTAAATTTTCGTTCACACATGCAAATTTACTTTGTTGTTAATGTTGTGAACTTGAGGTTATATGAGCTTCCTTTGATTTAAGATCAAGGAGAATAGGTTCATATTCCTTCTATTGAATATTTTTCTCCAGAATACGTTCATGAGATTCAAGAAGACACAATTCTTGATAGAAGAACAACAACATTGAAACAAGGGAGTGTAGACTACCTTCGTGTGGGGCTCAAAGGCACAAATCCAAGCAAGGCCAAATGGATTGATATTGGAAAGGTGAGGAACCTATTCCCTCATCTATTGAAAAAATAAAAATGAACTTTTGGGGTCCAAAATCTTCCAGTGGGGAGGAATGACCGGGTGCTCAAAATTACGCTAAAAAATGAAATTTTTCGGAATGGTGTGGATCTTGAATGAACACATAGATCTCATCGTTTTGAATTTGGCGTAACTTGCTTCACAGAAAACCGACACCGTATGCTCCCAGAAACGCGTTTTGTCCACATTTTCAAACATGTATTTTTTTAAAAAAAATGCAGAACAACCTAGTCAACAGTTCGTACAGCTGACTAGGTGTGCATAGTGGTAGGTTGACTCAGTCAATGGAATTTATTCGTTGAATCATATTGTGCCAAGTGGCATGTTGGTATTGGTTGTTGTGGCGAGTTTTTGATTGGTTGTTTTGGTGGCCAGCGATAGGCTACCATGTGGCCTAGCCAAGGGCCGCCACATGGTACACTCGGGGCCACCAAAATTATGTTAAGGGTTAAACCTCACCCCGTAGGGGTCGAACACAAGACCTCACTGCCACAATCCAAAAATATTTTCATTGTGCCCCACGTTGTGTTCCTTACCATACATCAGACTCTATTTTGTTTTATTTTCATATGTAACACACAATGGGGGGAGGGTGTTAGGGTCTAGCCCCAGCCACAGTCATCGCTGAAGGTGGGACCATGGGCGGGATGCTAGTCCCCCCCCCCCCCCTCCCCCCAACACTCCTTAACCTAACTAAAACCACACACTCCCCCCAATCCGTCAACACAAAGCCCACAATTAATGCCAAGTCCTACGTTATCTAGCCGTGTGGGTTTATTATATATAAAATCATTAACCATATCATGATATGGTTTAAATCTAGATTTAAGGCCTTATTGGGAACGAAGTGCTCCGACAATTTCTCTTGGTTTTTGGTGAAATTAATGGGCCGCTAATGATTCCAAAAGATTTGTAGGATGGTGCCATATTTTAGGAAAAATGTGGAGCTTAATAGTGTAGAAATTGGGAAGTAATAACCAAGTCAATTTTTGACCAAATTCGCGCGTAAAGAGGATACACAGAGTTTCTGCATTCTAGGATAATGAAACAAAGTTTCGTATCCGCTTGAGCATTGTAAACATATGTAATCACACTTTTGAGCATAATAGAAGAGGGCCAACCCATTGGAAGTTGAACCAAGGAGACGTAGCCTAGGCAAGGTGAACTCCTTCATCATGTGCTATTGTGTTACTGTTTATGGCGATGCTCATGTCTATTAGATGTTATTGTTCAATTTTTTATTTATGTTAATTTTCTCATGAAATTCACATAAAAACTCATGTTAAAATTGAAATTAACCTCATAATCCTCAAGCACTTTGTTTATATTTTGAATTGGATCTGAGCACAACAAAAATAATATTTTAATTTAGATCATAATCTCTTAGGGTGTATTCTATTATGGTCTCCTTTCTCTATCTCCTTCGTCATGCCTTTCATGACATACTAGATTACCTCGAGAATCGCATTCCACCCATGAAAAGACGACATCAATCCGAAAGCCCTATTCTAAAATTTTATGTAACAAATTATTAGGGATGGAAATAGATTGGATTGAGTATCTAACTAAAGGATTACTTAGTTCCAAAGGCTAAGGTCTAGGACCGAGGCTCGATACTACAAAATGCGTAGTTTAGGTGGTCGGTGGTCGATGATCATGGCGTGCTGAGGACTCAAGGACTCAGCCGGGAGGATTGAGCCTGAGACCGTGAAATGCCAGTTTTTGGAAGCCTAGGAAGAGGGCAGATTGAGGGACTCAAAGGCTTAATTTGAAGGCTTGAGGATTGATACTACACATCAGCAGCAATTATGAAGGCCTGGCCTAAGGACTCGTGTAGTTGAGGAATTCAAGAGGTCAATATTGAGGCTTGAAGTTGCCCAATGTGCAGTTTAGATAGGAGAACAAGATAGGAGATTGTGTAGTTGTAGCATTCAAGGCCTCAAGCTTTAGGATTGAGCTTGAATTTTCCATATGCATATTTTTGGAGGGAGAGAAGCCAAGAAATTACATAGTTGAACAATTCAAGAGCTCAAGGTTGGGGCTTGATGCTTGAGGTTGCGTAGTGCACAAAGAAGGTTGGCTGGAGGCAAGGATTGCATAGTTAAGGAACCTGAAGGCTTGCGCCGAGAAATAATACTATGGAGTAAACAACAGGCTCAAGAGACAAGATCAGGGCTTGAGGGTTGAGAGGCAAGGAAGGTTGAGTGAAGTCAAGTTTCCCAAAGAAAATTATTTTCTAGATAAGGCTAAGTGTGGGATTAGTGACGCTCAAGTGAGTATACAAAAAACTAGATCATGATCACATGCTTTGAAGAGTCGATGAAAAAAAAATTATCACTAAAAAAAGAACAAAATGATTCCTTGTATGTGACAAAAATGAAACATACCTCTCCAAGTGTCAGACAAAAGATACACTTTGCAACGAAATTGACAACACCTATGTGATAGTGCATGAAAGTTTTGGAATGAGTGTAAAACATGTCTACATGACTAGCAGAACTCAAAAACACCAAATTTACCCCTTGAAACAATCCAAACCTCCACTCCACATGATAAGTAACACTTCCCATGCTAAAATACAACATTTGATATATAAAGAGAAAAGTGTGAACGACACTTATGACATGTGAATGATGGTGGAAAAACACATGCCAAAACCAAGATAACATGAAAAGACACTAATTAGGATGAAATAAAGTGAATTCAACAATAAAAAACATGAAAAGTTTACACTTACAAAGTGAATACAAACAGAAAAGTGACAGCTAAAACTCACCCTAAACAAAAAGTAAAATCACAACCAAAAGAGAGAGACTATAAATGAAAGCATGCACTAACTTTCCACATAGGTTTACCATTGCACAAACACAGTATTGATGGAATGTACTGTGCTTATACAAGATTTCATAAAATAACACGCTCATGAACTTATTGTAGACTGAGCATGTGTGAGTAGGTGACTTTGAAACTTATAATGCAAGAGGGAGCTCAAACACTTAACCAGAAATCAACCGACCAAGAAGTGACTACAGAACAACCGATCACAACATCCTCAGTAGGCTCCAAAATTCATGTGTAGGCAAAATTTGGGAGGGTGTTTGTTGCAGCGACAACACTTGGTGACACACTGGTAGAATTCTTGTTTCTCTTCCTTGGTAAACTCTTTGTGCAAGGTATGGTTCTTCAGGAAGTATTGATTCATTGCTTTAATTACCTTGGCTTCCCCACTTACCCCTTGCATAAACATAGTTTTGTTCACTCCTTCTAGGTTGAACACAACATAACACCACAATATCACAATCTTTCAAGATAAGGAAAGGGTAATGTAGCACGTGAATTTTATATATTTAGAGTATAGTTTTTCATCTCTGGTGTTACTCCACTGCCAACAGGCCTGGAAAATACCCTGAAAATGTCACTTTAGGAACACAAACATCACTCTGCTGCTAGTGATCCTAGACAATACACTAACTGAGTTTATTGCTCCACCTCCTTGCAAAGTAAGCCTTTCTCTTCTTTCACCCTTTATTTATTTTATTTTACATGGGACTTTGCACTGACACTTATTCATTTCATGGGAAGAAGAGGGATCTTGAATTATTGAGAGCACAGGAGGTTTTCTCTTCAGATAACCATGTATAAGACCTCTGATTTTGATTTTCTCATTTATATTCTCCCCTTATCCTTCTATACTAAATCTTATCAACATGGAGAACACCGAAATGTAAACACCCGAGTGTAGGTATGAAGTTTCCATAATAAACTTGGATATATTCTTTTGATGCAGAGCTTTCCTCACGCAAGGATCATATTTTTTGTCAGAACATCATTGACCAAAGGGATAACCAAGATGGAGAAGAAGGTATGAGAGTTATCCAAATGTTATAGTGTCACAAAGCCCTTTTCTATTTTCCACATTATCTTTTGAGTGAAAGGGAACATCTTTCATGCAGAGTCTTATTTAACAAAACACAAAATAAAATACAAGACATAAAAACAACAAAAGGACAAATAAAAAGGAGGCTAGACTGAAAACATAGGGCGAGAAAAAAGTGCAGGAAAACTAATATGCGGCTAGACCTACTCCTAAACTAACAACCTATAAGGTCAGGGTTACGTATAATGAAATTTCTAGTGCAACCACTACAGCTGCTCTCGACCTGTATCCCCAAAATATATGATAAATTAAAACAAATATAAAAGAATGTGCAAAGGAAAAGATAAGAGCTTGAATAACTTGCACAGAAAATTGAAGGTCTTTCCTGTTAGAAGAAAAATGTATCATAGTCACTACTTCTCTCCAAATTGCGATATTACCTTATCGATAAGAATTATAAATAGATAAACCTCAAAATATTCTTCTGAATGCACCTTCATCTGTGTCACCCTTGTTAGAAATCATGAGAAAACAACAAAACTTGTTATTAGAAAAATGGATTTCTTAGTAGGATGCTTCCAAGTAATCATAGATTGGATCATGAAATTCGAAGCAATACTCTTGAAAACCCCAGAATATTTGAGAAGATGAATTTTCCATTAGAAGAACAGGATGAGTATGAAAATATTGTGACTGAAAATGGATGTGATCATATTTGGTAGGCATGCCAAGATATTGAAGGCCTGACATGACCGTTAGCATAGGATGAAGTGCCTCAACTTCTTAAAAAGTATCCGAATAGTGAGGAAAACCATAAATATTAATTAGTGAAAAACAATTTTCATTAGATACATTGGTCAGAGAATGATAAAACAAATGATAGTTAATATTATGATTAGATGTGCTTTTTGTGGTAAGAGATTCTCGGTTATAATATAACAAATATAGATTAGTTTCAACATCTTTAAGAATTCCTTAAATATATGAATCATCTTCCTTGCATGATAAATAAAACAAACCATTTCCGTGTAACTGGAAATACACTGCACTAGAAACGTGACCATTGAAATAAGTGAAAAGGAATGCTGGTATAAAAAACACAAGAGATCAGTCAATATTTAGTGAATGAATAAGAATCTGATTCAAAAAATAACTCATGCATTCGTTAGCACTAAAGAGAATTCTATGTGCGATGTAAAACACGATTTGTGATACAACACTCACTCCTTGCTATTGGCAGCACACAAATAGTTACTGATGATCAAGAGGAAACAACAAACATAATACAATACATAATAATCATTAAAAATTAGCTATCTAGCATATCAAGGAGTACTAGAATAATTGCACAAATGATTAAACAAATATAGAAAGAAAAAATTAGATGTTTTATTAATGAATATAAAAGAGAGAGCTTACAACTCAAGCCTTGATATTGGAGGCCTCCCTTTGGTGAAAATCAGAGTCCTTCACCAAAGCTCTAAAGCATTCCTTCTCCTGAACCACTTAGGCATTATCACATTGCAAGAATGTAAAGGGAACGAGAGTTTAGACCAACCCAATAATGACCAACCAATAGTGGATGGATGGGGACCAATTTATAGGAAGGGAGAAGAGGTTGGGGACCCATGAAAGGAGGAAGAAGGTCCACCTTCTAAGGGATAAACCACCATGGATGAGATCAAAGCTCTAAAATCATAGATCTCGACTCGATCACCACTGTTTAACAACCAACTCATCGCCCTAGAACTTCTAGAGGTTGAAGCTTCTCCTCAATTTGAGGAAACACTTCCAGAAAGGATCAGTGTAGTTTTCCAAGAAATAAGGGTGCTGACCCAGAAAACGTGCTAACCCAAAAAACTAGGGTTTTCACCAAGTTGCTTCATTAATTTCCAAGGCAGTTTTCATTGAGTCTTCAGGGGATGTATTTACATATTTTCCCATGGTGGAAACATTTCACAGGGTATTTCATGACGCATTACTTCATGATCAGGGATGGGAAGTGAGCATCGTGACAAATTATTGTGTAACAATGTGTGTATTGTAAATACTGCAATGAGATTTGTTATGAAGCTTAAATAATAAGTATGATGTAAATAATGCATCGAATTGCGTTATAAAGCTCTAATAAGAAGTATGGTAGTCATGCTTTCAACAATTTGGTATGATTTAAATGTTGCATTGAGCTTTGTTATAAATATCTATGGGCGACTTGTTTTGCTAGTTATAAGTGTAATTAAACATCAAGGATAGTGTTCCCCCTGGGGGGAGGTGTCTGTAACAACCCTTGGTTGATTTTCTGTGTAAATAAAAATAAAAAAATGTTATGGGACACGTATTCCAAGCTTAATGTTGCAAATACATTATAATGGGCACCACTTGTGGTTTAATAATGGCTATGGAAATTGGCAAAGACATTGGCAAAGCAAAAGAGGAAATAAATTGTATTTAATTATGAAAATAAAGGAGAATAAGATAAAAGGAAGGTTAAGAGAACCAAATTTTCATGCCAGGGAAATTAGAGGAAAAAAAGAAAAAAAATGAAGAAATAAGAGACATTAATAATAAAAAGGCATCAGAGAATCAATTCACAACTTTTGTCACTTTAGTTTTGGCTCTCACCTTTCATTCTCTCTCTTATACACTCTTCCACACTTGAGTATTATTGTATCACTATAATTCACTTGGATTTCAAAGAAGAAAGTATATAAATCAAAGGAAAGAAAGGGAACATAAGGATACATATGGAATAAAAACTACAATAGGCTTACATTGCAGGTAATAGGTTGCATGTGTAATTTTTTTGTTGCGTTTTGGATGCATGGTATATGCATGTGGTTCCTTGGTTATGTGTTATCATTGGCATGGATACTTGCTAGGAGTGAAAATGGTTTTAGACTTTCCTTACCATTTCATGAGTAACCATGGTGTAGTGGGTTCCCCATTTGGTTTTCTGATTGGTTCTTTGGTTTCTTATAGATGTGGGTTGGAACAAATTATTTGGATTCCTAAAAAATCTTGGGTTCCCCATAGCCCATGGGTTGAGTTACTAGTCCTTGGAGCATAGGGGTTGAGACAAATTGTTTGGAGCCCTGAAAAAACTCAGGTTCCTTGGAGTATATGGGTTAAATTGCTAGTTCCTAGAGCCCTGGAGAAGTTGGATAGAGAACAATTTGGTTTATGTTAGTGATTTCTACACCATATAGGTGAGATCGGTGTGCTTGAGGTTTGAGGTGGTTTGGACTCTATAAGCCTTGGTTGGTTCTATGTTGGTTTAACCCTTATGACCCCATATTCATGCTTGGGACATGGCCTCGGGGTGATTGACTGAAAGAGAGATTTTGGTTCTACCAATATAGGGTCAAGTGGTGCGTGGAATTCCTTGACTTGGTTTACATTTTCACATATTAATATGAGCCAATTTCCTATTATGATATATGAAACCATGTATTTTTTATTATGGGGATCTTATGCATGATTTTCCATAGCTTCTACTCTGGTTATATGTTAGTTATATGCATGGTTTTATGATGTTTTCTAGCTTTGGCTCTTATTCATGAATTGATATGTTACCGAATAGTTGATGAATTCATGGGATAACAAATTTTATTGCAACTATATAGAGAGAGCATAAAGCCTTCTTGCTGATTTTCAGATGAATTTCAGTGGTTTATGATCGTATATGCATTCATGACCGAGAACCTATATCCTTACTATTTGTTTGATCAAATTTCTATTTAGTATTCAACATATCTAGGTCAAGATATTGCTCAATTTTTAATTATCTACCATTGTATCATCATTGTCATGATTCTGAAAAGTTACATGTAGTTTTGGGCAGCGGTCTAGAGGCTGGCCTAAAAAATGGCAAATATCTTGTGACCGCATGCACTGAAGATGAAGATTTGGGTCATAACCACATGCAGGTAGGCTTATGGGTATGGTTGGAGCCTCATAATCGCATGCACAATTTGCTCAAGGGTTTGGATGGGGAGTAAAATGATGAGCACCATCATTACGTATCTTTTAAGGGGTTAATTGTCACCTTTTTTTCCTTATTAGTCTCTCTTTCTCACATTTCATTACATTATGGTCATATGTTTCTTAGTGTAGATGGTGATTAAGGGTTTTCATACTTTGAATGCCTAACATGGTTTAAATGTAGGATAATCACGAATATATGCCATTTTTGTTCAAGATTGTGTAATCAAAGCTTAGAGTAGACAACAAGGAGTGATTATAGGGGGGTTTACCACCTCCTTAACTGATCCAAAATATTTTGTTTGAAAGAATTACCTATGAAAATTGCAGCTTTAAATAAGAAACTTTAAATGCATAGACATAAGAAGAGATAAGAATTTAACATCATGCAAGAAGACACGGAATAGTTGTCGGAGTTTGTCCAAGAGGGACTATGTCTCTGGACCCTACTCAAATAGTGGGGAGGCCCTTTTCATCATTAAGTGGCAAAAATGAAAGTACAAGTATAAAAATGAGAAATAACACCCTTATACCTCCATAGTTGAAAGTGCTCGACAATTGTAGACCTATGATGAAGAGATGGACAACAACGTTGGATTTGTTGGGTTTGTGTTATATTATTTCCACGACTAATCACGCGCGGGGGGGTAACAAGGGGTGCAATAGCCTCCCCTGTACGTTGCGCTGGGCGGAACGTACAGGGGGGTCACAGGGCAACGCCCTGGAAATATTTTTTGGTCCTTATTTTCTAGTGGGCGGACCCGCCCATGGTTTTGTGCATGGGTTTTCACATGATTTTGGGGCATGATGGTTTTCGGCCCCTGGTATTTTGTAGATCCAGTCAAGGGAACTATGATTATGTTCTAATCTAGGGTTAATGGATTAGGGTTTATGTATGCTTCGACATGTATATATATGTGTTGTAACACTAAAAGGAATATAATGAAAAATCAAGCTGGTCGTCTCGATTTCGGATCCAGGAGAAAATCTCTGTGTATATTTGTTTTATGTTTTATGCTCTCGCTATTGCTTATTTTTTATTTTTTAAGATTCGTTTGCAGATAATTTCTGTACAGGGTTAAAACCTACATTTGGTATTAGAGAAGTTTCGGATTCAAGGGGACGCCTTTGCCACTGAGGGATTTTTTGCTCGAGCCAGAGGTAGACCTTGTTCAGTGGGAGATATGTGAGATCGATTCTTGCGGTGAAAGAAAATGGGGAGTGGTGGGAAGATAGAGATCAAGAAATTCAATGGTCAGAGTTTTGAGTTGTGGAAGCTCAAGATGGAGGATCTTTTGGTGGATAAAGATCATTGGATCGCGATAGATCCGGGTACTAAACCAACGACAGTGTCAGATGAAGACTGGAAGAAACTGGATCAGAAGGCAAAGAGCACAATACGGTTGTGTGTCTCAGATTCAATATTGTTGAATGTATCTGGGGAAGCTACGACGAAGACCTTGTGTGAGAAGCTAGGGACTTTGTACCAATCTAAATCTTTGGTGAATAAATTGTTCCTGCGGAAAAAGCTGTATAACCCGAGGATGAAGGATGGAGACTTGGTGACAGAGCATATGAACTCCTTCAATACTGTGGTAAGTCAAATGTCATCTATTGATATTAAAATCTCAGATGAAGATAAGTGCATCAGTTTGTTGTATTCTTTACCAGACTCGTGGGACAGTCTGGTTATTGCAATAGGTAGCAATACAAGTACCTTGAATTTTGATGATGTTGTCTCAGCCTTGTTGTCGGAGGAAATGAAACGGAGAAATATGGAGGGTCAGAAAGGAGATGCCTTATCTGTATGAGGAAGGTCCCAAACTAGAAACAAGAATAAGGTTTCGAGTGGGAGATCTAAATCTAGAGGGAGATCTAAATCTCCTGGAAAGTTTGTAAAGGTGTGTTGGAAATGGGGAAAGGAAGGGCACTACAAAAAGGACTGCAAATCTAAAGCTCCTAAGAAAGGAAAGGGATTTGAGATGCTCCTTCTGCAGAGGAAAAAACCACCTCGGTTGAAGGTGGGAATGTGTATTTGGCTTCTTCTTCAAATACACATATAGATCATGAGTCAGGGTTGATTGACTCGGGTGCATCCTTTCACTTCACTCCCTATAGGGAGTGGTTCTGCGAGTATGAGAAATATGATGGCAGTGATTTCTTCCTAGGGGATGATAGGAAGGCCATAATCATCAGACGTGGAAAAGTCAAGCTAAAGCTGCAAGGTGGAAGGATTAGAACACTTCCTGGTGTTCTGCACATTCCTGCATTGGCCAAAAATCTGATTTCTGTAAGAAAGATGGATGATGCAGGTGTAAAAATAGTGTTTGAGAAAAATACATGTAAGATGGTTCGGGGAGAATTGGTATTAATGCAGGGAGTTTGGATTGGAACTCTGTACAAGCTTTAGGGCAGCACTGTTATTGCTGGGTGCAATAGTATTGTGGTTCCTAAAAGTGGAGCGGAAAGCCTAGCTGTCTCTGGAGAAAAGACCATGCCATGGCATCAAAGGCTTGGACATATTAGAGAGAAGGGCCTTCATATACTACATGGAAATGGTATGGTAGAAGTAACGTCTAATAGCTCTCTGAATTTCAATTTTTGTGAACATTGTGTATATGGGAAGTAGAATTGGGTGAGTTTTCCTTCGGGTGCTAAGAGGGCGAACAAGATATTAGAGCTTGTGCACAGTGATGTGTTTGGAACTATGTCGGTTCCATCACTGGGTAAGTCTGTGTACTATGTTTCATTCATAGATGAATTCTCAAGGAATACATGGATATATTTCTTGAGGAAGAAATTTGAAGTCTTTGACAGATTTAAAGAATTTAAGGCTCTGGTGGAAAACTAGACAGAGAAGAAGATAAAGGTGCTGAGGGCAGATAATGGTAGGGAGTTCTGCAAGAAGGAATTTGAAGAGTTCTGTAAGAAGTGTCGTATAGCACGGTAGAAGACCAGTCCATACACACCTCAGCAAAATGGAGTTGCAGAAAGAATGTACAAAATGTTGATGGAAAAGGGGAGAAGCATGCTTAGTGGTATCATGTTAGGAAAAGAATTCTGGGCAGAGGCAGTAAAGACTGCATGTTACTTGGTTAACATATCACCTTCATCAGCGTTGGAGGATAAGACTCCACATGAGGTATGGACTGGTAAGAAACCCTCTCTTTCACATCTGAGGGAATTTGGATATGATGCATATGTACATGTTCCAAAGGAGAAAAGGACCAAGTTGGATAATAAATCCGAATGGTGCATCTTTATTGGGTATAAGGATGGTTTAAAGGGTTACAAGATTTGGAACCTGGAAACAAGGAAGGTTGTGTACAACCGAGATGTGGTGTTTAGAGAGGTGAAAGATATTGTTAAACATGAAGTCCTACCAAAGGAACCTGAGAAGATAGAGTTTGAGCTAAAGGAGGATGAATCAGACTCCACAACAAAAGAAGACTCATAAGAGGAAGAGCCACAAACACCAGCTGTGAGAAGATCAGTTCGGGAAAGAAGACAACCAGAAAGGTATAGTCCATCTACTTTCTATTAAAATTGTACTTTAACTATAACTGATGATGATCCCAGAACCATGAGGGAGGCAGTGGATTCAGAGGATGGAAAACTCTGGAAGGAGGCCATGGTTGATGAAATGGCATCCTTGCATAAAAATGAGGCATGGTATTTGGTGGAGTTGCCAGCTAGAAGGAAGCCCATCGGGAGAAAATGGGTGTTTAAGAAGAAGATGAATGTAGAAGGCAAGGTGGTTAAATACAAAGCTCGGTTGGTAGCAAAAGGATATTCGCAGGTGCCAGGAATTGATTTTGGTGATATTTTTTCTCCTATTGCCAAAGTTACTTCTATTAGATTACTTTTACCTGTTGCTGATGCATTTGATTCTGAGGTAGAATAGATGGATGTGAAGACAAAATTTCTTCACGGGGATCTGGAAGACAAGATATACATGAAACAACCTAAAGGCTTTATGGTGAAGGGGAAGAAAGAGCTGGTATGAAGGTTAAAGAAGTCTCTGTATGGGTTAAAACAGTCACCAAAGATGTGGTATCAGAAATTTGATACCTATATATGGGGACTTGGCTTCACCAGAAGCAAGGAGGATCACTGTGTTTATTTTAAATTAATTGGTGACCGTGTTATTTATTTGGTCTTGTATGTGGTTTATATGTTGTTGATTGGAAATGACAAAGAAATTATCCAAGATTTTAAGACCCAACTGTTCTCCAAATTCAACATGAAGGATCTTGGTGTTGCAAACTATATTTTGGGCATGAAAATTAAGAGAGATCAGGCAAATAGGAAGCTCTGGTTAAACCAAAGGAAGTATGTCGAGACTATATTGTAGAGGCTCAATATGCAGGATAGTAAACTGGTGAATGTTCTGATTCCTGTAGGAACAAAGTTGTCTGTTGAACAGTGTCCCAGGACACAAGAAGAAGAGGAGGATGTGTCTCGTGTTCCTTATGAAAGTGTAGTGGGTAGCCTGATGTATGCAATGGTCTGTACTAGACCAAACATTGCACATGCAATGGGATTATTGAGCAGGTTTATGTCAAACCCAGAGAAGGAGCATTGGATAGCAGTGAAGCAGGTTTTCAGATATTTTCATGGCACTAGTGTTTATGGCTTGTGCTACCAGGGAAGACCAGGATTGGAAAGAGTATTGGACATTCGTGGTTTTGTTGATGCAGACTGGGCTAGAGATCTGGACCAAAGAAGATCTACAAGTGGTTATGTGTTTAGCCTATTTGGAGGTGCAGTCAGTTGGATGAGTAAAAGACATTCTGTAGTGGCTCTTTGAACTACAGAGGAAGAATACATGGCAGCCACTCATGCAAGCAAGGAAGCAGTTTGGTTGCAGAGATTGTGTTCAAGTATGGGGTTGGTGAAGCAAGCTATAAGGATAGACTGTGATAGCCAAAGTACAATTTTCTTGGCTAAGAACCCTGCTTATCATTCAAAGACAAAGCACATTGATGTTCAATATCACTTTGTGAGATATATGGTTGAGGCTAAAAGGGTGTTGTTGGTAAAAGTGGACACTTTGAAGAATGTTGTAGATGCATTGAAAAAGTCTGTGAGCACTCAGAAATTCTCTTAGTGTAGAGAAATAATGGGTGTTGCAAAGCTAGGCTAATGACTCAGCTCTCCTGTGGCACACTGCGGAAAGAAAAAAACAAGTAGGAGAATGTTGGGTTTGTGTTATATTATTTCCACCACTAATCACGCACGGGGGGGTAAAAGGGGGGCGATAGCCCCTCCTGTACGTTGCGCTGGGCACAACGTACGGTGGGGTCATAGGGGGGGCGGGAGCCCTCCCTATCAGGGTCTGGGGCAGTGCCCTAAAAAAAATTTTTGGTCCTAATTTTCCAGTGGGTGGACCCACCCATGGTTTTGTGCATGGGTTTGCACATGGTTTTGGGGCATGATGGTTTTCGGCCCCTGGTATTTTTTAGATCCGGTTAAGGGAACTACGGTTATGTTCTAATCCATGGTTAATGGATTGGGGTTTATGTATGCTTCTGCATTTATATATATGTGTTATAACACTAAAAGGAATATAATGAAAAATCAAGCTGGTCATCCCGATTTGGGATCTAGGGGAAAATCTCTGTGTATATCTGTTTTATGTTTTATGCTCTCGCTATTGTTTATTTTCTATTTTTTAAGATTCATTTGCAGATAATTTCTGTATAGGGTTAAAACCTACATGATTCATGGTGTCGAGTAGTGTAGAATCCATATAAAATTTTCCTTAATCTGACAAAGTGAAAATCTGGCCCCTCTAGAAATTGGCCCAGATCATGGTTCCGCCCCCCTCATGTAAAATGCTCATGGTTCTGCTGTCTCGGTTTCGGTGCCCACTCTTGGCCTACTTGGGCACACTGTAGAAATTAAGGTTTAAATATCAAAGAGTTGGTGGAATTCTCAAAGGGACCACTAGGTGAGTTGGTTTCAGATTCGGTTGTGATGGAGGAGGTCGGGTGGTCAAACCCAGACCCCTTCGTAAATAGTTGGACTTTGTTTTTTTGTTAAAACTGCGGCCTTTATTTTAAAAATTTTCCGCATTTAAATTGGTAACAAATGGTAGGTTAGTGGGCCTAGGCCCACATTGGGCAGCGCGCCCCATAATTCTCGTCGTATGTGTTGTATGGTGTATGAATGGGTTGGGCAGTGGGGTTTGACCACCCTCGCCCACCCATATTAATATATGGGTACATTTGGAACATGGCCGCAGGTTCGGCGGGGTCATGGCTACTGAACCCTATTATAATATATATTTTTTGATATGTGCAGATGGGGCCACGGGGTCCGATGGGGGTCATGGCCCATCAAACCTTTTTTTATAATAACAACCCCAGCCTTTTAAATCTTCTCAATTTTGATCGAAGGAGTCAAAATAACTGTCCAAAAATTCGCTAGGAATCTGTTCGGGGTTGGTCAGAATTCGGTGGCCATGTTCCAGAAAAATTGTTGCCTCCTTAAGCTGCCACATAACCAAGTCAACCCTCGAAATTTGACTGCTCCTAAATCCTTCCTACGAACTTGGAATTGAGTGTCGTCTGCGCTGTTGGAATCAGAAAGAAGAGAGCTACAACTTGAAATTAATTTTTCCACATTCCAGAAACTTTGATTTTTGAGCCTTTGTACTAAGCCACTTATACTTGGACCTGTTTGATCCACCTAGATTATTCCTCCCCACTAAAGAGCTTTCAGACCCCAAAAGCCTTATCAATAAACTAGAAAGTGAGGGAATTTCTCCCTCACCTTCTCCTTTTCAAGCCATTTAGCTTTACTTGGGTGCATCCCTTTGAAACCAACATGAAGATATTCTACATCCCCTTGTCGTGAAGTCCTGGTTCTTCGATCGAGAATGATTTCCTTGGACAGTTCATTGAGATATTCTGGAAAGTTATCCACTTTAGGAACTGATCCTAACTCCTCGGTGTCCATAATCAATTGTGGTTCATAAATTTTTAGATTCTCAACATTCACGACTGAATACATCTGCATGTATACATGCAAGTTGAGTCAAAAAGCATTATTCTCAATATTCTCCAATATGGTAAATGGACCATATTGGATTGATCAGAATTTCTTACCTGCCCACTTCATTTGATCCTTGCTGATATGGAACCACACTTTGTCACCAAATTGAAATTGATGGTTGACTCGGTGCTTATCATGTCGAGCCTTATATCAGGCCTGGCTGTTTTCCAATTGCTCTTGCACTGCTTGGTGAATTTTCTATATCCACTGGATGACCTGTTATGCTTTGTCCATGTCATCAAGTCCACTAGCATCTGCATCCCTTTGTAGACCATGTCAAAAGGGTCTTTGGTAAGTAACCAAAGCATGTCTCTAATGGTGAATGATGTGTAGAGGAATGCGCTGCTCTATTGTAAGCATGCTGAACATATGGAAGATGCTCATCCCACAACTTGGGATGTTTGCTGCAAAAGCCCCGCAACAACTGTACCATGGTATGGTTGACAACCTCTATTTGTCCATCGGTTTGTGGATGTAATGTCATACTTCTCTTTAACTCGGTGTCCATCATACGCCACAAGTTGGTCCAAAACTCTCCAAGGAAGCAAGAGTCTTGATCTCACACAATCGATGTGAGCAACCCGAACTGGACCCAAACATAATGAAAGAAAAGACAAGGAGTCTGCTCAGCAGTGTTGTTATTTTTACAAGGCATTAATATGCAAATTTTACTAAAGCAGTCGACGACAACATATAAATAGTTGTGACCCTTTCTAGGCATAGGAAAACCTCCTACAAAGTCCATTGACACACTTTCCCATGGATGAACTAGAACAGGGAGTGGTGTGTAGATCCCGAGTTTTCTATTAGAGGGATTTGAAACATAACACATAACACATCCCTTTACAAAATGGGTTACAATTTTTTTCATATGGGGCCAAAAGAAAAACCTTTGCAAATGACATAAGGTTTTTTTGACACCAAAGTGACCAGACACAAGAGAGGTATGCGCCTCTGCAATTACATATACCATTTCTACTATGGGTATGCACAATTTTCCAAGGTGATACAACAGCTTCCCCTGCAAATGATAGTTTTCCACCTGTGAATCATGAGTTAGTTTTGCATATATTGTTTTAAATTCATCATCAACATAAATTTTAAAAGACAATGAAGCCTTATGAAAAATAATAGAAGCAGTGATAGGAGGGCGAGAGAGCATATTTACTACTTTGTTACTAGTGCCCTTCTTATACTTTATTACCAGATGAAACTGTTGTAGAAACCCCATCCACCTGAAATGACAAGACTGTTGTAGCTTGGTCTGTGTCTGAAGATGTTGCAAGGGCTGATGATCCATATGGATGATGGTTTCGTTGCCAATCAGGTAGTGTTTCCACTTTTTCACACTTTGGACTAAGGCATATAGTTCCTTGTCATAAGTGGGGTAATTGATTATAGCCTGTGAGAACTTATCTGAATGGTAACATATTGGCTTCTTTTTCTACAATAGTACAAATCCCATGGGGTCCCCACTAGCATCAGTTTCGATCTCAAAAGGTTGTTGGAGATCAAGTAAAGCTAGGAATGTTGCGGTGCTGATTTTCTCTTTCAGTGCTTTGAAGGAATTTTGCTACTTTCCTCCCCACTAAAATGCTTTTATGATTCTTATTAGTGCATGTAAGGGTGATGAAATATTGGAGAAGTTGGCAATGAACCTCCTCCAGTACTGTACAACACCTCGAAAACTACAAACCTTTGTTACATTGGTAGGCTTAGGCCATTTTACAATCACCTCAACTTTGGAGGGGTCTATTTGTAATTGACCATTACCGACAATATGACAAAATTAACCCAAATATTTTTTCTCGAACTCACACTTTGAAAACTTTACATACAATTATTCCCTCTTTAATACATCAAACACTTTCTTTACATGGCATACATTTTCATCTCAAGTCCTACTAAGACATTAATATCATCTAAATACACAAGGAAAACCTCATCAATGAAAGGCCTAAAAAGATCATTCATGACCCTCATGAATGTGGCTGGAGTGTTGCACAGTCCGAATGGCATCATCATCCATTCGAACAACCCCTGTTTGGTCCTAAAGGAAATTTTCCACATGTCCTGCTCTGCAATTCTGACCTGGTGATAACTACTACGCAAACCCAATTTGGTGAAATAGATAACATTCTTTAATTGATCTAACAAATCATCAATGCGTGGGAGAGGGTATTGATTTTTCATCGTGATTTGTTTAGTGCCCGATAATCCATACACATCCTCCATGTGCCATCTTTCTTGGGTACTAACACGATCGACAAGCCACAAGGAGAAGTACTTGGCCAAATGACCCCTTGGTCCAAAAATTTCTGTACTTGCTTTTTGATCTCCTCCATCTCGATAGATGACATCCTGTACATACCAATATTTGGCAATGGAGTAGCATGTTGCAAATGGATCTCATGTTGGATCTCTCATTTCGGAGGAAATCCTTTGGGTTCCTAAAACAACTCATCATATTTATAAATAAAATCACATAATTCTCATTTATCAACTGGATAGCATCCTCGAAAAGCATAAGATATTTCTTCATCTCTTGCTCTCACAACCATGAGCAAACACCATTTACTAGAATTCACCAATCTCTCCATCTGTCCTGCACTTACAAGACTAGCGCTGAATTTCATTTGATGAGCTCTTACAATATACTCTACCCCATCTTTTGTGATTTGGTATTTATTTTCATGTCGAAAAAAAACTGCTTTCCTGTCGTAAATATAGGGACTCCCTAACACAATACCACATATATCCAATGTTATGACATCCAGTTCTACTTCATCCACCAGTTTAGAAGCAATTACAAATTTAACCTTACATTGATTGGTTACATTTAGTTTTACTTTGTCATCTATCCATCCAAGTGGATAAGGTTTCAGATGAGGCTTAACTTGTAAGCCTAAATTTTTAACCAAGGATTCTGAGATTAAATTTTCTTAAGAGCCTGAATCAAATCGAGTTTCTACTTTTGCATGATTTATGACAACTTTAATATGAAACAACTCAATTCTCTTTCATTCTTTAGGAAAAGGCTCATCTATTGAACTAGTTCCTTCATGCGATTCATAATTAACATGAAGAGAATGAGTACCTTTTGTGCCTGCTGCTATGATCAATGCCTCATCGCTAGAGTCACATCCAAGGTTTTCTTGCGCGATTTCTACCGTATTTTTATTACACTTTCCTCCATATCTCTTCAGCTTCTTTTCTGGGTACAAATTCCAACAATGATCGTCATCATGACCTTGGTTTTTGCAGCGAGTGCAATAAGGATTTTCTCCTTCATCCTTTTTCGCTGACGCCGTCTTCTTTTCCTTTACCTTTCCTTTCTTTTTGAATTTTCCATTTGAAGGTTTGAAAGGTGGTTTCTTTGAATGATCATCCTTATCATTTCTGCCCCTGTTTTCAAGATTAATGGCCTTTACACTAGCCGAGTCAATGGTAGTAGGTTCAAACATTAACAATGAATGTCTAATGTAACTATGTAATGAACCAATGTACTTAGTTACAACTTCAGGAGAATCTAAAGAAATGCCCAAACTTAGTGCTTGTTTTCTAAATTCCTCGGTAAAGCTTTGCACATTTTGTCCTTTACCTTGCCTTAGGTACTCTCACTCCATTAAGGCTTTCTAATTATAACCCAAGGGATAGAATTGATATTTAAGTGTAGCAATAAAATTTTACCATGAGGAAATAAGGTTACCCAAATTACTCTTTCCTTGAAGTTTTCTCTCCCACCAAATGAGAGTTATGCCATTCAATAAAAAAGAAGCCAAATAGATCTTTGCCTCATCCTCCACAATATGCTAAATCCTGCAGTAGAGTTCAAGCTTCCTAATACAATTGTTAAACTTGTCTGCATTACTTTCACCATTATACACAGGTAGATCAAATTTAACATACAACTTAAAGAAAGGTTTATTAGATGCATTTCCAAAATTTTTATGATGATGGTGAGAAGAGGAGGAAGGAATTTCATTTGCTGTAGGAGGTGGGTCTCCTCCACCATATCCATGCAATGAACCTTGTCCTTATAAAACATCCTCCTCTATTTTCTCTAACTTCTCAACTCTAGAGAACAATTTCTCAACCCAATCTGCCATGGTGTAGAAAGTCTTATCGAAGTTGAGCTCCTCTTCATTTCTAACATCATCATCCATGTTCCTTCTCTGAAGTGCACATCCTTCTTCGAGATCAAAATACTGTAGCGTTCCTTTGCCTCTTCGTAGCTTGTTTCTAGTTAGCATACAAGCACGTAATTCACATTTCCAAACACCTGCTCTGATACCACTTGATCCAAAATATTTTGTTTGAGATGTGTTAAATAATTACATGTGAAAATTGCAGCTTTAAATAAGAAATTTTAAAGGCATAAACATAAGAAGAGAGAAGCATTTAACATCATGCAAGAAGACAAAAAATTGATGTAAGAGTTCATCTAGGAGGGAATATGTCTTCGGGTCTTACTCAAATAGTGGGGAGGACCTTTTCTTCATTAAGTGGCAAAAATGAATGTACAAGTATAAAAATGAGAAATAACACCCTTATACCTCCATAGCTGAAAGTGCCCAAAAATCGCATACCTATGATGAAGAAATGGAAAACACCATTGGATTCGTGGCGTCGAGTAGTGAAGAATCCAAATAAAAGTTTCCTTAATCTTACAAAGTGAAAATCTGACCCCTCTGGAAAATTGCTCAGATCATTGTTATGTCGCCCTCCTGCACACTACTCATGGTTCCATTGTCTCGATTTACGTGCCCGCTCCTAACCTGCTTGGGTGAACTGCATACATGAAGGTTTAAATATCAAATAGTTGGTAGAATTCCCAAAGGGACCACTAGGCAAGTTGGTTTGAGATCTGGTTGTGATGGAGGAAGTCGGGTGGTAAAACCCTGACCCCTCCGTAAATAGTCGGACGTTGTTTTTTTGTTAAAACTGCACCTTTATTTTAAAAATACACCACATTTAATTTGGTACCAAATGTTACGTTGGGGGGGCTAATCTCACATTAGGCGGCCCACCCCATAACTCCTGTCATATGTGTCGTATGGTGTATGAATGGGTTGGGCAGTGGGGTTTGACCACCCCTGCCCACCCATATTAATATATGGGTACGTTTGGAACATGGCCATGGGTATGGTGGGGTCATGGCCACTGAACACTATTATAATATATATTTTTTGATATGTGTAGTTAGGGCCGTGGGGTCTAGCAGGGGACATGGCCCACTGGACCTATTTTAATATATATATATATATATATATATATATATATATATATATATATATATATATATATATATATATATATATATTTGATAATAACAACCCCAACCTTTCAAATCTTCTCAATTTTTTCCGAAGGAGTCAAACTAACTATCCCAAAATTCACCCGGACTCCGGCTGGGGTTGGCCGGAATCTGGTGGATGGGTTCTAGCAAAATTGTTGCCTCCTTAAGTTGCCACATCACCAAGTCAACCGTCAAACTTTGACTACTCTTAACTCCTTCATACAGACTCAAAACTAAGTTTCATCTGCGTCGTTGGAATTAGAAAGATGAGATCTACAAATTGACATTAAGTTTTCCACATTTTAGACACTTTTATTTTTGAACCTTTGTACTTAAGCCACTTGTACTTGGACCTGTTTGATCCACCTGGATCATTACTAAAGGAAGAAAAGGATCCTCGAGATTCCCTCCAACAAATCGAAATCAAAGGAAACCAAGGAAGTGGAAGATTAAGTGAATCAAAGCTCCACTTCTCTTGAAGTCCAAGGGGACAAACCACCTACGTTTGAGGGAGATGTTTATAGCTACCCTTTAGGATAAATATGGCAAAGAAAGAGCTCATTAGGATTCAATTTTTAGAGATAGAAAGAGTACTCCTATCTCTTGTAATAAACATTTGTGACTTTAATGTGATATATAATGAGATTGTTTATGCAATGAAATGTGTAATAAGTTCCTCCTTCACTAATTTATTTTCAAAGAGTTGAGCTTGTGTGTTAGGACCCAATCCATTGGCCTTAGTCTCTCTTGTGTATTTGTGTTTACTTTCCATTACATTATAGTTAGTTAATTTCATGTATTTTAATTAGTTTTGTTACATTTCATTATAGTTAGTTTTCTTACATTACATTATAGTTAGTTTTATCATGTATTGTAGTTACTTTTATTACATTTCATGGAAAGTACATGCCCGGTTATTCTTAACAACACCAGTTATTTCGAATGGCTATCCTACATGGTAGATCTACTTATAAGTAAAAGTATTTATAGAATAGCCTCAAGACTAGAGTCTAAACCTACCGACAACGATAGAAATGCTAAATGGGAAAATAAACAAGATCAAGCACGAGGGTTGATAGGAATGTCCATTGGTCAAAATCTTAGATTTTATATCCAAGAAATTGACTCCCCTAATGAGCTATGGAAAATCTAAATAATATTTTTGGCATTCAAAATGAAATCAGATCCCACCAACTTGAAAATGAATTGCTTACTTTGGAACCCAATAATTTCTCCTCTATTGAAGAATTTTTGTCCAAATACAAGACCCTTATACTTATCGTAGATGGTTGTAAGGTCAAAAAGGAACATGGTAGTATTATCTACTCCATTCTTGCTAAGTTAGACCCGCATACTCTGTATGTTTTTCCACCTTCCATTCCACTAGAGAAGCCCTCATTTCTCAAGGAACACCCTACAAGTACCCCTATTTCGATGCCTTTTGCGATTATTTGATAAGATAACAAGAAAAAATATTACACCTTAGTCTTATTAATATCGGAAAACCTTCCAATAAAGCCTTAGCAGCCCAAAGACAACCAAATCCAAAGACTCATAAGACGCAGCATCCTAAATGGAATGGTCCTAAACGAAACAAGGGTCTTAAGAAATCTTAATCGCAAACTAAAAATGAAATCAACAACTAATCAGGAAAATAAAAACAAAGGGAAGAATACATATAGACATTGAAAATTTTGTAATCGTGATAGCCACGTAGAGTCAAAATGTTTTAAGAAGATGGAAGCCTTGGAAGAAGCAATGAGGAAGCTCAACATCTATTTGGAGAAATCTTCAACTTCATCTTCGATAATGGCACTTTTTGCATGTGTTTTTCAAGCATCAAGATCTAGTTATGAATTGAATGTATCTTCTTCTTTTCATTCTCATGACTGACTCATTGACTCTGGAGCCTCTTACCACATGGAAAAAAATAAGGCCATGGTTTCTTCTTTAAATTATTTTAACGCCAAAAATATTTATGTTGGTGATGATATATCTCTTCATGTTATAGGGTTTGGAACCATTCATTTAGATAATGGTCAGTTTAATGATGTAAAATGTGTTCCTACCTTGTCATGCAAGCTTCTATTTTTGTATCAAATTACTCATTTAGGTGAAGGGAAAGAATAAAATGATCACCTCCTGATCATTGATGTTGTAATTAAGGACCTCAGAGATACTAGACCTATTTTAGCTACTAGCATTGTCTATGATTCCACAAGGTTGTATAAGTTTGATAGCTTTGGGTCATCAAGTCTCCCCTCCATTTTTGTCTCTCATAATGATGAAGTGAGAAAAATTTGGCATGAGAGATTTGGTCACTTAAACTATCTCTGTCTTCAAGCTCTATGTAAAGAAAAATTGGTCACAGGTCTTCTTATGGTATCTTGCCGAGATGGTGTTTTTTTCCGGTTGTGTACTTTAAAAAGATCATAAAGGTAGTTTTGAAAAACGTGCCCCTTGGCATGCTTCATCCCCTTTATAGCTTGTGCACAATGATTTATATGGTCCACTTCCAGTTGTTTCTTTCTGTGGCTACAAGTACTTATTAAATTTCATTGATGATTTTTCCATACGCACTTGGCTATGCTTCTTAAAACTCAAGAGTGAATTTTTTAACATGTTATTGGCCTTTAAGTCCTTTGTTGAGAAACAATATGGACATTAAATTCTTAAGTTAATATCTGATAATGGAGGAGAATATGTTAACAACAAATTTATCAAAATTTTCACTGAGAATGACATTCAATTGCAACATATTGTTCCGTATACTCCACAAAAAAATGGTGTAGCTGAAAGGAAGAATCACACTCTAAAAGAAATGGCTAAGTGTATGCTTCAATCTAAAGTAATTCGTCTTAATTTTTGGGCAGAATCAATTAAATGTGAAAATTACATAGTAAATCACACTCCTACTAAGGTTTTAAGGAATATCACTCCAGTAGAAACCTAGATCTCAATCAAACCAGATGTAATTCAATTTCATGTTTTTGGAAGGGAATCTTGGGCCCATATTCCATATGATTGATAAAAATAAAGCCTTATAACCTAAGAGTGAAAAATGTATTTTTGTTGGATATTTTGAAGATGTCAAAGGATATAAAATTCTTCAACAGAAATCCAAAAATGTAATCATTAGTAGAGATGTAAAATTTGGTGAAAACATATTGACTTGTGAGCCTAGTACGACAGGTGTGTCACCTTTGGCCTGCTAGCCTGATTTGGCATATGTCCCACCTCTCTCTATCTCTTCTATTTCTAAACACATTCCTTCTACTTTGGATGATAACAAAGAGGATGGAAATCCTCCTCCACCTACTTAGGATTTTCCTTTAGCTCCATAGCTTCCAAAAAGGGTCCACTCTACTTGGGATGAAGCAGGTTCTCTTACAGGTGACCCTACATATCAAAGTTGTACACGTCTTGAGTTCGACATAGCCTCTTCTTTATTGGCTCAAGTTCCAGAAAATTATGACCCATATACCTTTGAGGAAGCTTTAGGTCATGTAGATTGGGATGAAGCTATGAATGAATAATATCGTTCCTTATTGGAAAAATGATACTTGGGATTGTTTTCCTCTTCCAAAGGGAATACAACTTATTAGATTCAAATGGTTTTACAAAATTTTTTTTGGACCAGATGGAAAACTGGATAAACATCAATCTCAACTTGTTGCTAAGGGATTTTCACAATTGAAGGCATTGACTATACTGAAACCTTCTCCCCTATTGTCAAAATTATTTCTATGCACCTTGTTCTTTCCTTGGCTACCTCCTTTAAATGGTAAGTCCATCAGATGGATGTTAAATATGCCTTCATACATGGGGAATTACTTGAAGAAATCTTTATGGAGCAACCCCATAGCTTTATCAAAAAATACTCTAGCCTTGTTTATCACGTTAATAAGTCTCTCTATGGTCTCAAACAAGCCCCTCTGGCTTGGTATGCCAAAATGGATAACCTTCTTTTAGATAATGGCTTTTCTAGATGTCATTCTGACAACACTGTCTACACCAAGAAAGTGGGAAAGTACTTAATCATCCTTGTTCTTTTTGTTGATGATATTATCCTTCCTGGAAGTGATCCCAACCATATAAACCATGTGAAGTCTTGCCTCAAAATAAGTTTGAAATGACAGACTTAGGACACTTGGATTATTTCCTTGGTATTCAAGTATTGCAATCCAAATAAGATACTACTCTTTCTCAGTCCAAGTATGCCTATGATCTTCTACGAAACTTTCACATGGAAGGTTGTAAGCCAACCCCTTCTCCCTTTCTATCTAGAGTCAAGCTTTCAGTCACTTGTACTTCCATGTGAAACACAACTTGCCTTCATGTTTTTATTTTAACTACGTCATTAATGACCGTAGATTTTAAATCAATACTGTTCCAACAATGTACTCGTGAATTATTATGATATCTGGTTATTGATATTTCCTTCTCCCTCTATGGTATGAATTAAATTGCGAAGAAAGCAAAAAAAACTCCCCAATTGGGAAAAAACGAATTGGAGACGTGTTTGGTGTACGAAGAATATATTAAGGAGGTAAAAATCAGGAAAAAATAGCTATATCGAAGTCATAAGTTTCAAAGATGGAGGGTTTGCATTCTTACACACTCTATAACTCCATGGATGGTATGTGTATCATAGGATTAGGGTTGTGGGAAGGCATATACGCAACATATATTGCTATGAATAAGCTGAATGGATCTCTTTCGGAACCATTTTGGAAAAATTTAGGAGCGAAAAAGTTGAAATATGAGGTGTGTTGGGTTGTATATGTGACAGAAAGAAAAAGAATAATTAGATTTTTTTGATTCTTCCCGTTGTTGTCCTCATGTGATTTCAGTGTGTGGGATTCGCCGTTCATACTCATTGGCCTAGTCAAAAATAAATTATTGGTTTCATGAAGAGCAAGTCTGCAGTTTTCTCTCCCAAAACTCAGAATGCGCCTTATACATATTACTTGCTCAAATTTGCAGCAATGAATAAAAATTCCTGCAGTATAGTCAATTAGAACACTCGTTGATTACAAGTTTGTAGTAGAGGCACTTGCATGTCGATCATGAATATCCACTAAAACTTCTCTAACCTATGCCACAACCCTTCTAACAACTCTTATAGAGCGTGTTAATTTGCAATTTACTGATCAAATAAATTTTAGTTTTCTAATTTATGTAAATCTATTTTATAAAAGTTGAAAAGAATAGTATAATAACAATTGTACTTACTTCTTATGCGAGGAATTTTTTTTTATAAAAACTTCAAAAGAGATACTTGAATCTTTGTTTCCGACCAATTAAATTATTTATAAGATATTAGGTGAGATTCATATTCTCTTTATATTGAGAAGAAAACTGCCTTTGAAATTACTCTACCCATGTTTTCCATAAATTGAATTTTAAATTGATAGAGTTATTAATCTATTTATAGTCACCCAATGTTTTCAAATTTCTAATTTTTCAACTGTTTGAAGAGTTTACATTATAAGTGTGAACTTTCATATCATTTAAAATAAAATGAATTTAAAAATGGTTGTATTAAAATGCTTAAATCATTATATATATATATATATATATATATATATATATATATATATAAGACTTAAAACATATAATTGTTAAGTTGAAAAATGTTTTTTATAATTTATATTGGAAATTTGAGTAATTATATTTGCATTTAAGTATTTTTAAACGAATATGATATATGAGTAATATCCCAAAAGGGAGAATGCAGTAATACTTAAACATAATATAAGAACTGAAACTAAGTTAAAAATAAATCTAAAGATAACATCAGAATTTATAGAGAAGCTGGGCCATTTTATTATATGGAGATGAATCACTTACACAATGTATAGAAAAATGAGTAGATCTAGCCAAGAGAAGGCCTAGAATCACCCTACAATGGTGCTGCAACTAGCACTGCGTAACTGGTGAGCTTACAGAAGCAATACTGCACTGTCCCTGTTGCTGCTAATATACATATAAATGTTGCAAAGGAAAATGCAGATCTAGGGAGCTTATGAGCTCTGACAATGCCAAGATTCAAGATCTGGCCAATGTGATGGGTTCTCAAGATAACCTAGAAAGGATTTTCCAGATCTACAACTTTGGAAAATCACCCTCCTAGGGTTTGATCCTTTATCTGTTGGAATTACAGATATGAAGCTAGATCTATCAAATAGATGGCTGAAATATGTCACAAGATCATATCTAAACTTGAAGGGTTGATCCCTCCTTTAGATCTACAAGCTAGAAGCTCTAGATCTAGCTTCTCAATCCTCCAATGATAATTACAGCTGTTGCGACACAAATTCTCATAAAATTTCACTGTAAGGGAAAGAGAGGCTCTATGCCAGCTGAAATATGCTGCAATAGACTCCAGGCTGATGGAAGTAATGATGGCAAGGTGAGGGGATAATCCCTCACAGGATTACTAGCTGAAATGATAGCAACTTCCTTCCTCCTTTGGATCTGCAATAATGGACAACGTAATTCTGGATGGAATTAATGCTGCTAGGAGGTTAATAACCTTTAGCCTGATGCCATATCTGATATGAAGCTCTGGGAATGCTAATCTACATGCCCAAGGTGGTAGGAATAAACCCTCACTATTTCTCAAGTTTAAATACTGAAGACAACCCCCACCTTCCAAATAGATCTTCAGAAATGTACAATTTCTGAATATGGAGGTTCTGCAAAAAGTAGGAAAAGATATATGGCACCAATGCTTGATGTAGAATGAAGTAAAACCCTCTCTCCAAAGCTACTCAAAGAAAGAGGCGGGATTCTCGACCAGGAACACTTTGTGCTAAACAACACTTGAAATCTTTGCTAAACAACCCAAGAAAAAAAATTGAATGTCAAATGACAATTCCAGATCTAAACAAACCTCAAAATCAATAATCAATAGCCTATCTTCATTCTTGCCTTCATCTTCTTTATATAGTGTTTGAGCCTTCCCATGCCTTGGCCCTCATCTAAACTGCATTGTGCATGTGGACAAGATCCTCCATGTTTGACTGCGTTGTCTATCCAAGTCATCCATCATGTCTAGGTGCAATGTACACTCTCTCCACCATGTGTGCATTAATTGCACAACTTCCTCCATCATCTCATCATGAATGTCCCATGATCTTCTGTTTGATCTCTTCCAAGATCTTCGTTGACTATATCAACCTCCATGATCTATCTCATTAATGAGAGATGATCTCCAGTTCCATTCACATTAGTAGTGGCTCCACTACCTCATTATGTATATCTAGACTTAATTAATCCACAGTCACACATAAAAAGTGGATATTTATTCATCTTGAGGATTATGGGTCCTTCCACCCTTTTATTTACTTAATTCATTAAGAAAATTAAAAACTCTAGTATTCCATATATCAGGTGAAAATTTGGGAATATTACATATTTTAATATTTGTATTATATTTATATAATAATTTTATCTTAAACACATTTTTATTTTGCATGTAAAATAAGAGTTGTAAACCTTTATAAATTTTAAATTAATTAATTTAATTATAGGTTTTTAAAGTAATTTTTTTCTTTCATATGAATAAGGAAATTTTATATTAAAAAACTATGAAAGAAATAAAAAGGTGTATCAAAATAAAGCATCTCTCTTAACGAAGTGGCCAAGGACTTCCTTTTTGCAACCATAATCATTAATATTAACGAATTACTAAAAGAAGTGCTATTTGAACCCAAAACAAGAATGGATTTTTATAATATATATATATATATATATATATATATATATATATATATATATCATAATTGATAACCTCCTCTAATTAATAAATAAATTAATTAAATTTGAATTGAATTAAAAATAAATAGATCTTTCTTGGATCCATCATTAAAAAAAAACAATACTATTAACTTTTATAAAAATTAATTAATTAAGTATTTAATTAGAATGGATTTTAAAAATAATATTATTAACATTTATACAAATCTCTACAATTAATTAATTATTTATTTAATTTTTAGAATTTTTAAGTTGGACTCACTTGCTTCTCTCTGCTGCTCATCATCCCTCACTCTCATATTTATACCTTACTTGTGATATTAGTCTTACACATGGATCTTTTCCTGAAGATGAACCACATTGGCTGGGTTCGAAATGTTGAATTTACCAGGAATGGATGTGATTGATCCAAAAAACTTCTCTACACAAAATACTCATCGCAGAAGCCTCAAATCTATAAAAAAATTATTTTAAAGATTACAAGAAGAAAACAAAAAAACAAAATATCTAAAACAAAATTTGAAAAGAGTAAAATAAAAGTCATAATAATCAAATATGGAGATAATAGGGTTCTTTTTTTCATATTAGGCATTAATGTCTATCACTTTTTTTATGACCTTAGAATCACCCTAGATGGGATCCTACTTAGTTTTCCCACTCCTATTTAGTTTTTGAGGATATGTTGACTTTCTTTTATTTTTTTAATTAAGTGCTTGGATTAATTCTCAAGGAATTCATGATTCTCAAGGGATTCAAAATTGCCTTATATCTTGGTTGTAAAGGATATAAATTCTTCAAACGCTTCTATTTTTTATCAAAGACTTGGGATTCTTAATGGTTAATTAAAATCAAAGTTAATAATAATATCTTTGTTGCAATAATTTTTTTTGTTATATATTTATTAATGGTGGACACAAATGAAGCCTTGAGCTATATCAACCTCATTAATATTTTTAATGCGATTGTACTATGTGATATCTGATAATAATAAAAAATATTGGAACCTTATATGAATGGAAGAGAATAAAAGATAACATGGATGTGCAAATCATCTCCTAAATACTCATCTGCCTCTTCTAAATATCTGTGGAAAACCATATATGGCACAAAAATTGAATCACCCACTACTTTTCCTCCATACAAAGGAATCACTCTTGAAGAGATAGGAAAGGTTAGTAAAGCAGTACTTTTAGTTCTGAAAGATGAATTTTCCATAGGACATTAATTCAACATTTTACTCTCACCCTTATGAGATGGTAGGAATAAGAGTCCTCCGTAGCACTTGGAGATAAAATGGAACCCGAGATAGTAAAATATGAAGCTGGTGATATTGTACACAATGAAGATGGAAATCCGCAAAGAAACATGATCAGAATGTTGATGTCTTTCATTCTGGAACACTTGTGCGATGCAGAAAAAAATATTTCTGATAAATATTCTCTAGTGCTAATGAATCTTAAATGAAAATGAATGTCACAGTATGAGGATTTCCATAGAGATCGGGTCCAAAGAATCTATGAAGAGAAAAAGAGTAGAAAGTTTTTATGGAAGTAGGTTTATCTTGCATCCCTTTCTTCAAAGTTTGTAGATTATTTGAAAATACAAAATGTTTTCTACAATCCCTATGAGTCCTACACTTGGGGGGAGATATATACTATTATAACGAAAGCATTGGTAGGAATTTGTATAAATATGAAGGTAAACTAGTCCATACAAAAATTGTGAAGGCTACCTGATAGAAAATCTATATGCAATAAATATGGTCTATATTGAGATGACACAATTGTACAGAGGAAAAGAGTCACAAAGGCTATGAAAAATGTATGCAAAAGAAAATATTACTATGCAAAACCTCAAAAGTAAAAAACAACAAAGGGATATTACAGAAAATTTCCAAGATACCATTATTATAGTCCATAAGACATCCATCTAGGAACATGCAAGAAAGAAGTTTGGAAAAAACTAACATGGCACAGTTATGTGGGAAACAAGGTCATACCTCAAATAAATTCCCATGAGGAGAAGAATATAAGCTACACAAAGGGAAAAAGTCACAAAAATTTGCTAAGAAATACCAACACAACAGACAAATGAGAGAAGAAGGAAAATCACTAACCTCAGTCCAATGTTATAAATGTGGGTCTAAAATCCACAAAACAAAAAATTGTCTTAATATTTGTATTAAATAACAAATACATGTTATAGGACAAATATTCACTACTACACAAAGAGCACTTTTAAGACATTTAAAAAAAAACATTTTTCCTGAAAATGTCACTTTTTATTTTAGTTATTTTACTTTAAAATTTAATATCAATTGAATTGTATTAAATATAAAATTTAAGACAAAAAAAAAATTCGACAAAAATATTGTAAGACAAAACTTTATATTTAAGACAAAAATAGATTAAGACAAATGTTTTAAGGCAAAACTTTATATTTAAAAAAAAAAGTTAAGAAAAAAATATTTTAGGACAAAGATTTATATTTAAGACGATGACCACTTAGGTCAATGTAAATTAAGACGAAACTCATTTAAGACACTTAAAATTAAGACAAAACCCTACCGATTTAAAGCAATGTTAGCTAACACCTATAAAAATGACTGCGATAGTGCGCCCTAAGAATACCAACTTGTAGGCTACTACTATCTCTCGCCCATAGCAAGGTTGTTATTTCACTTACCATTCACGTTATATTATACAAAGAAAACAATTTGTTGATCTCTTCGTTTTGTCAGGGTAGCCAACTCTGAAGATTGTGACAACTTTTCCTAGAAAGATTTCTGAGACATCAATTCCCTTTTTGTCCCTTTGATCTCAATTGATATGATTAGAGAGAAAATGTTGAAATATTTTCGAGACATCAATTCCCCTTTTGTCCCTTTGATATTTGCTGATACGATTAGAGAGAAAATGTATGTCGTTTCATTCTAGAAATTTCCATGAGTGAATAAGGGATAATTATATTTTTAATTTTTTAAAATAGATATTCCAACTACATGAAATTTAATCATAACAAATTTGTTTTTTAATTATATTTTTCCTTTTTTCATTAATCCTTTTTAATTAAGTATAAAATTAGAATATCTTGATTATACTAATTTTTAATTAATTATAAAATTAAAATATAACATTTTAAAAAGTTAGAATAATTTTAACTAATTTTCAAGTATTTAATTTAATGTATATTTATTTGAAAATGATATTAAAAATTACATAAAAGTAATAAATTAAAGATAATTTGATTTCAAAACAATTTCAATATACATACCACATTCTAAAAATACAATAAATAAATAGATAAAAAATATTATATGTTGGTTGGCCTAACTCACGAGGATGTGAACTTTGAATCTCGTGCTTTTACATAATACTTCATAACAAGGTGTCTGTGAATTGAGTTACACTTCATGAGCTATTTTTTTTTTTAAATATGTGAAATTTTTTGAATTACTTCAACTAAAACTTTGATATAAATTTGCAAGAAATTAGATAACATATATATATATATATATATATATATATATATATATATATATATATATATATATATATATATATATATATATATATAATGGTTATATGTATATTTCAAAACTATATATAAAGAAATAAAAAATAATAATAATTAAAATACAAATTCATCTATATATGCATTTTAAACCTTAAATTTTCTTTCTAAATGAAAAGTCAGAAATCTAATTCTTGCATTATGTTTTATAATGGCATCTCAATTCTCAATTTTATTTTCACTATTGACCAAATATATCAAAGTGATAAATAAAAATAATTTAATTATTTATTAGATAATATTTTAGTATTTAAATTTTTTCTTATTGTAAAAAAACATTCTATTAATATTGTAAAAAATTATACAAAATGGAGTTTAGTATTTTTTGATATTAATTTATTGTTGGGTATCAATATTTTGGTAAATATTTTCATGTAGTAATGAGAAAATTGTGAATGCATTATTAAGAAACCAAACAATATTAGTAACTGATATCATTTCAAAATAGGGAATACTGACTATGTGATTTATCTTCCTCACTTAGTAGTGATATATATATATAGATACATTATGAAAGAGGTTGAAAGAGTACCTCTAGCATAAAATTTAATTTAATCTAAAAGGCCATTGTCATGCCCCTATAGTCACCCATATCGGAGGCTGACTCAGCACACCCAGATGACCCATCACTATAAGTTTGTGGTCCATCGTGCCCCATTTAATCTCATTGATTTTCTCAATCACCATAAGTTTAACAACTATTGAAGTATGTAGATATTCATTCCAAACAATTATGCCTAAGCATGACCAATATGAAAATGATATGAATGAAAGTAATATTATAGAATCAACAAGCCAATCCTAACAATTGTAAAATATTCAAATGTGTTCCAACTAAATGAACTCTAGTCTCGTATAACAATTTAAAAATTATAACAATGCATAATTCATACAAACCTATCCCCAAATTTCCTATTTTATTTACTTCCATCGATCACAACTTTGTCATAGATCAAAATTGTTTTCGCTTGATAGAAATATTAAGTGCTCTCATATGCATGCAAAGTATGAATAATTAAGTAAAGTGAAGGAAATCATATCAAGTCCAATATTAGAATTCAAGTGAGTTAGAGTTAAAAAGTCAATGCCTTGTCAAATCTATAAGTTAAGGAAAAGAAAAATATCGATTTATGTTAAAGTGAAATTAGAAAATTTTAGTTAGAGCATCAAGTAGTAATTTTCATGAGGAAAGAAAAATATAGTTTGCATGATTCCATATTTAGAAACTTTAATGCTTATATAATAATGGTTGGGTCATTGTAATGTGGAGTAAGAAGAGATAAAAATAACAACTCGGTGGATTTGTATGAGACAATAATTAATGAATAGAACTTTTGTATTCAAGCATAAGCTTGTGTACTTATTTGTCTTCTGTTTGCATCTTTATCTCTGCCTCTAAATAACAGGTGGCATTAGGGCAAGGTTTAGCTAGATTTCAGATAACCAAATGAGTTAAGAATGTCATGAGCTACTTCCATTAAGAGCCTTGGCTATTGTGAGTAGCCTGCAAATCGAAGTTTGCATCCATTGGTCCATAAGTAAAAACTAGAGCTCATTGAGAGTTTGTAAACCCAACTAATAAAATACTAGCGTTAGTATCTTAGAGAGCCACCACCATATAAAGAGGAAAAAGGAACCGTCACAGACCAAAGAATTATTCTCCACAATAATTTATAGCCATGAGCCTCCATAAGAATATGTGCAGAAGAGTTTAGCAAAGTTTCTAGTACTTGTTGGCAGCTAGCGTTAAAGTGAAGGTTAAAATATTTAGTTCTAAATATAATCAAGTGTATGTGACGTTCATTTTTAGAAGGTTGACACAATAAGGAAAGGTTAAAATATTTAGTTCTAAATATAATCAAGTTTATGTGACGTTCATTTTTAGAAGGCTCACACATAAGGAAAGAAGACAGAAGCCAAAATAAAGATGATATTCATGGGTCAGAAAGCAAGAATAAAGCAAATCAAGAAAAGAAATCGAAAGGAAGATCCAAAGTATTTCGAAGAGCTCACATAGGTTCTCGCCACAGTTGGGGAATCTAAAAGACAAGTAAATGAAGTAGAACAATTCAAGGATGAATGGATAAAGCTATATCTCGTAACACTTCCAAAATTTACTAGTAAAAATTTTAAATTTTGGGAAAGTTGTCAAAATGAAAAATTTTCTTCGAAGTAAAGAGTTGATTGGGTATCGATGTAATAACCCATATGATGAAGTATGTTATTCCTTATTATTGGATATTACAAAACATGCATTAGATGAGAATTCCTTGTGTAAGGTAGCAAAAACTACATCTTCCTAGGAAGCATTTCATTCAATCATTCAACCCATTTCATTCAATCATGTTCCTAGCACCTAAAATAACTATGTATATATTGTTGTAAAGAACATTCAATATTGGCATTTATCACATGCATAAATAAGAGGGAAACAATAAAAAGCTAATGGCAAAAATATTATAAAACCATTCATAATAATATTATTTATAAAAATATCCATCATAAGTGAGTAGAATCCATTATTCTAGATACATCCAACATGTCCATAGCATGCTATCATCATACATACAATTAGGATACTTGGGTGTTCCTCAGCCAAATTCTCTCCTATGTGGAAAGGATAAAATTGTAAAGGTAAACAAGTATTGGATACATAATTAGTTCTTCCCTTATGTTAGTGCTTCTAGGAGAGAGATTCCTACATGTGTCATTATGTTTAACAGATTCATGGTATGTGACTAGAGTTGGAATTTATATCATGTTTGGAAAATAAAAAATAAATATTTGTGTAAGAATGCATTGCATTGGAATTATAGCACTTGCATGATGGCTCCTTGATATGTCCTCAATTGCATTTGTATATAGAAATATATTTAACAAAAGTGGATATGGAGGTAGTACATTTACACTAATGATTACCCATATTTTGGGGCTACAACAACATTTACTTTCCACAAGGAATCACCTACCATGTGCTCTCTAGCCCGCTTGGTCCACTCTCAAGGTTTTGATGCTAGTACCCATTCAAATAAAGTTAGTTTGGTTATTCAAAAATGTTAGGATTTGCATGGAAAATAGTAATTTTCCAATGTTGTAAAAGTTCTTTAATTTAACAATTTGCTTATCATGTGTCTAGTTACTTGCAAATTAAAGTGCTAAGAAAATCCAAACTAGGGAAACACTAAATAGGAGCCCATCTAGGGTGATTATAAGGTCATAACAAATGGATACACATTAATACCTAATAAGAAAAAAATAACCCTTCTATCTCCATAATTGACTACTATGACTTTTCTTTTACTCTTTTCAAATATTGTTTTAGATATCTTGTTTATTTGTTTTCTTCTTGTAATCTTTAAAATCAATTTTTCTTTAACGTATCAATTTTTTTTATGATTGATTAACATTAATAATTATCTTTGCAAATTTAAAAATTCCTTGGCCACTTCATTAAGAGATGTTTTATCTTGATGTACCTTTTTAATTGTTTTCTTTTTTTATATAAAACTTCCTTATTCATGTAAATAGAAAATTTACTTAAATACCCCATAGTAAAATTAATCAATTTAAAATTTACAAAAGTTTACAATCCTTCTTTTACATATAAAATAGAAATATATCTATATATATGGAAGAGATAAAATTATTATGTAAATAATACAACAATTAAAATATATCATATGTATACAAATATCATAAATAACATATCCTTTTAAAATTATTTATATAAAATATAATTAATTAAATTTCCAATATAAATTATAAAAAACATAAAATAAAAATGCGTGTAATAAAGATAGCAGTGAATTGATGCAATAATGAGGCTGGATCTTTGAAAATTCTCAATTCTCCAAACATTCCTATGTCAATTTTACTATAAAATAATCTCAGACGTATAAAAAATTAATAAAAACTAACGTGAGTTCAATATTCCAAATGAAGAAAATAAATGATGTTTGACGATTCTTTTAACTACGCCACTAATGGCTGTAGATTTTAAATCAATATAGATACTTCCATACATTCAGATGATCGTACTTGGTGAAGTATTCTGATATTTGGTTATTGATTTCTCCTTCTCTCTATCTAGCACTTGGGAAGGGCTGCAGGGGAGGCTCCAATGTTGCCAAAGGACCCCGACTGTTCTTCACTAGGAACACCATATTTAATCCCCATGTCAAATGGTCATCTAAATGGCAGTGTAGAAACCACGCTCGTTTCCAAAGAAGGAAGATAATTTGCATTTAATGTAAAGCTGTAATCTGGGAATAATATAATCGAATTGAAGAGAAAATGAGTGTCTATATATAAATATATATACCTGGATGGTCAACTTTGAATCTTATGGCAACCCACCCGCTCACCAAAGCGATTACTGTGTTGTGCTGTGGAGGATCAATGAGATTAAACTTAAGTGGGTCGGTTTTTGGGTTATGGTTCCTGAAACCTTGTCCCACCATGTAAAATGTTGGAATTTCTGAAGTATTCCAAACAACAGAGAAAATGAAAATTACTCAACATCAACATAAAGATTAATGGACAGAGATGCACACAAAACAACTATTTCATTCAACCTTGAAAATATTTTACAAAATGGCTCAAAACTATTGTTCTGGATTTAAAAAAAAAAACTTGCTGCCACAACAACACAATGTTCAAAAATTTGCTCTCTGTCTTTTTGAAAAATTGCACACACACAGTGCTATTTTTTCTTTTGCCTTCAAGCTTACATAATAATACAATAACAAAAAAAACAGACTATCGTATTATATATATATATATATACCCTTGAGTCTTTAATATATCTCTTCACGACACTTTATGAAACATAACACATTCAATTTTTAATCCTAAAGTTTTAAACTTTAATGAAAATTCCTTATCACGAATTCCAAAACTTATTTAAAAAAAAAACTCCTTTTCATAAATCATCACATCCAATTTCGGTCTCGGCTAACTGGACCTCAAACCATGCGATCAAATTTCTATTGGCTGGTGATGGAGTCCGACAGACTTCAAACAATCTTTAATCATATTTGACAAAGCCTTATCGCATAGAAATCTATATGACTTGGTCTACGGACGGTCTGGGTGATAAACTTAATATTTTGCGCATGAGATAGTGGAAATATCACATCGCAAATGAAACAACACAACTTGTGACGGTGCAAAAAGGTAAGTGATGAAAGTTGCGAAATGTGTTCTGCATTCTGTGGTTGGTGGGGTGTTAATGCAGGTTGATGTTGTGATTTAAATGGAGGGATGGTGCCACAGTTCTCACTGCAGAAACATGGCTATGACATTGAACAAAACTTTGGACTTGCAGGCTCACTTAAACCAGAAATTAATTTCACGGTTGTGTGCAAGTCAAACCAGAAATTTCTCTGATGTTGCTGCATCCTTCTGTCCTTTGGCACTACGCTGTTGGATTTAATATTTCAACACTCCCCCTTAAATTCAACTTCTAGATTTTCTTGCATACCCAAATATTTTCTCAAATAATTAAAACTTTTCTGCCCCAATGGTTTTTTCAGTATATCAACAATCTACTCTTCAGTTATGCAATGTTGAAAAACAATTTCATCATTGCTCACTAGCTCTCTGATGTAGTGATACTTGGCATCAATGTGTTTCGTTCTCTTACGAAACACTGAATTCTTTGACAATGCTATTGTTGAGCTATTATCACAATAAATTGTTGTGCCTTTTACCTGTTCATGACACAAACTCCTCAACATTCTCCTCATCCATACTGCTTGACATGTTGCTGCTGTAGCTGCCACATACTCTGCCTCTACTGTAGATAAAGCCAAAATTGGTTATTTATTAGAAGCCCATGAAATGGCTGCTGAACCCATATAAAAAACATAGATAGAGGTGATTTTCCTGTCAGCTATACTTCCAGCCCAATCACTATCAATATATCCAATCAATTCATAATTTTTTGAAGTGGTGTAAGAAATTCCATACCTCTTTGTTCCTTTCACATACCTCAAAATTATTTTTGCTGCTTGCCAATGTGTCTCCTTTGGCCTTTCCATGAATCTGGAAATTAAAATCACATCATGCATAATATTTGGCCTAGTTGCAGTCAAATACATGAGGTTTCGAACTATGTTGTTGTACAAACTTGGATCAAAATCCTTTCTGCTGTCCTCTTTACTTAGTTTCAATCCCATCACTGTAGGAGTAATTGTTGCCTTGCAATCCTACATGTTAAATCTTTCCAAAACTTCATTCACATATTTAGCTTGAGAGATAAAAACATTATTTTCATTTTTCTCTACTTCTATTCCTAAGAAGTATTTCAACAATCCCATATCAGTCATCTCAAATTCATCCTTTATGATTGTTTTAAAATTCTCAATGAGGTAAGCATCATTACCTGTAAATATCACATCATCCAAAAAGAAAAAAATAATGAGAATCTTACCATATTTATCTTTGATGTATAATGTGGGTTCTTCTTCACATTTTTCAAACCCATTTTCCAGTAGATAGTCATCTATCCTACTGTACCATGCTCTTAGTGCTTGTTTCAGACCATATAGAGCTTTCTTCAATCTGCATACTTTATGCTCTTGGTCTGCTTTCTCATATCCCAGAGGTTGTTGAAAATATAGCTCTTCCATCAATACTCCATTTAGGAATGCTGATTTCACATCCATTTGGTGAACTTTCCACTTGTGTTGTGCTGCTATGGACAACACTTCTTTTACTGTTTCCATTCTTGCAACCGATGCAAAATTTTCCTCATAATCTTTTCCTTGTTGTTGCTTATAGCCTTTGACAAAAGGTCTGGCCTTGTGCCTTTCAATTTTACCTTCAGAATTGATTTTGGTCTTGTAGACCCACTTCACTCCAATGACTTCCTTACCTTTTGCGAGATCAACCAATTCCCATGTCTTATTTTTCTTTATGGAATTTATTTCTTCATTCATAGCATCTATCCATTTCTCATATTTCACAGCTTCTTCAAAATGAATAGAATATTCTACATGACAATACAATGCAAATAAAGAGTTCACACCTTCATTTGTTGCCTCTTGCTCATAGATTTCATTCAGACTTCTGAATCTGGTTTCTCTTTCACTTGGTGTACTTGTGCTTACAGAAGCACTCAAATCTGCTCCTTCTGATGTGCTTGGAGAAGCACTGTCATCATTTCTCAAGGGTGTTCTCATACCTTCTTGTGGTTTCCCTTGCTATCCATGTGTTGGTGGAGGTGGTGCTACTAACGAAGGATGTATTTCAGCCATCTCTTGCTCATTATCATCATGAGACAAACAACTTTTACATTCACTGTTTTCTCAATGCTTCCATCCCAAACCTCTTCCTCAATGAACTGTACGTCTCTGCTTATAACAAACTTCTTGGTGGATGGGTTATACAATTTGTATGCCTTTGGTTCTTCACTATATCCAATAAATATGCACTTATCCCCCTTACTGTCCAACTTCTTCCTTAGCTAATATGGAATGTGTGCATAATTCACACAACCAAAAACTCTCATGTGGGTGGCAAACTGTTTTATGCCACTCCATGCTTCTTCAGGAACTCTGTTCATTACAACTTTGGTTGGGAATATATTCATACTATATGCTACACAATGTACAAATTTAGCCCAATATTCATTTGGCAATTTTTTTTCCTTCAGCATACTTCTTAACATGTCCATGATGGTTCTATTTTTCATCTCAGCAACTTCATTTTTCCGTGGTGTATACCTTGCTGTAAATGTCTTGTGTATCCAATTTTATCCACAAAAACGCAGAAATTATTTTGAGATATATTCTCCTCCTCTATCACTCCTTAAGACCTTAATTGCCGCACACTTTGATTCTCTACAAGAGCCTTAAAGTGGCAGAATTTATCAAACACTTCACTTTTAAATTTCAAGAAATAAACCCAAGTTTTTCTTGTGAAATCATCAATAAAGGTCAACATATAGTGGATGCCTGCTAATGATGGTGTTTACATTGGTCCACACAAATCAGAATGGAAAATTTCTAAGGGTGCCTTTGCCCTTATGATATTTCCTGATGGAAAGCTTTCTCTGTGTTGTTTTCCCAAGATGCATCCTTCACATAGGCAATTCGGTTTCTCAATCAATGGTAATCCCTTTACCATACCTTTTCTATGCAACAAATTTAGACCTCCAAAGTTGAGATGTCCAAATCTCAAATGCCATAACTAGTTTTCATCCTTTGCTTCTCTTTGGAATGTCTCTTGTGTCACTGCTCCAATGGCATCACCTTTCTTCAAATCTGCTCTCATTTCGAGAGGGAACATTATGTTCCTTGTCATCTTCACTTGTGCAATGCATTGCTTGCTTGGTGGTTTATCCATGATGGTGCATACATCATCTTCAAAGAAAACATTGTAGCCTTTCTGAATGAGTTTTCCAATGCTCAAAAGTTTACACTTCATACTAGGAACATAATAAACATCTAATATGGTTTTTCTTTCTCCCTTCTTTGTCAAAACACTTACTCTACATTTTCCCATGACAGAGACCTTACTTTCTGTCCCCAATGTTACTTGAGACTTTAAATTTTCATCAATCATGGAAAACATAGAAATGTTTCCATTCATATGGTTGCTACATCCTGAATCTAGAAACCATATATCCTCATTTTTTTCTTCAGCCATATTACATGCTAAAAACAACTTCTCTTGACCAATATTTTCTTTAGTAAAATTAGCATTGGGTCTACTACCCATGTCACTCTGTTTCTTTCTAAATTTATTGGCATAATGGCCATACTTCTTATAGTAATAACATTGGACTTGGGATTTATCATACCTTTGTCCATGTGCTTGATTTTTTCCACCTTGCTGGATGTTGCCTTGGCCTTGGTTCTGATTTTGGTTACTGTCCCTTCCACTAGTATTTGCAGGGCTATTCCTTCCTTTGTTTTGGCTTCTGCCTCTTCCTTTTCCTATGTAGTTTCCTCTGCCTTGACCTCTTCCTGATCCAAATTTATATTGGTGGTCACCAACCTATTCCACTTGGGGGCCCACCATTCTCTCTTTAAGTTTTTCAGTTTCAGCACAACTTACTATTTTTAGCAGTTTTTCGGGTCGTGAACTTCTGGAGCCGTTTTGAGGCCCTAAGCGACATTTTTTTGGAAAACAGGGAGCAACATCAATCCCATAGACCAATGTTGCTCACTCGAAATTTGTAGTCCTCAGATAGATCTTTCTAACGAGGTATGGTACGCATCAAACGGAGATCGTATGCCAAAGTTACGTTCCCGGGAAGTTGAAACACCAATTTACCCAAACAGTGCCCATAGTTTTGGCGCTTCATCTCCTAGGGTTAGGGTTTTGGTTGTTTAGGATTTCTCATTGTTTCTAAATAATAAATAGGCCCTTGAGCCTCATTGTAACTTATTTTAGAGGCCTGTAGCCCCCACATCTCTTCTCAAAGATAGCTACCAGCGCCCTAGCTAGTTTTATTTCCATTTTGTCTGTAAGCAAATTTCAGTTCTTTGATATTAATGAAATGAAGTGTTATTTTTGCTGCATCTCTATATTTATGGTTGCATGTTTATTCTATTACGTTCCTACATAAATCTGGATCAGTGGTATCAGAGTGGTTTTCTTTTTCTCGATCCTTCTTTGCATGTCCCCACGAGGTCGAGGTATAAGGAGTTAGGGCTTGATCTGGTAGAACCTTTACAAGATCAGCCTCGCAAACCCCGAAGGATGCCCATGGGGGATGAAAATAAAGATGAGGGAGCAGGATATCCTATCAAAATATTGCTCGAGGAGGCCGTTGAAAAACAAAGGAACACGATGATGGATAACTTTGGCCAGATCCTTCAATCGCTACCCACTGGCAACGCATCTGCATCCAGTAGCCACTCTGGAGGTGCGACTCCTTTTAAGGTACAAGTAAATTTTGACATTCCCATGTTTGAGGGTCAAATAGATGTAGATGCCATAGATAGATGGTTGAATCTATTAGAAGGATATTTCTCGGTTCATGACTTTTCCGACAGGGAGAAGATTATTTTTGCACTCCTCAAAGCTGCCCCCCATGTCAAGGACTGGTGGGAAACCCACTGTGAGAAAAACGATGAGACAGAACCCTCTCTGTTCTCAGTCGTACCCACTTGGAATTCTTTTGAAACGCCATCAAGGAACAATACTATCCTGTGGGGAGCTATCAGGACAAGTACACACAATGGACCACGCTGCGACAACAAAGGGATCAAGATGTGCATGAGCTAACGAATCTATTTCATACCCTACGCACCAAGTTGGGTATCAAAGATTCAGAGAAAAATTTGGTGCTAAAGTATCAAAGTTGTCTGCATAGATACATTCAGGAGGAAATGGAGTTCCTCGACATCTCTTCCCTTGGTACGACATATTGGTATGCTGCCAAGATTGAGTAGAAATTCAAATAGAAGAAGCGAGACTTTGGATCTGCGAATCAAAAGCAAGGGAAATATGCTCCCAAACCGTAGAACAAAGGATAGAGCCAAGGCATGGCGACTCAAGACAACCTATCAAAGCCACAAGCAAAGAACAACACCGCAAAGCCAAAGAAGGACACGGGAAAGTGGTGTGAGTTCCATAAGAGCTCCCTCTGCTTACAATTGTTCACAAGGCCCACAAGCGATAGCTAGCGTGGCCAAGATGAAGACAGAGGTCAGAAGTGTGCTCGTCTGATAGAACCACGACAGGGGAATGACAAAGGAAATAGATCATTGATACGAGCCAACGCCACTATTGCGACTATGAAGATCCGGAAGGAGGAATCGGGGAAGGATCAGAGGAGGAGGAACGTGGCCACTCTGGGATGTGCATGGGTAAGATACCAAACGTGCGTTCATTATTTGAAATAGGAGCCAAAGAACCCTAACAACAGCAAATGGAAACGATTGGGATTTCCGACCACGGTTCACCCACATCCATGCACATGGTGGCTTCACTTGGGACAAGATCTCCACGTCGGCCAGAGTGTCGCCTTTCTTATAGCATCAAGCCCTTCATGGATGAGGTGGTAACATGACGTTGTTCCTATTGATGTTTCTAATATATTATTAGGACAACCATACTTGTGGAAGCGTCATGTAGTGTATGAGTCTTGACCTTGTGCTGTTATTGTTACTTTGGGAAATAAGTTGTAGAGGATACCAGAGGTACCACCTCCTACTACTATCTCTTTGGTTACTGCAAAACAATGTAGTAAGCTCATTTCCCAAACCAGGAAATTTGTTTTCCTGATGATCCGCCCCCAGGGCAAGAAAAGGACTGTGACACAAGACCTCAGGCAGAATCTTTCTGGCAGCAACAAATGGATAAGGTTGTGGAGGAGTATGGGGACATCTTCACCTCACCCTTAATGGTTCCTCTACCTTTATCGAGGTCAAGCACCGATTGATCGACCCTAGATCTGCTTCTGCTACCCAATGGACTGATCTGTGGAAAAATATATTCAGAGAACGATGAAATCAAGAGCGGTTCGAAACGGCTATAGAAAGATTTTATAGACCAAGTACATCACCACCTTGAACCCCGTCACGTGTTGGTATAGAAGAAGGATGGGACGTGGAGACTACTAATATTGAATATGGTCTTGAACAAGATCACTATAGGAATAGGTACCCAGACCCAACAGTCATTGAAGCCTTTAGACCAACTCCAAAGGTGAAAAATCTTCAGCTGTGATGACTTGAAGTCTGGGTATCACCAGGTACCAATTGAACCCTCTGATGTGTGGAAGACTGCCTTCAAAGCCAAGGAAGGCCTTTTCAAATGGTTGGTCATGGCTTTCGGGTTGACGAATGCTCCTGCAACCTTCATGAGGATGACGGACGAAATCTTGTGGCCATTCACCAACTCATTTGTAGTGGTGTACCTGGATGACATTCTGATCTTCAGCCAGACTTGGGAAGATCACCTTCACCACATCCGACAAGTCCTCCAAACACTACGGTAACACAAGTTGTGTGCGAATTTGGAGAAGTGCACTTTTGGCATGACCTAGGTTCAATATCTGGGATACATTATTGATGAAAGGGGGGTGCATGCGGATCAAACCAAGATCCAAGTCATTCGAGATTGGCCATCCCCAACCACTATAACAGGCCTTTGCAACTTTCTGGGTCTTGCTAATTTCTACCATAGGTTCGTGTTGGGACTCTCTCATAGCACTTGGCCCTTGAGTCAAGCCACCAAGGGAGGAGCGAGAGCAAAATTCTTTTGGTCGGAACCTCAACAGAACGCGTTCACAGAATTGAAAAATTGTCTCTGTTCTGCCCCAGTGCTCACATTACCAGACTTGCAACAATCATTTGAGATCGGGACAGATGCCTCTGACTATGCTATTGGGGTAGTTCTTACTCAACAGGGACATGCAGTGGCATATCACAGTGAGACATTTTCTGATACAGTTCGCAAGTATCCCACTTATGACAAAGAAATGTATTCCATTGTGCAAGCTTATCGACAATGGAAGAATTACATTTTGGGGAAGGAAACAATCATCCACACAGACCATCGGCCCCTACATTTCATACAAACACAAGGGAAGTTACAGAATGATTTCCATCAGAAGTGGTCCACATATCTACAATAGTTTCATTTGAACATCAAGTACAAGAAGGGTAGCACCAATAATGTTAGAGACTGCCTCAGCCGACCACCGATCGTGGCACTCACCACCATTCTCAAGTCTTGTGGGCACGAGACTTTTGATTGGTCGCTTCTCTACGAGAGTGACCCAGAATTCGACCACACTTACAAGGCACTCTTGGGGGGTACGCCAGTTGCAAATTTTCACCTCCAAGATGCACTTTTATGTCACCTGGGACACCTTTGTGTTCCTTCAAGCGAGCATGCTAATATGATATGGGAAGCACACTATAGTCGAGTCACTGGGCATTTCGAGGTTGAGAAAATAGTAGCAGTACTGCAGAAGTATTTCTATTGGCCGAACCTTCGAAAGGATGTCGGGAAGCACATCAGATCCTGCACTACTTGTGCCATTGCCAAACCAACCATCAAGAAGCCAGGCCTATATAATCTGCTACCTACCCCTAGTTGACCGTGGGAATCCATATCCATGGATTACATGTTGGGCCTACTCTCTACTAATCATAGAAATTACTGTGTTTTCGTAGTCATCGACAGATTCTTGAAGATGGCCATTATGGCGGCCTGCAAGAAGAATATCACAGTGGAAGCCACTGCTAAACTCTTCTTTGAATGAGTGTGGGTGCACTTTGGGATCCCATAGTTTATCATATCAGAACTAGATGGTAGGTTCCTCAGCACATTTTGGTCTAGCCTCTGGTCAATGTTGGACACCAAGCTCACCAATTCCACAACTTTCCATCCCCAAACAGATGGCCAGACAAAGGTCATCAACAAAATTATTGTACACATTCTGCGCATGTACAATTCAAAGCATCCATGCACATGGGACGAGAGCCTCCCCTATGTAAAACATAGTTATAACTGAGCTCTCCACAGTTCAATCGGCCATAGCCCCTTTTAGGTGGGCTTGGGATTCCAGCCACTATGTCCCATTGACGTAGCCATGCCATTTGCGGCTACTCAGGCCGATTTCGCTCATGTCCAATCTGAAGTTGACAAATAAAATAGCTTCATCGAGTGCATTCAACACATCCTCCAACAAGTTCGTGAAATATTGGACAGAGCCAATGATAAGTACAGGCAACGCCATGACCAACACCGAGTGCCACACAACTTCCAAGTGGGCGACAAAGTATGGCTACATTTGCAGAAGGAGCACCTCACTAGACCCCACCACAAGCTTCTCCAACTCCAATACAGGCTGTACACCATCACCAAGGCTATAGGGGACAATGCCTTCGAGCTCATTATTCCACCATTCCTTGGTCTGCACCTAGTATTCAATGTGGATTTCCTTCATCCTTTCTTCCCACCTCTACTGGACACCTCTGACATCGCAAAACAACTCACACCAACAGAGTTAAACCCAGACTGCATGGAACAGGCCACCACATATTGTATCATGGACATGCAAGTCAAGAACACTTGCCAACAGAAGATCCAAAAGTATCGGGTTGTCAAAGCTGGCCGATTCTCGTACCAAGGAAAGTGGTTCACTAGGGACCAAGTTCAGCAGAAATTTCCTCATCTCATGGAGGAACTTAACGCAATGGGGACCATTGCTTCCTAAGGGGGGAGGAATGATCCAAGTGGATATTGGTGGTCACCCGCTTATTCCACTTGGAGCCCCACCATTGTCTCTTTCAATTTTTCAGTTTTAGCACAACTTACTATTTTTAGCAGTTTTTCGGGCCCTCGAGCCTCATTGTAACTCAGTTCAGAGGCATGTAGCTGCCACATCTCTTCTGAGAGATAGCTACCAGTGCCCTAGCTAGTTTTATTTCCATTCTGTCTGTAAGAAAATTTCAGTTCTTTGATATTAATGAAATGAAGTGTTATTTTTGCTGCATCTCTGTATTTATGGTTATATGTTTATTCTGTTGCGTTCCTGCATAAATCTAGATCACTTCCTCTTCCATAGGACATTTGGGTCTTGAAAGCATGATCCAAAGATGAATTTGATGTTCTACCCAATCTTTGTTCATGTGTCATCAATGATGCATGAAGCTCATCAACTGTAAACTTTGAGAGATCTTTTGTCTCTTAAATGGTTGTGACTATCACATCAAACCTTGAGGGTAAGCTCCTCAATACTTTCTCCACTATTCTTCTTTCTTTTACTGTCTCTCCATGAGATCTCATTTGAGTGACCAACCCAATCAACTGTGTGAAGAATGTGTCTATTGTTTCAGACTCTTTCATGCAAATGACTTCAAAATATCTTCTCATTAATTGAAGCTTTGTTGTCTTTTCCTTCTCCATACCTTGGTAGGCCGTCTAGAGGGTATCCCATGCATTCTTGGACCTCTTTTCTACTGCATTCCTTGGAAATACACTTTCATGCACTGCTTGAAAGAGATAGAAGAGGGCTTTTAAGTCATTCTTCCTATTTCTCTTCAGCAAATCCTTCTCTTCCTGTGTTAAGGCATTAAATGCATGTTCATCTACTGGTTCTTCTAAACCATCTTCAACTAGCTCCCATAAATCGTGAGAGGCAAACATGGCTCTCATTGTGATTGTCCAATAGTCATACTTCTTTCCATTGAACTGTGGGAGTTGAGTATTTCCCATACTCGTGCTTGTGTTGGCCCCTACCATGGCTAGCTTACTGAACTATGAAAAAAAATTTGACTTTGTTTTCAAGCAAATTGTCTCACTGCTTAAGAGACAAAATCTATTTTTTAAAGACTTCTTTAGACTGCACTCTTTAAACAAACTTAAAAACTATGATTTTTTAAATAACTTGTTTCGCTGAGCCTTCAGACTGCTGGAGAAAAGCTGCAACAAAAAACTCTTCTTCCTTCCTTCAGCTTTTTTGGTCAATTCAAAGAGCCTGGACTAGCTCTAATACCATGTTGGAATTTTTGAAGTATTTCAAACAATAGAGGAAATAAAAATTCCCCAACTTTAGCACAGAGATTAATGGAAAGAGATGCACATAAAACAACTATTTCATTAAACCTTGAAAATCTATTACAAAATGGCTCATAACTGTTGTTCTAGCTTTAAAAAAAAACACTTGCTGCTACAACAACACAACGTTTAAAAATCTTCTTTTTCTTTTTGAAAAATTGCACACACACAGTGCTTTGTTTTCTTTTGCCTTCGGGCTTACAAAATAATACAATAACAAAAAAAACAGACTATCGTATTATATATATATCAAAACATATATATATGCATACCCTTAAGTCTTTAATAAAGCTCTTTACGACACTTTATGAAACATAAAACATTAAATTCTTAATCCTAAAGTTTTAAAGTTTAATACAAATTCCTTATCGTGGATTCCAAAAAAAAAAAACTCCTTTTCATAAATCATCGCATCCAATTTTGGTCTCGGCTGACTGGACCTCAAACCATGCGATCAAATTTCTATTGGCTGGTGATGGAGCTCGGCGGACGTCAAAGAATCTTGAAGCGTATTTGACAAAGCCTTATCACATTGCAATCTATATGGCTTGGTCTGCATGCGGTCCAAGTGATAAAATTAATATTTTGCGTATGCGATATGCGATATGCGATAGCAACAATATCGCATCACAAATGAAACAACACAACTTGTGATGGCGCAGAAAGGTAAGTGATGAAAGTTGTGAAATGCGTTCTGCATTCTATGGTTGGTGTGGTGTTAATGCAAGTTGATGCTGCAATTTAAATGGAGGGATGGCGCCACAATTTTCACTGCAGAAATAGGCCTATGGCATTGAACTAAACTTTGGACTTGCAGGCTCACTTAAACCAGAAATTAATTTCACGGTTATGTGCAAGTCAAATCAAAAAATTCTCTACTGTTGCTGCGTCCTTCTATCCTTCGGCTTTGTGTTGTTGGATTTAATATTTCGACATAAAAATCGTAACTATGAAGATGCATCAGATGGTTCTCTGCCACGAAGATGTTTGTTTCCGAAGATGTTTGTAAAGTTGAGTTGTATGTGACAACTCTCACTTTCAAGAGCCCAAAGTCTTGTGGGAATGAATCTAAGGGGAGTTTTTGATGGAATATCCCTCATAAACACACCATTAATACCGAAATGATAAGCTTGAAGCAGGGCAATGCTGGGCAATACAAAGGACATGTTTTTCATGCTTGCACTGAGCCTAGTTCCATTGGGGCCTTGACAGGTGTTTCCAGCTTCACATGGAAGTAATCCCACTCTGAATATGGCAATGAGACTGTCATCTAAGCTATGCAGGACGTCCACTGGGAACTTTTTGGAATTGAGTCTTCGTAGTGCTGTGCTAAATATAGTGACGACCGCGGTGTCATTGTAGTATGGAAGATTAGGTGAAATGGGGTGTGTATTTTGATGTCCCATGTACTAAAAAATAGTTGTAGTCTTAGTGTTATCAAAATCGCCTACTGCCTGATTATTATAATCTCGGGGAAGCCATATAGTATTTGCCCACAGGTTGGTCGGCCATGTCGAGAACATCAGTAGTTTGACCGAGAGCAATGACAATCACATCTGTTTAATATGGCTTGGTGTAGGAAGCATCCACAAAAACAACTGTAAATTTGTGGTGTGCGATCTTGAAAAAGTGCACACTATTGGGTGCAGCATTAACCATCGGGAGAAGGTAAGTTTCTCCTTGTTTTACAAGAAACTGAAATGTTCCTACATCAACAATATCAGCTACAAGTGAATATTCAACAAACAAACCGATTTATATAATTTCAATACATGATCTAATGGCTGTAGATTTTAAGTCAATACCGATCCCTCAATGTATTCAGATCCTTGTACTCGTGAAGTATTATTGATATTTCCTTCTCTCTCTATGGTTTGAATTAAATTACGAAGAGAGAAAACAAAACTTCCCAGTTGGGAAAAAACGAATTGGAGACGTGTTTGGTGTACGAAGAATATATTCTGAAGATTAAAATCAACAAAGAATAGCTTGCTCTTACCTTTCTATATCGAAGTCATATTTTTCAAAGATGGAGGGTTTGCATTCTTACACATTCTATTGCAAAATATGGAGGGTTTCAAAGATGGAGGGTAAGTGTATTATAGAATTAAGGTTGTGCGAAAGTATAAACACAACATTTTTTTTTTCTTTCTAAGTGAGACTAATTCTATTAAGAAAAAAACACATGATACAATCAGAGCTTTGCAAAAGTAGAGCATAGAAGGAGGGGGCCCGAAAATGATGAAATATCAACCTCGGTCCCATAAAGCAATCTAGGAATTAGCAGAAGATAGCAAGGATAACAAAAAGAGAGAATGAGACAAGGGGATCTACCTAGAGTGGGTAGAAACTTCCAAACGACATTTTTTCACTTTCTTCTTACTGACTTTGACCTAGTCATTATGACTTGGTTGGACCAGAACAAGTTGCAGATTGTTTTGTGCTGAAGGAAGAGGCTCCTTATCTGAAGGAAAAGGCTCCTTATCTGAATTCGAGGAAAAGCAGTAAGGATTTCCTTCAGAACCATTTTGGAAAAGTTTAGGAGTGAAAAAACTCAAGTATGAGGTGTGTCGAGTTGTATATGTGACAGAAAGAAAAATAATAATTAGATCTATTTGATTCTGTGAGTTGTTGTCTTCATGTGATTTCAGTGTGTCGGATTCGTTCTTCATACTCATTGGCCTCATTGGCCTAGTTAAAAAAAATTATTGGTTTCATAAAGAGCGAATCTGCACTTTTCTCTCCCAAAATTCATAATGCGCCTTATACATATTACTTGGTTCAATTTTGCAGAAATGAATAACAATTCATGCAGTATAGTCAAGTTTAAATAACGATAACACTTTTCATTACAGGTTTGAACTAGGGGAACTTGCATGTCGATCATGAATATCCACTAAAACTTCTTTAACCTATGCTACAACCATTCTAACAACTCTTAGAGAGCGGTTTGATTCGCAATTTACTGATCAAGTAAATTTTAGTTTTCTAATTTATCTAAATATATTTTAGAAAAGTTTAAAATAATGGTATAAAAAGAGTTGTACTTACTTCTTATGCGAGGAAAAAAATTATTAAAACTTCAAAAGAGATACCCGAATCTTAGTTTCCGACTAATGAAATTATTTAGAGGATTTTAGCTTAGATTCACATTCTCTTTATATAAATATATGAGAAGAAAACTGAAATTACTCTACCCATGTTTTCCATAAATTAAATTTTAAATCTATTTACAGTCCCCCATGTTTTCAAATTTCTAATTTGTCCACTGTTCGAAGAGTTTGCATTTAAGTGTTAATTTTCCTATCATTTAAAATAAAATGAATTTAAAAATGGTTGTTATTAAAACGCTTACATCATTATTATATATATATATAAAAGACTTACAACATATAATTCTTAAGTTGAGAAATGTTTTTTATAGTTTATATTGGAAAGTTGAGTAATTATATTTGTATTTAAGTATTTATAAACTGATATGATATTTATGATATTTTTATACATATATAAATATGATATATTTTAATATTTGTATTATATTTATGTAATAATTTTATTTCTTTCATATATGTAAATACATTTTTATTTTGCATGTAAAAGAAGAGTTGTAATTTTTTATTTACATGAATAAGTAAATTTTATATTAAAAAAACATGAAAGCAATTAAAAAGGTATATCAAAATAAAGCATTTATCTTAATGAAGAGGCCAAGGAATTCCTATATTTGCAAGGATAATCATTAATGTTAATCAATTACTAAAAGAAGCGCTATGTTAAATAAACAAATTATTTTAAAGATTACAAGAAGAAAACAAATAAACAAAATATATAAAACAAAATTTAAAAAGTGTAAAAGAAAAGGCGTAGTAATCAATTATGGAGATAGTAGGGTTTGTTTTTTTATTATTAGGGATTAATTTTTATATTTTTTTATCACCTCAAAATCACTCTAGCTGGGCTCCTATTAAGTTTTCCAACTCCTATTTATATTTTGAGGATATGTTGACTTTATTTTATTTTTTTAATTAAAGGCTTAGATTAATTCTGAAGGAATTTATGATTCTCAAGGGATTCAAAAATGCCTTATATCTTGGTTGTAAGGGATATAAACTCTTTAAACACTTCTATTTTTTATCAAAGATCTGCGATTCTTAAGGGTTAAGTTAAATCAAAGTTAATAATAAAATTTTTGTTGCAAATGTTTTTTTTGTTATATATTTATCAATGGTAAATACAAATGAAGCCTTGAGCGATGACAACCTCATTAATATTTTTAATGTGATTCTAATGGATGATAATAATAAAATATATTGGAACCTTCTATGAATGTAAGAGAATAAAAGCTAAAATGGATGTGTGGATCATTTGCTAAATCCTAGTCTACCAATTCTAAACATCACTGGACAACCATAGATGGCACAAAAATTTAATCTCCCACTAATTTTCCTCCATACACATGAATCACTCTTGAAGAGACACGAAAGGTTGCTAAAGCAGTACTTTTAGCTCTAAAAGATGAGTTTTCCATAGGGATAGAAGGCAAATTACAGAAGGTCGGTGAATAAGTAAACTCGAATAATACTTCTTTAAAGGACCTAACAATTCGTGCATCTACAATGAGTTCACAAAAGTACCAAGTATATACTCTTCAAGTTTCTATAAATAATGTAAATAAAAGTTTGAATAAATTCAATTTTCCATCGCTACTATAGAAGGATTTGTGAGAGAAGGATTTACTGAAGCAAAGAACTTATGAGAAAAAATGGAAATTCATTTTGAAGAAATGGGAAATGAAGTACATATAGGATTTGTCTCAACCCATGAAAAGATTGATGATATTTCCTCTAAGTCTGAAAAAATATTGTAAATTTGTGGCCTGCGATCTTGAAAAAGTGCGTACTATTGAGTGCAGCTGACCATCCGGAGAAGGAAAGTTTCTCCTTGTTTTACAAGAAACTGAAATGTTCCTGCATCAATAATATTAGCTACAAGTCAATATTCAACAAACAAATAGATTTATATAATTTCAATGCCTAATCTATCAAAGGAAAGTATTAATACCTGCCGTAGAGCAGTTATACAGGTCTCCTGGCTGTCCATTTAGGGTATATGCATCTGAAAAATTGGGCGCACCACCAGTGTGGAGTGCTTCGTCTATAACTGCAATAGGTTCAACGTTCCACCATTCTCCTGTTGAATTACAACAACATCACTTTTAATCAACTGCATGATTAGTAATTGGACATAAAATGAAATCTGTATTGAAGCTCAATGCTGCAACTCATCACCTAATACAAGAGGAGTTTCACCATGGGGTTTAGGAAAGGGATATGAGCTTTATTTCTTAGGGTAGATTATGAAAGCTCCATGCACAGTAGTTAGGAGCCATGACACATGAGCAGGCCACCACAAGGTTCCTTCTTGATTATTAATGTTGAATCTATATGTGTAACTTCCACTAGGTTGAATGGGGCATTGTGTAACATATCCAGGTCCATCAGCCGACCCTGTACGCAGCTGCCTCACTCCATGCCTGACAGATATTATAAGGGCGATATTTATAAGCTATACTCATAAAGACTTCATCTATACCCATCAAATCTATGTATGTATAAACCGCAGCAGATAGGCAACACATATTCATTATACATATCCGAATTAAATTTAATGATTCCTCAAATTTATATTTTCGCCCAAGATATATAAAGATTGCATACCTTTAGCGAAACCATAAACAATAAAACCTTGAGCTGACAACTCTCATTTAAAGGGAGTCTCTCTCTCTCTCTCTCTCTCTCTCTCTCTCTCTTTGTATATATATATATATATATATATATATATATATATATATATATATATATATATATATGTATATATAATGAATAGGCGATGCCGCAGTAGATAGGAAATACTATTCTAATTCCCATTCAGGTTAGAGTGACATACCAGTGAATAGTGGCATTGTACTTGGCTCTGTTATAAACTTCAACAATAAATTTGTCCCCATTTCGTACATAAATCGTTGGGCCTGGTAGCTGTCCATTGACGACGAATAATTCATATGTCTTACATAGCCTAGTAATATTCTTCGGTTCAAGATGTGTAGGAATCCAAACATCAAACATTAAAGAGGATATCCACTAGGTGAAGTCTTTCCTTTTTCAAAGTTTCCTATACAGACATAAAACTTCAAAATGGTAGTAAAAAAACTTACAATGAAGGTATATTTGTGGACGTTTGCATTTCTGATGGTAGCCAAAGATGTTGGAATTTAATTCCAACTGCCCGTACAAATTAGTAGGACAATAGAGTAATGGCTGATGGGAGTTTGAAGAGCGGCGAACTTCAAAGCTGATGGATTGGAAGGGACAACAATGGCGGTGGAAACCTCCAGTCCAAAACTTCACACAAACACGATCTTATCTTCAGTAACCACCAAAAATTAAATTCTCCACCAAACATATTAATTACACAGCCAACAAGAAATTCCAAGGGGTAAGAGAGCTCACAGGAAAGCTTTTGGAAGCAACCCCTCAGAACTATAAAGGGAATAAGGCTTTAACCTTAGCACATAAAGTTTTTTGATTTAATTTTTATATGCAGCATATGTTTTTATTTTTTTAACGTCAGGTTAATTGTTATTTACCACAATACATTTGATTTTAATTGTGGTTATATATATTATAAATATGAGATATTTATAATATATATATTATATTGTAATGTGTTATAAATATGCCGTGAGTGCATTTGAAAAGGTTACGCTATGTATTGTATTTTGTAATTTTCCCGAAGGCTGAAAACAAAGAAAAGAAGCAGAGAGACAAAGTGGAATTTTTAAGCGCTGTGTGTGTAACAGCCAACAAATTTTCTTCTTGTGAATCCATAACTATGTTCTGAAGATCTTAATTTTTGTAACTGAGTTTATTTTAATGCAATAGAAGTCTGCAATTTAGTTTTTGAGATTAGTCTGTAATAGGAGTATTACAATTGTGCTCATAGAGAGTTTGAAATGGAATCATCCTCAAGGATTAAAGGTACCCATTATTATATGAGAAATCTACCAGTGGAAGAGACTCCTCCCACTTCCTCTACTAATGCATGACATACATCCTCAACATTTCCCTACGGATCATGGTAATCCTCTCTATCTATCCACCTTGTTGGAAACCTTTGAGCACTACTCAGAGAGTGGGGGGGTGAATTAGTAGCGTGACTTGAATATTAATTTTTCCTTTTATTAACTTCACTTATTGAATCAAATACATATTAGAAATAAATATTTAAGCATGTGCATTACATAATCATAACTGAAAACCATAAGTAACAACATAAAAAATAAAAAATGCACACAGTCGCATTATCACACATAAGACACAAGGTTTCTGGTGGAAACTCCTTGAGGAGAAATACCACCCTTGTTTTTGTTTCTATGCTCTAAATTTCTATTATGTAAAGAAATTTTACTTTTTCATAGCTACATGACTCTGATCGGCCTTAAGAATCGACCTCATACATAATAGGCCAACAACAATCAACAATATAATCGTATACTGATTAGCACAAAAGATTCATTTCTCACACGGATATACAAAATACCATTTGCTGAAAGCCACAATGATCAACGATCCTTTCCCAAATCTGATTGGATTGTCCAAATTCAATTGGATGGAGAAACTATTCCTTTTTCTTAAGCTTCAAAATCACCGCTCCTCTCTCATGAAAAATTGACCTTTGGGCTCGGATCAAAGGTATAAAATTTGGACCAAATCAATCCACTAACACCACTACTTGTGCAGTAAATAGTTTAACATCATTGGATGACCTTCTCAAACCATATACGACCTTTACAACTCATTTTATAAGCCTTTGGGAATTTCCATGCCAATTTCCATCTGGTTTGTGTGAGGAATGCAGATAAATTTTCATGAAAAACGTCAGTCTCATACATAATATTGGATAAATCCGTGGAACCTTCATTCGAAGAAAGCTATAATTGTAGGTATCACGATGACTAGAGCCTTTTAGTCATATGGATAAGCTTCCATGGAAAGAAAGAAAACATATTATTTCAATGAAACTTACCTGGAAATTTCGAAGTATTATTGACTTCCACTTTTATCTATCTCTTATGTTTTGTACCAGTCAATAGAACAATACATTCTGTTGATCAAATATAATCTAAGTTTTCTTTAATGAGAATGATCTTTAAGATGCCACAACAGTTGAAAGAGTACATACTAAGCCCCATTTCACAGAACCACTAAATAAGATGAAACACCTTTAACAAACCTCTATAGCACATCTAAAAAACCATCACTATCATGACTCCAAACCATCACTGCAAGAGGTCATATCCATGAGCATAACCATGAAGACTTAGATGAATACCTAGTTACCAACTCAGCTAGTGTTCCAACCATCATCTCCATCACATGTGGATCTACATCATCCACATATAGCATCATAAACAATCAGAAAATGCCATAATATAACCATAATTAGTGATGTCATACTGTTGAAATAAATTCCAACAAAATAATGCCAATGCCAGCTTAACTAGATACAACCATGCTACAATGAAGGCATATATACATCAACTAGGCTACAAGGAGTTTACATTAATTCCAACATGAGCTAGTTGCCACAATGAACTAATCATAACATCAACTAGTTAGATCTATGTACACCATAATGGCAACACGTGTCTGTGTATGATAAGTCATACTGAAAGCTAACTATATCCCTAAGTCTACAAAGAACTCCTTCCAAAACATGGATGTTAAATTGGCATCTCTATTTGATATAATATTCTTGGGAACACCATGCAACCTCACTATCTCCCTTATGAATATCTGAGATACCTCACTAGATGAAATTGTGGAGTTCACTCCAATGAAGTCGGTTACCTTGCTCAACCTGTCAACCAAAGCCTTGATGGAATCATGTTATCTCAATTTCCTCGGTAAACCTTTAATGAAGTTCATTAAAATGACTCGCATTTCCATTACGGAATCAGAATAGGCTCCAATACACTAGTTGGATGATTAAACTCTTATTTCACCCATTGATTGTCCAATAACTTGACAACAAACTAAGCCACCTCTTTCTCCAAGTTAATCCAACAATAGAGCTTCTTAACAACTATCAAATTTTTCTAGTATACTAGGTGGCCTAAATATGGCTTGACATTAAACTGCCTTAATATAAGATTCCTGAGCTCACTTCTATCTGAGACATAAATCATGTTTGATAATTTGTCCAAGCCATTTTATGTGAGGTGATAATCCTCATCCCTATCACCTTCACCCTTCTAATGAAATCTCTACTTCAATTGTTGATACCTCTCATCATTCTTCCCTACATGTAATATATGATCCTGTAAAATTGTCCCATAAGAGCTCACAACTGAAATATGATTCACTTGCAATCCCCAACTAAGGCATATACAACCTTGTTCTCATTACTCTTCATGTATCTGATCTCAAAGCCAAATTCACTGAGGGTAGCCAACCATCTAGCTTATCTTACATTCATATTGGGTTGGTCAAACATGTTGAGAAATTAGGGATTTTATTAAAAAATTATCTTATTGATAATTACTTGTAATTTCATAATACTTATTTTACTTATATCTTATGTTCATTATATTATTATATTCTTCATCAAGTCAACTATAAAATGCAAAAGAGACATCATGTTTAGGATCTCAAGCCAAGGCCAAAATCTCTCCCTCTTGAAGAGGAAACCCTGATCAAAATTCTTGTTATATATATTCCAATGACGAGTACCAAGACCATGAAAAAGAACCTTGACACTAGTATGTATCCAAGACCCTTTTCACTTGCTCTTCTAGGCCCCTTATGTTTATATTCCTTTCTGCACTGTTTTGCACTAGCACTAGGAAAGCTCAGTTCTTAGCCCTAACCAGTGAACTCCTTTTCTACTCTTCTTTAATCTATCCTCGAACTCCTATAGACTTTTCCTTGTTCTTCATGTTGCACCCTTGATCCAAAGACATATATATCCTTTCTTGCAGTAATTATTCTTCTGAGATATTCGAAATAAGTTAACCCATGACCAAAGAAAAATGCCTTGCACTCCTTGCAACCTTCCTTTCTTTGCTTCCTAGTCACATTATTCTGCACTGTATTGCATAAATGTTCCTTACAGAGATAGCCCTTGGCCTACATGAAACATGTGAGGTAGGTATGGCTCCTTCAAACAGAGATAAACCTTATCTTTTATTAACACAATCACAATGATATATTTTGTTGAGATGACTTCTATATTTCCTTTGTACGGAATTGTAGTCCTAAAATTCAAAAACCTATCACAAAACTTGATCAATATTATTAGACTGAAGATATAGTTTCTCTACCTTTGTTGAACAACCTCCCTTCTTCACATCAAACCGCAAACCTTATCTCGCATTCCTATCTCAAACTTGTATGAATTGTTTGTGTTCAAATGAGGCCGAAGTTCATTCTTATATAGTGATTGTCTCTTGCTCTAGGCTGACATGATCTCATGTGGGTAGGTCGACCTCACCAATGAGTATCTTCATCATAATTGAGGCAACTTCTTTGGAGCTTCTTGACAAGGTCTTGGAGCATACATTTCACATCAATAATGTGTCCTTTCAAAAGTGTAACATGATTCCATATACATGAATCTAATTACATTTATGACAAGATGACACATCCCTAAAGACATCAAGAAGATGTCTTTGACCTATACTAAAAATTCCTTTGTCATGAAACCCATGGGGAAAAAATTACAAAACTCATTTTATTATATTTGTCTCTTCATTAAATAAATTCATAATTACAAGTCAATATGAATACCAAATCTAGCTACACTTTTCAACAAAACAAGTACCTTATCTCACTATGATCACTCATCAAGACGAACCTCCTAGAAAGAAGATATTGTCTCCACATCTTCAATGCATGAATGATAATTTCCAACTCAAGATCATGATTCACATAGTTCCTCTCATGCTCATTCAAATTCCTTTAGTCATACAATACCACTTTCCTTTCCTCCATCAAGACTATAACAAATCCTTCCATGCAAGCATCTGTAAAAACTAAAAACACCTTATCAGGATCTCCAATCTTCAAAACCAGAGTATTTTTGAGAAAATGATTCAACTGCTCAAAACTAGTTGCACACTCCTCATTAGATTCAAAATTATTTACTTTTCTATACAAATATGTAATATGGTATCCAATCCATGAGAAGTTCCTGATAAGCCACATGTAATAACCTACTAGTCCCATAAATGATATGGCATCATCCACTATACTAGGAGTATACCACACCATGATAGATTTAATATTTTTCTCGTCTATTACTATCCTTTCCTTGGAAACAACATGTCCCAAGTAGTGAATGTAAGACTAAAAGAAACTATACTTCGTGAGCTTGACCTAAATTGAAGGTCTCTCAACAATATCAACACTGTTGCTAGGTGCTTTGCATGCTATTTCTCATTGTTGGAGTATATAAATATATAATCAATAAAAACTATCACAAACTTGTCCATGAATGGCTACAACACACTATTCATCAATCACATGAAAGTGGTTGGAGAATTGGTAAGAACAAAATAAACCACCGCAAACTCATAATTTCCATACCTTGTATTCAATGCACTCTTATAGAAATTTTCTTCTTTTATGTGCGCCTACTCATGTCTCGATCTCAGATAAATATTTTAGAATACTGTAACTCTCTTGAATTGATTAAACAAATCATCAATCAGTGACAATGGATACATGTTCTTAATAGTCATCTTATTCACCTGCTAGTAATTGATGCAGAATTTGAGAGTATTTTCCTTCTTCGTTATAAAAAATATTGGTGCACCCAAAGGCAATACACTTTGCCTTATGTATCCTTTATCAAGAATTTCATTAAGTTTCAGCTTCAATTCCACCAACTCTGGAGTCCTAATCCTGTAAGGTGCTTTAGATGATGGTGCTGCCCCCGATAGCAACTCAATAGAAAATTCCACTTCTTTATGAGGAGGAAACTCTGAAATATCTGCAGGGAACACATCCTGAAACTATTGCAAAATAGGATACATATTCATGAATTCCTCATCCTCAACATCCTTCCCATTGTCACTCGAAATATGTAGTACAAAAAATAAACATGATTTCATGTAATCGCATTTTTTTTCATCATTGTAATCATTCTCCCTGATGTGGGCTTCTTCTTCCCCTGCAGGACTCTCTTTTCCCCATCATCAACAAACACTCGATATCCTTATCATATAAATCCACTTTAGTCCTATGAATGAACAACCAATCCATGCCCAAAATTACACTATATGATCCCAAAGGAAGAACATTTAGATATGTTTATGTAGGCCTACCATTCAAATCAAATGCACAAGATCTCACCAAATGATAAAATATTCTCTTGGTCCTTCTAGCCTGCTACACCAACCAAGATTCCATGTGCACTTGTTTATTCAGGAAACACTTCTCCACAAGGTTAGGATTGATATAACTATAATTAGCTCCAGGATCAATCAAAATTGAAACCACTTGATCACAAATATTTCCTTCCATCTCGATAATGGATGTCTAGTGATCAACCTTGTTGTTATCCAGTGCTGCATAAAACGAGGAATACTCTTCCCAACATCCCCAATCGTTTGCGCTTCCTAAGCAATGTAAATATCAGGTATGCCACCCTGGTGCAATGGACACTTAGTCCAGCAATGTTCTCATCACAATTCTAACCCCTTAAAGGTTTCCTACCATTATCCTTATTCTATTACTCAGGCTGAAATCCATGTCCCCTCTAAATTGCATTGAAATTCTTAGAAGGTTCTACATTCTCCTTCTCACTTATATCCTGAGTTCTTCCTCACTTATCAAAATACTTTCCTTTAGTGTTCTCATTACCTTTCCATCCCTCTTAGCATCACACTTGTGCTTAAACTTCTCATAACAATGCTTAAAATTCTCAATAACTTCCTCCAATGACCGAGGCTCATCATACTCAATCCTATCTTCAAATGGTAGAGTCAGTCTACTAATGAACCTTTAGACCTTTATCTTCTCATATTTAGGGTATGATACATACCTCAACAATACCAAAAAATTATTCGTGTACTCTTCATATGTCATAGAACCCATCTTAAGCTCATATAATTCATTGGCCTTTGTGTCTTAAAATCTCTTAGACAAATTAACCTCACATGTAATTTCGTATATATAAAGAGCATAAGTACATTTTATTCCAAAATATTTTGACATTATAATATTATAATTCAATCACTTTATACAAAATTAACCACTAATAAACTTTTAACAATTATATATTCTTCATCATTTTCAATACATTTTATTTTGGAGGATTTTGACATTATAATAATATAATTTAATCACTTTATACAAACTTAACCACTAAGAAAATTTTAACAATTATATATTCTTTATCATTTTCATTCAACTTATAAATAAATGAACGCCCATTTTAAAAAGTAAATACCACATGTATCATAACATAAGTTAAGTTGTGAATTGAGGGCCCATGAATCCAATCAATAATACCAAGTGGCGCTACACACTTTCCGTTAATGACACTCTAACTATGCCATGATGCACGCTTCACTATTGGCCTATCTATTCCTTTCTAGTTTCAAGAGATTTGTCGTGGGAAAAATTCCATATTATTCTTGAGCCAAAAGGCTTATTTTACATTCAAGTGTGAAGAAGATGTGTAAGTATTTCCATGCTCAATTTAGAGTTTATAGGTGTCCTTCTTAAAATAAAAAATAAAAATAATATATTCTTTAAATAGGAATAATAAAAAAATAAAAAGAAATATGTTATGCATGTTTAAGTAATTGTCCATATAATCTAATATAATTTCATGTGAAATAATTCGAAATAATAAATAACAATAATAAAATAAAAAGGACTATGTTATGTATGTATGATGTAATATAATATCATGTGAAGTAATTATAAGTAAAAAAAAAAAAAAAGTGACTAATATGTTTAAACCTTATACTTTTGAAAAATAATTTAACACATGATTTAAATAAACTATTTGAAGATATATATTAACTAATTTATATCTATATCAACTTCATAAATATCTATATATAATTATTTTTTTTAAATATTAATAACAAACTAAATAAATTATTCTGTGACACCTGGATTAATTCCAAAATATTTTTTTAATTTTGTTTTAAAAGGAGATTATACATTTATTTTTTATATGAGATTAAATGAAGGAACATGGTTATTCTATTTTTACTATTAATTATGAATGTTTTCCATAAAATACTAATGATAAATTAAAATAGTTACATTTCGTCTGAGAATAAAGGCTACATCACACTGAGGAAAACAGGTTCTATGACTAAATGAAAAACAATTACATAGAAAGGGGGAGATTTAATCCAGAGCTGGTGGTGACCAGTGGAAACTGAGCATCCTTGAAGTCTGGAAAGAAAATAGTACTAGACTGGAGGTCCCAAGCCCTAATCCAAAACTACTTCTAAATATCCCTACTTTGGTGCGGAGCAAGGGGGGAGATGATGATGTAATAGGCTCTATCATGGTAGGGAGGAAATCATCAACAATTTCCAAATTGAGATAAGTAAACAGTCTTCTTGAAAAGTAAGAACTAGGAAAACTGCCTATGAAAGTTTTGTTTAGACATAGATTATTTTACAGATAATGAAAATAATGTTTAATTTCAAAATAAGTAAATATGTTTATCATTATTTTATTTGGCTAAAGAGTTTGTTATAGTCAAATAACAGGAAAACTATATCTGGTGAATTATATAAATATGTGTATATTTATTGATGGCATGATTAATAAAATGTTAGTAAATATTTACATATATTTTTCATACCTAGAGGTAGGGTACTCTCTTCAGTATAAGGGAAGGTAGGCTATAGAATATAAAAGAAGAAACCATACCAGAGATAAAATACAAAACCTGTTATAAAGTAGAAAATTGATAGTTTAGTCTAGGGTCGAAACCCTGAACAGAACAAATCGTTTTCCTTTAACTATTCTATTTTGTACACAGACAAGTGAGCTATAGAAGTAACTCAAAATTCTTGATGGTCTAGACATCAATTACGTTACTAACTAGAGCATAGAAAATTCACCAACAGAAAACGGAATTAAGTAAACAATATCAGTTTTCCCATAATATTTATGATACTTCTTTGTGAAGGATATATATATATATATATATATATATATATATATATATATATATATATATAAACATTGTAAAATAATTATGGTTATGAGTTGAAGCTTTATAATAACTCATAATATAGACAAAATTATCTTATTGAAAAAAGGTAGAAATCATATCATGCCAGAAGAAGAGACTGGAGAAACGATATGTAGATAACCAGTAACAAACTAACACAATATAAAGGTACCTTGAAACAAAGTCGAGTACATATATCCAAACGGAAATTTGAAGTTCCAAATACAAAACAATATACAACACTAAAGGAGAAGCTACCTTAAAACTAACTGGGTCTGCGCCAAAAATGAAGGTAATAGACCAAGACCCATAAAAAATAACAGTGTGATATATCATTTAAAAATATATATATAAATCTTGTCAAGTCAAGAAATAAACCCTTCTCGAGTTGGAGCCAATGGTTTGGCCAAAGTAACAGTCTAAAAGGGGCAAAATTATACAAAAAATACAACCCTCAACTAGGGTGAGGCCCACTGTAAATTAACCAAAACAAAGAAACTCGAAAACAACACTAAAGGTTACAAATGACAGCGGATGCTACAAGTTATCAGGAAATATCCAGAGAGCAAAGAAGGGGTGGTTTTGCATCTAGTGTCAACCACCAAACTCGAAATTCCATGTACCTGTGATAGCGGAATTAAGCCGACATTATGAAGATGAAATGGATATTGTTTATGGAAATATTTTCTTGAAAGTAACCGAAGTAATACCTGCATAGAAACCAAACTGTATTAGGGTTTAATATTAACAATCTCTGAGCCGAAGTTACCAGAAAATATTTCATTAAGACATCGTTCATAGGTATTACCTTAGCCATGAAGTTCGAGATGGCCAAATGTCGAAACCCAGTGCGGACAATCACAACAAAGTGACACATTGACTCAAGAATTGACAGAGAAAGTCTTAACAGGACTAAAATATATTTGACCAATTTTTTTCAACTTATAGGGGGTGTTTGAAGTTGAAGGGTCAAAGCAGACTCTAGAAAATAGAAAGCTAGGAGCCACATCAAGGGCTTCACTCCACAAATAAGATACAATAGCATAAACACCAAAAATAAACATTGAACTCGCTAAACGGAGTAATAACCGGACAAATAAGTAAAAAGAAACAAGTAACTAAACATAAACCTGAAACACAGAGAAAAACGATGTATTAGAAACACATTCATCTCTTAAAAGACTATACATGGAGAACTGGTCTCATTACTTGGCCATAGGGTGCAAGGAAAGAGAGTTTGTTTAGGGCGTGAGAAAGAAACTAAGAATTCGTAGCATTGGTGACAGAGAGGTTGCAGAGTGACCACATCTAGCATCACGAGAGGAGAGTGAGTAATACGGTTAGGGTTGGAGGGGTGGTCAATACCCGAAACCGGTACCAAAGAATCCCAATCGTAGATAACATACCTGGGATTCAATAGGAAAAGGGTTGACAAATGTCACAAGAATGCAATATAAACCATGCAGAGATGAGTTGCAAAGTACAACGTGTCATAAAAAATCTGAAATCATTTAACACCTCAGAGGGGTAGAACAAAAAAACCTTTAATAAATTCCTTCTGTATGTATTGTTGTGGCTGAAATATTAACTTGACAATTTAGGCATGTTATTCCCATGGTCAAATCATTATCATAAATATAAAATGTAAACTTAACTTAGTTTATAAAGTTATAATGTTGAGGGACGGAAATCTTATACAGAAAGTGCCTAATCATAGGGATAAACAATCAGGTATATGAATTTGAATGTGATCATACAAACTTTATAACTTAGGTGTATTGTAATTAGAGCGATAATTATAATATCCATGATAATGTCAAATAGTTAACCTTTCTTAGATTGAAAGGAATCATAATAATAAGGGTAAAATTAGATATTTTATTTATTTATATATGTATGTTGATGTTACAAGTTGTATCAGAGCAACTTTTATATGTTGGGACCCAAAAGGGTCACTTAAATAATAATCGTTGCATGTAAAATTGGGCACAGAAAGTAGAAAAGAAAAATGAGAAGGGGATGGATGCATCAAGTACCCCAGAATGAAAGGGAGCCTACACCCCAAACCAATCCGGAAATGAATCCGGAAATGGGGATACAGCTGAGTGTAGACCAACACTAATGGACTAGTATACTATTGGAGGAAAAACAACATCAAAAAAGTATACTACTGAGTACAGTGCAGAAGCTACAAGAAGAAATGGTCCAAGTAAGGAGTGACAATGAAAGACTGATGCAAGAATAGGAGAGGTTACTAAAAATCCTTTCCTACAAGAAGAATCAAGGAGTGGTGCAACCTAGTCCTGAAAGGGACACTCAGGGAGAAAATGAAGGACAACGATAAACTAATGACAAAAGTAATGACAGACTAGAAGGGATTCATTCACAACGAAGAAATAATAACATAAATTCTAATGAAGCTGAATCTGGTAATGTGTCCGATCAACAAGAGATAAATAAACAAAAAGTGGAACTGTAGGATGAGTTCCGAAAAATCAAACCACCTAATTTTGATGGGGAAGTCGAAGAAGTGGCTCATGCTTGGTTAATTAATATGAAAAAATAAATTAAACATGTAAAAATATAATTTTATAATTTAAATATTTTTTTTTAATTTTGGAAGGACTACATCTTCAACATGTCCAATATATCACCTCAATCCCGACCTCACATCAAGGAGTGCTTTAAGAAAAAACTCATCCAAGACCCATAGACAATTTTAAAATTTAAATATTATTTAAATATATTTTTCTAATTTAAATTAAAAAATTATTTTAAATATAAATATACTTTGTGGCATCATATCATCATTGTTCAAAATATCCAAATTAAAAGTTACAATATAAAAATTTAAAAAAGAGAAAGAAAAAAAATATTTTGAAATTTTAAAATTTACAATATTATATTTGAACATTTATGTCCAATCAAATCAATTTCTAAAATGTAACAATTAACAACAACATTTTTACTGAGTATTCTATATATTAGAAAACATTAAATACTATAATTTAATATTTATTCAAACTTTCAATAAAAAAAAGTTATCAAAATTTTTTGATATATTTATTTAAAGTTAATAAATATACTACGAATATATTTATTTTTTATTTAAAAAAAAATAATCTATTTTAAACATTAAAATTTAATATTTACTTACATTTCCAATAAAATTAATCTAGTCTATCACTTTTGTTAATCATCTTAAGTCGGAACTTTTACATATTTTATTAGTAGTGTTGGTGAGAAATTTACTTTGGAAATCCTAATTCATAAATCTTTACCGATTTTATTAACAACCTTTGTAAGAAATTTACCTTGCAAAGTTCTGATTGGAAACCTTCTCCGTTGTCCCTATAACAGAAAATGCTAAATCCAACTCATTAATGGAAAGTAATATACAATTTATCAATTAATGGTATGCAATTTGATGAATGTTAAAAGGGTTTATGAGGAAGGGGCCACCTGGAAAACTGTTGCGCTCTCGTGTAAACTGAATATGCCGTATTGGTCATAGTTTATGTTATGGGTGGTATGTTTGTGGTATTTCAGATCATCTGTTTGGAAATGTAACTTGAACCATGCATAGTTTTATGAAAATAGACATCGTTTTTTCATCTTCTGAAAAAAAAGAATATGTCGTACCCAACCTCAATCTCAAATGGTCAAATTAATTAACGAGCGATTAGAACGGGCTTATTTTCTAATTTTTTCGCGTGATTCGATTGAATTTGCTAACTATGATTTAAACTTTTATACCAATTCTAATTTCTAATTACAGAGTTTAGATCTAGAGGTATTCTTTATTTAATAAATTTAGTGATAAAATATGCTTTCTAAATTTTTATAACAATTCCAAAAATACAATTCGCTGAAGTTTCAACATAAAAATGTAAACATTACTATTTGAAAATTCAGAGATTTGAATTACTATAAAACCTAAAGAAAAAATATTTATAAAGTTGATATAGACATAAATTAGTTAATATAAATCTTCAAATAGTTTATTTAAAACACGTGTTAAATTATTTTTGAAAAGTATATGGTTTAAACATATTACTCCTTTTTTTACTTCTAATTACTATGATATTGCATTACATCATATGGACAATTAATTAGACATGCATAACATATTCCTTTTTTTTTTCCAATTTTTGACATGAAATTGTATTAGTATTAGATTTAGTTAGGATCATGCTTACTTTAGATTGATCATGGATTGGGTTTGTTGAGGAAGTTGAGAGAATCTCTCAACTTCTCTCTCTAAGATTAGTATGAGTTCACCTATATATTTGATGTATCTAATTATTGCAATATAGAAAATAACTATTGTGTGTGTGAATTCTGTGTGCTGCTGCTCTCTCCAGTTTTTAATTTGGTATCAGAGCGAACCTGTTGACTCGCTGTGGGGAGTGGCATTTCCTGCGTGGTCTTGGAGTCAGCGGAACAGCCATCGTTCCAGTGGAAGAGCCATCGACCCAATTTCCTGCGTGGTCTTGGAGTCAGCGGAACAGCCATCAACCCATTCGATTGCCAGATTGCCCGGAATTCGAATTGATCGAATTTTTCTGAGTGTGGATTTCAGTTCGTGGATTTCTGAGTGTGGATTTCAGTGTGGATTTCAGTTTTTAATTCAAATACACAGCGTGTGTTTATTTGCCTCTTTTCTATCTTAATTAAGGTCATTCAACAGTATTTAATTCAAACTTCAGCGTGTGTTTGTGTGCCGATAGAACGCTGAATGCTGAACGGTGTCGGTACAGTGCTGTGATAGAACGTGACAGTGTTGTGATACATACAACGTTGCATTTGTTTGTCGATCTCTGAGTTTGGTTGTCGATTTCTACATTTGGTTGCCGATTTCAGAACATACGCTTAACTGGAGCTGGCGTTTGCCAATTTCTGTCGGATTGGTTTGCTTTAAATAATTTTGTTTCTCATTCAGTTTAATTGCAATCTGTTTTAGATTTGCGGAGTTCTAAAATTAGCTTTTCTTTTGTTAACATGGAGCAGCCTATTGTATTAGAAAAGTTTAATGGGTTTAATTTCTACATTTGGAAGGTAAAAGTTCAGTTGCAAATGATGAGTAGAAATTTATGGAGTATTGTAGAAGGCTCAGAAAAAGCACCTACAGATGCTCAACAATTAATGGCATGGGAAAAAAGAGAGGAAAGAGCCAAGTCTATCCTTGGACTATCACTTGCAGATTCTCAGCTACATCTTATTGACTTAAAGAAATCTTCTGCAGCAATATGGGAAGAAATGAATAAGGTATTTGAGGCACAAGCTGTAAATGCAAAGTTTTTCTTAAAGCTACAATTGTTTAAACTCCAAATGGATAGTGAGACATCATTGTCAACACACATAAATGAGTTAAGAGCTTTGATGAGACAGTTGTCAGAAATTAAGTCTAAAGTAGATGATGATGATGCAAAGGCAATCTTATTAAATAGCTTGTCTTCAAAATTTGATAATGTCATATTTACTTTAAGTCAAATGCCACATCAATCACTTGATGAAATGATAGCAGCTCTTATGGCAGAAGAAAAGAGGATAGGTGGCCCAGAGGCTAGTTCACATAATGAACTTGCACTCTATTCCAAAAGAAGGGTGAATAAAAGTAAGACTGAATGTTTCTATTGTCATAAATATGGACATACTGCATTCAATTGAAAAATTCGAGCTCGAGATCTTTTAAATGGACAATTGAAAAAAGCAGACTATGCAACATTTTCAGACAATTCACCCGATGTAATGTTTGAAGATTCTTCAAGTGAGGATGAACCTCCTGATCCATCTCTTAAACTGTTCTAAAGCATGTTTTGTGATTTGCAAGTGTGTGAAATATAGTGTGGAGTGCTATGAGAGTTGTGTAGAAGAGAACCAATTATTGAACAAATGAGCATTATTTAAATTAGTCGTTCTTGACGTCCTACAGGGACGAGAGAACAATTGGCTAATCTAATTGTGTAAATTTGTTATATGCTGATCTTGTTGTGCTACGGGCCAAGGAGCATTAGTTACAGGTTAGCAGGTCAAGTTGTTAAATTAGCTCTTGAACACATTCAGTATTCAAACCATTTTCCTAGCCACTGATGGAGAGCCGAAAGTGAAATCAGATGGTGATTGGTCCATAGGATGTTCATCACTTGTCAGCTCTATCGCGGAAGCCCCGACGAGCCGAGTTGTCAATACTGTTGATCTTGCAACAGTTCATTATTGCTGGTCAGAAATAATGTATTTTAAATGGTTTGAATGGTAGCTCGAAAATGGTGGAGAAAAGAGTGTTTCCTATGAGATCTCAGAGTGGGTACAGATGTTAATGAGGACCAGATTAGACAAAGACACAAAAAGTTTAAAGTGTTGTAGTTGTGGTTAATTATATGTTTTGTAAAGTAAGCATTAAGGGAGGGTATTATATTTAGTTAGGATCATGCTTACTTTAGATTGATCATGGATTGGGTTTGTTGAGGAAGTTGAGAGAATCTCTCAACTTCTCTCTCTAAGATTAGTATGAGTTCACCTATATATTTGATGTATCTAATTATTGCAATATAGAAAATAACTATTGTGTGTGTGAATTCTGTGTGCTGCTGCTCTCTCCAGTTTTTAATTATTAGATCATATGGACAATTACTTAAACATGCATAACATATTTATTTTTATTTTTATTTTATTCGTATTTAGAGAACAGTTTATTTTTATTTTTATTTTAAGAGACACACCTATAAAATCTAAGTTGAGCATGGACATACTTACACATCTTCTTCACACTACTGTAAAATAAACCTTTTGGCTCTATTTTTTTAATTTTTTAATTCTAATTTAGAGAATATTTTGTTTTATTTTAAGAGGGACACCTATAAACTCTAAGTTGAACATGAACATACTTACACATTTTCTTCACACTTCACTGTAAAATAACCATTTTGGCTCAATAATAATATGAGATTTTTCCCTAGACAAAGCTTTTGAAACTAGAAAGGAATAGAGAGACCAATAGGGAGCATCATGGTCTATTTAGAATGTCATTAAGGGCAAGTGTGTAGCCCCACTTGCTATTATTGATTGGATTGATGGGCCCTCAATTCACAACTTAACATATGTTATGATACATGTGGTATTTATTTTTTAAAATGGTTGTTAATTTATTTATAAGTTGAATGTAAATGATAAAGAATATATAATTATTAAAAGTTTCTTAGTGGTTAAGTTTATATAAAGTGATTGAATTATATTATTGTAATTTCAAAATCTTGTTTAAAATGTATTGAAAATGACAAAGAATATATAATTGTCAAAAGTTGTGTAGTGGTTAAGTTTGTATAAAGTGATTAAATTATATTGTTATAATGTCAAAATTTTCTAAAATAAAATGTATTGAAAATGATAAAAATATATAATTGTTAAAAGATTCTTAGTGGTTAAGTTTGTATAAAGCAATTGAATTATAATATTCTAATGTCAAAATATTTTAAAATAAAATGCACTTATAATATTTATATATAAAAAATTACATATAAGTTTTATTTGTCTAAGAGATATTATGACACAAAGACCAATGAATTCTACGAGCTTGAGATGGGTTCCATGACATATGAAGAGTACACAAACAATTTTCTGGGGTTGCTGAGGTATGTACCCTACCTTAAAGATGATAAGATAAAGGTCCAAAGGTTCATTAGTAGACTTCCTTTAAAGATTATATTAAGTATGATGAGCCTTGGTCATTGGTGGAAGTTATCGAGAAGTTGAAGCATTGTTATGAGTAGTTTAAGAACAAGTCTAAGGCTAAGCAAGATTGGAAAGGTAAGGAGAAGAATAAAGGAAAGTAAGCTAATAAGTGAGGAAGACTTAATGATGCAGGTGGTAAGGAGAACACATAACCTTATAAGAAGTTCAATGCAATTTACAAGGGACATGGATCAATTAGAAGTTTGAAGCAGTTTTGGAAGATGTTGAGCAAGGAGGAGACCTTTTAGGGGTTTTCCCAATTCCAGAACACTTTTTCCAGTAGCTATGACCAACATGATTCAACTCTATTTTAACTTCTTTATTCATGAAGTTTTTTATTGTATTATTCAGTGTGGAATTGAAGGGAGTATATGAGGGAATTCTATCTCTCACCAGTGAAAGGAGTCATCTCTATAGGATACATGTTGTGTTGCCGATATTTTGAGAGTTCTTTGTAGAAGAACATTATCCTGAAGGGATAATAGATGCATGTGTTTGGCAGCAGAATGATATGTAATTTTGACACCGAATACAAGAGTTCTCTAGTAATGTTGAAAGGCCAAGGAGATGTAGCCCAGGAGGGATGAACTCCTTCATCAATGGATTTTTTCTTATTGCTTCATGCACATTTATTTTCAAGTGTATGATGATTTCATGCTTTACAATTTGTTCATGTAATTATACTGGTTGAAGACAACTTAGAAGAAACCATTGAAGTAACCTTTTGTTAAGATCAAATCTATGCACACAATACTAAGCACTTTTATTTTATACTGATGAGGAAGCTAGCACAACGAAACTAGTTTGTACATATTCAGATCAAGTTGGTATCATAGCATGGTTTGGCTCATTTTAGCCCAAATTTATCTAAGATTTTGTCAAAGATAGCTTGAAAATCAATTATTTGTTTTGTATTTGTGCTAGGAGAATTTAATTGTGTGTAAGTTTATGTGTGTAAGCTGAATAGAGGAGAATGTCAAAATTGAGGATCCAACTCTCAAATCACAACAAAGAAGATTTTTATCCATTACAAGTGTGATGGCAGCTTCATCAAGTGATGTTTCTAATCCATATTCCTTATCAAGACTCTTTGATGAACAGTTATTGCATAAGCTCTTCATAATAAGATATATGGTGCAAGAGATGTTTGAAGATAAGAAGGAGAGCGCTATATTTCAAGAGGTTTTGATGGCCATGAAGGAGGAGAAACAATATCTTCTTGAAAAGATGCATGAGATGGAGACTCAACTCCATGTTGCAAATGAAACCATAGAAAATATGGATGAGATGGAGATTCAACTTCATTATGAAAAGGAAACCCTAGTCAAGTATGTGCATGAAATTGAGGTATAAAAATAAATTTATCTTCAATCTCCTCTCAATATGAATGTTTTGGTGTTTTTGAAAGACACACTAGAGGAATATGGTACAAATTGTTAAAAAAAATCGGCTATGAAGATAATGGGTTAGGAAAACTTGCACAAGGAATTATAAATCCTATTTTTGTTGAGGGAAGGTCTACGTACATGGGTCTAGGTTTTGGCGAGAAAGAATATGGGGAATGCTCCAAAGCCAAGGAGGAACAAGAAGTTGTTCCAAGAAATACTTTCATTACATATTCATTACCTCAAGCTTGTGAAGTTTTTGTTCAAGATGAATGTAAAATTTTTACACCCATTTTGTAAGAAGATTCTCATAAGCATGCATCTAATGGAAATGGAAAACAAGAGGATGTTGAAAGAATTAAATCCATTGAAGCCATTTTTGGTATTCTGAAGAGAGACACTGCCTTATCAAATTCACCTCCCCAAGAAGGTGATAAAGGTGAATGTGCAATGTATAAATCTGCCTTTAATTAACTTGCTTTTAACTATGATAAACATGGAAAATCCTCACATAAGATTTCGAGAAAATTTACACATTCCTTTTGTGGTTTGAATAACTATATAGTTTTGAGGTGTTGGAAGAAGATACCCATACACATGAAAATTTTAAAAAAAATGAGACAAAAAACAAAAATTCTAATGGAAAATGAAAACCATGTTGAAAAGAAGATGCAATTATTTTGCACTGATTGCCATAAGCAGGGTCATCTTGTAGACAAGCTTTGGGATTTTTATCCAACAAGTCATCCACAAAATTTGAAGAAGGTGGACAGAGATTTTGACAAAAATGGAAAATGAGGATTCTATAATTGATGTAATTCAGGATGATTCACTTGACAAAGTGCAGTTGAAAGAAGCACAAATGAAGTTATTTGGAAAGAGATGGTAATATTTCTTAACCAATTAAGGCCTTTCATTTCTTTTGATAATTTATGTAAATCTTGCCTTGTTGATGCATTTTTTGTTATCTTGATGCATTTATTTTCTATTGCAAGTATGATTCATATTTCACAAAGAAATAGTTATGTTGGAAAAGTAGAGTTATGTTGACTCACTTAGATGCAACAAATATGGCAATTTGTAGTTGCAATTTAAATGTAAATGCATATCTTTTTCTCTAGAATGCATGTTACATGTTTGTTCTAGGAAGGGATTTGAAAGTGGAATATGTTGAATCACTTTGTTGCAGAAAATTTGGTCATTTCAGCTCTTTAAGTACTCGTACATACCAATGGGATTCTTGTACTTGTGATTGTACTTGTGAGAGAGTTGAGCATTTTATACATGCATGAGAGTTTGTGTGTGTGAACATTGGAATTTTTTATCAGTTTCATTGTGTTTGAACATGCATTAGTGATTGAATTGTGTTGTTTGATCCCTTTGTCAACATGTGCGTTGTCATCTTGACAGTGTTGATCATTTGCACATGCATGAGTGATCAACTTGTGTTGGTCGATTGATTTTTACATGTATGTCTTATCGACTTGGAAGTGTTGATTTATTCTCCGAGGATGAAAGGGATATTGTGATGAATTGTTTCATGAGATCTAAAATTCTTGTTGTTTTGGGAAAATAATCTTCAAGTGTTGTACATGCTTTTGTTTGACTTAAGAGACAGTGGTTTGAAGACACATGTTTTAACGACTTGCGTTTGGTCGATGGGTTTGTACACCAAGATGTAAGAATGCATGGAAATGTTCACATGATCTGACATGTGTTGCTTTGAAGGAGGAAAAGGAAGATGTTGTTAACTTGTGTTTCTTTCATGATGTGTTTTTCAAGTTATTTGTTTTACTTGTGATAAGATATCTCTAGATTTTAGAAGATCCACTCTTCAGCGAGAGGCTTATGATTTACCTTTATTCTCAAATCCATGGCATGAGTAGCATGTCGAACTGGAGGATGATGGAATCCAAAAGCGGAAAGTGGATAATATGCCAAAAAAAAGTTTGTGGCCAAAACAACAACCATTGTAAAACGTTTGACATGTTGACGTCAAGAAGCGAAGGAGAAGGTGAATGCATTCTTCTAGATGTGGAATTTGGAACCGTGGAGGTAAAAATAATGGTCATTTATTTTCTTTTTATTAGTGATATTATAACTCATTTCTATAGTTCACTCAAATGGGATTAAATTGGAAAAGTAGTTTCCGAGGAGAAGCTTGCATCGAATGCATGTGTGTGCAAAGGAGGAACATTATTCTAAGTGGGAAGGCCATTAGTCAGCTTTCCAAGCACTGAGGGATCACTTTGGTACAACAAGGTGTTTAATTAGTCAACAAGTAGCCAACAAGTGTTGGATTGGTTCAGCAGAGAAAGCAGGATATTGGTTGAAGATCCAACTCATTTGCAAGGCAAGGAATGTTATCGAACCAAAGCAGTTGTCATGGATATTTTTCCAAGTAGAATAAAGTTGATATAACTTGGAAAAGAGAAGAGTATTAAAATCTCATCAAGTAATCAAATTTTGTGGGTCCAAAAGACTTTCAATGGGGAGGAGTGATCAGAAACTCAATTGGGGGAAACAAATTGCTAAAATATTAAAATAATTAGAATCACTCAGAACCAGAATGACCAGATAGGTCTCATCTTCCTGATTGAGGCGCACTTTGTTTCGCTCAAAACATGGTTTGTATGAGAAGGTTAGAGTGATTTATTTGATTGCACAAACATACAAATTTTGGTCACAGGGATCCTGGCTAGGCATCTATGCAACCCAACCAGTAAAAGGTATATTCCAAGGAATATTCCTTGGACTATTCCTAGAATATTGCTTGGAATATTCCCCCCAGGTGGACTAGTGAGTTGCTAGCAAGTGTCATTTCTGGATTGGTTAGTTATTTGTGGCAATTTGATTGGTTTTGGTCAGACCAATTGGGTGTGGACATGACATGGAAATCTGGGAGGCCACCACGTGCGCCCCCCACCATATTACATTGTGGAGTAAAAATTTATATGGGAGGACCAGCAGACGTCAAGGTCAACCTCGCCCGCAACACGCATTAGCTTTACCACTATCGCTACAATATTTTTATTACATATATATGTTGTCTGCATATATTTGAACTTAACCAAAGTTTGTGGTGGGGGTAAAGAGGGCCAACCCTCAGTCCACAGGACCATGCGCTCATGAACACGATGGAGCTCCCACCTTAATGGGAGTTAATTAAATTTTAATCCTTCTTTAAATGGGCTAATCTAGTTGATAAATGCGGATTTTTTTAAAATACCATTAGCATGCTAAAACACCACTTAATAATGCTTATCCAATAATTAAATTGTGCTTATCTTGGTGGTTAAGTTGGTGGAGTTTGCCATTTTCAGCGGAATTCTAGTTTTGGCAGAGTTAACCGTAGTTGATCCAGTTTTAGAGGAGATTTCCCAGGCCAAAACTGATTAGGCCATAAATTAAGCAAATTTTGACAAAATTGGGCTCAGAAGGAGTCTATCCTAGCATTTTTGGATATTTTTAGTAGATTGGTGTAGGTTTTAGAGGCAAAGGAGCACTTTTGGAAGTGAATTTTCCATCTTGAATATTAAATATGCCTAGGGCCAACATGAGAGGAGGCCATATCTACTTCACCTGAAGACCAAATGAATCCATTGGTAACCTTTGTTTACTGATTTGAGAAGATATTCAGTGTCATATTGCAGGTTTGAAAAGTAATGTGTATCAATCAATCAGATGTCTGAAGAAGTTTTAGAATCTTTTGAGAAAGGACGGGACCTTTTAGGGGTCTTCCCAATTGCACAACACTTTTTGCAGTAGCTGTGACTAGCATGGTTGAACTTTAGCTTGAATTATTTATTTATTAAGTTGTTTATTGTATTCTTCAGTGTGAAATGGAAGGGTGTATTGTTTATTGTATTCTTCAGTGTGAAATGGAAGGGTATAGTAGACATGTTGTGTTGTTGATATTGTGAGAGTTATTTGCAGAAGAACATTACCTTGAATGGGGTAATAGCCACATGTTTTTGGCAAAAAAATGATATGTACTTTTGACACCAAATACAAGAGTGATCTAGTCATGTTGATAGGCCAAGGAGATGTAGCCCAGGAGGGGTGAACTCCTTCGTCAATGGATTTTGTCTTTTTGTTTGACTCACATTTATTTTCAAGTGTATGATGATTTCATGCTTTACAATTTGTTCATGAAATTATACTGGTTGAAGAAAACTTAAAATAAACCATTGAATTAACCTTTTGTTAAGCTCAAATCTATGCACATAATCCTTAAGCACTTTTATTTTATACTGATGAGGAAGCTAGCACAACAAAACTAATTCATCCATATTCAAATCAACGGATGGTTGTGTCGATGCCACATATCCATTTCTCTGATCTCTTTAGATTGATGACTACGATTATACCATGGGTTCATGTGTTATTTTATGCATAGTGCAAAGTGATATGGTTAGGCATATTCATACCAGAGATGCCATATATTGTATTATGGTTGATTTGGTAGGTTTCCTAGTGGTTATATGAGTTATTTTCCTTGGTTAATAAATCATTTCATCCATAGCTCCTAATTTTTCCTTCATGCTTTAGGGGGAATCAGTTACAAAGTAATTTTTCAACATGCTCACTCCCCATCCTTAATCCTGAAGAAACCTATGACACACCTGTGCAATATTTCCACCATGGAAAAATATGTAAAGACATCCCCTGAAGACTGAAAGAAAACTTCCTTGGAAGATTACTGAAGGCACTTGGTCAAAACCTTAGTTTTTTGGGTCAACGCATTTACTAGTTTCATGCCTGCGCTGATGGAAGGTTGATAGTTATCACTTAGCACTGTCAGTGCCCTTATCTCTTCGAAAACCATGCTAATACCTTTCTGGCAGTGTTTCCTCAAATGGAGGAGAATATTCGACCTCTAGAATTTCCAGGGCAACGAGTTGGTTGTTAAATGGTGGTGACAAAGTCGAGCTCTCTGATTTTTGATATTTGACGTCATCCATGGGGGTTTTATACCTTAGAAGTGGACCTTCCTCCTCCTTTCATGGTCTCCCAAGCTCTTCTCCATTCCTATAAATTTGTCCCCATCCTTCCACTACTGGTTCGTCATTGTTGGGCTGGTATAAACTCTCGTTCCCTTTACATTCTTGCACTATGATAACACCTAAGATGTTAGGGAGAAGGAATTCTTTAGAGATTTAGTGAAGGACTTATATTTTCACCAAAGGGAGGCCTCCAACATAAAGGCTTGGGTTGTAAGCTTTCTTTTCTATATTCATCAGTAAAACATCCGATGTTTGCTTTCTATAATTTTGCAATGATTTCTGCAAATATTATGGTACTCCTTGATCTTCTAGATAGCTAATTTTTAATGATTATTATGAATTGTATTACGTCTGTTGTTGCCTCTTGATTATCCACAGGTATTTTTCTGCCATGAATAGCAAGGATTGAGCCTAAAAGGATCAAAGATCAAGGCCACTATCAATGAATTCTAACATGGAATCACGAAAAGGTACCTCTATCTCCTTTCTTGTCTCATTTTGAAAATTAGATAAGAAAACTTTGCATTAGAAAGTATCTCAAGTTTCTAGACCCACTCTAGGTCTAGAGATATCGCCTCTATCCACAAAGGGGATTTATATTCACAACACATATGCATATATAAATATAAACCAAACACATCTTATCAACTAGTAAATAAATAAGGATACAAATTCCACAGAAGATTAGCCATCTCTCATGTAGCTTCATCGGTCCCAAAGGGCTTCCACTACACTTCAAATTGCTCGATTACTGTCTTTTGGAGCATAAGATATTTATACTGCAAAATGCACTAAGGTTTCGTTTGGAATTATCTCTCTGGTTCCACCTGCAATACATACCAATCACTGACATGATTAACATTTTGGACATATCTCTTAAGAAATCAAAAATGGAAAAACTCAAGGAATTTCACTATTGGCGATAGTGAAGGTTGGTAGTACATTGGTATAATCCTCTGAAGTATATCAAGGGGCCCACCATACCAAGGTGTCAGCTTGGCACATGATCCAATCCCCAAGGAGATCCTCTTATGCTTGATGCACATGTACACATGTTGTCCAACCTAAAAATCCTTGAAATATATATTTTGATATACATAACCCTTCTACCTATCATGTGATGCCTTTAAATTCCTCTTAATAACTTGCATTTCATGTTCCATCTCAACCAACCTATCTGTTTGAGTCAACAGTGTGTTCACTAGATCACTCTAACTGATAGGGTTATTACAATTATGCTCGTAGAGAGTTTCAAATGGACTCATCCTCAATGATTAATGATACCCATTATTAGATGAGAAATCTACCAGTGGAAGAGAATCCTAACACTTCCTCTACTAATGCATGACATCCATCCTCAAAATTTACTCAAGGATCCTGGTAACCATCTTTATCTATCCTCCTTGTTGGAAAACTTTGAGCACTACTCAGAGAGTGGGGGGGTGAATTAGTAGCATGACTTGAATATTATTTTTTCCTTTTATGAACTTCACTTATTGAATCAAATACATATTATAAATAAATAATTAAGCATGCGCATTACATAATCATAACTGAAAACCATAAGTAACAACATACAAAATAAAAAATGCACACAGTCGCATTATCACACATAAGACACAAGGTTTCTATGCTCTAAATTTCTATTATGCAAATAAATTTTTCTTTTACATAGCTACATGACTCTGTTCAGCCTTAAGAATTTACCTCATACATAATAGGCCAACACCAATCAAGAGTATAATCATATACTGATCAACACAAAAGATTCATTTCCCATAGGGATCTATATAATACCATCTGCTGAAGGCCACAATGATCAACGATCCTTTCCCAAATCTGATTGGATTATCCAAATTCGATTGTATGGAGAAACTATTCCTTTTGCTTAAGATTCAAAATCACTACTCCTCTCTCATGAATTCACTACTCGTCAACACTATGTGGACCTCATTTAATTTATTTTCAAACTAGGTCCAAGACGCTCTAATCAACAAGAGTTCAACTTTACAATCATGTTCTCAACAACTATACTCTCTGCAAATCATAACGAAAATTTGAAAATAGTGGATCAAATCTATGCATCAACTATGAATACCAAATCACTAGCAATAAAACTCTCAGGCATCAACAATGTTCTCGACACAATCTATGCTCTAGTAGTTGTAAATATGATCTATTTTTCATCATGATTCAAATATGATCACTACGCAACAATTTACACTAGTCAAATAATGGTTCTACACTCTCAATTTATTTTGAAGCATTCCATTTGTACGCATCCTTCACTCATTTACTGCCATACTCAACCTAAAATCAAACAACTCTAAAATCGAAAATATAAAACATGGAGGGAAAACTTGACCTTTGGGCTCAAATCAAAGGTACAAAAATTGGACCAAATCAATCCACTAACACCACTACTTGTGCAGTAAATATATTCACATCATTCGATGACATTTTAAAACCATATACGACCTTTACAACTCATTTTATATGCCTTTGGGAATTTCGATGCCAATTTCCATCTGGTTTGTATGAGGAATGTAGATAAATTTTCATGAAAAAATTCAGTCGCATACATAACACTGGATAAACTCAAATGGAACCTTCATTTTCCTGCACTTGCATGTCTTGTAACGACTAGAGCCTTTCAGTCGCATGGATAAGCTTCCATGGGATAAGATGGGGAAGAACATAAGGAAAAATAATGAAATTTACTCCAGAACCCCTGCTATCTTTTTGATCACCTTCTCCATCTCCTGTACAAGCCTTAAAACTTCTCTCATAGCATCTAACACATCTTTTTTGGAAATGTTGCCATTGATGGCGAAGGTAAAGACAGGAGCAGCACGTCAACCATCCATAAGGCAAAAGAGACAGAGAGGTAGCAGAGGCAGCAGATGAAACATAGGAATTGAAGCAGAAGCAATAGAGGAATTAGAGACAGAGTAACGAGGATAGAAAGGCCATTTTTTAATACAGAGGTTAGTTTCTGAGTTATGGAGTATTAGTGGAAGTGTTAAAATCAGTTGAAGCTTGTCAATTATACTATGGAGCCATAGGGAAGAGCTGCAGAGGGTGGTGTTCTGAAAAGCCTTGGAAAAAATTGTTAGAAAGGCCATCTACTGAAGACCAGGCCAGAGATGAATGTAAGTGATTTCATATATATATATATATATATATATATATAAGAATTCATTCCTGAACCAGATGTGCATTGTCGGAACTAGTCCTCTGTGAATAAGCCTGAATTCAATAGATATATGGTAACCTCTGAAATAGGCTCTGAGATGAAACCCTGCAATTAAAGGAATAATCGATGTCAATTAAGGTTGATTTTATGTTTCGAATTAAATGCAATTAAGGATTGTATATGCTGTGGAGAATTTAATTGAAGTATTTTTTGTATCGAAATTCCACGGGAGGCCGAAGAGAATCATTTTGCAATAGGAACCTTTGTTTATATGTGAACCTCTATTCATATTAATGCTGCATAAAATTTCATGAAAACCGAATCCAGAATATTTGAGTTTTAATTGAAGAGCCAAGAAAGTGTGTGTCTCACGAAGTCCTGGAGGAAGCCTCATTGAAGAGAAATGAAGGAAAGGACCTTCAGTTATATAATGGTGATGTCCATATTAGGTCAGAATGTGATTACATTATATAGAGCATTCAAAGAAGGAGATTACACATTCTGTTGTGAAATGTCATATGAAGTTTTGAAATCTTCAAAGCAGGTATCACATTAAGGTCACAGTGAGTTATTTAACCTTGGTGTAAGCTGCAGATGAAGTAATGTGAATGCGAAGACAAAGAGAGGGTGGAGTTTATATCAGCAAATGTGTTAGTAATCGGATCACGGAAGGACGTGGAACCTTGAGCGAAGGAGAGGAACCACGAGCGGAATGAACAATGAAGAGGGTTTCTGATTTTATCGCACCACTTTTTTTGGGCAAGAGGTATTTATGAAATCAGAGCGATTCCATAGGACGGGTGACATGCGTCCCTGAATGAATCTGCAAAACCACTCTCATTGCGCGCCATCATGCATTATCGTCCATGCATCTTCACCATGCAATATCCATTGAATCGTCAAGGCCGGTGCGACAGCTTGTCCGTCATTGGATGAGTAAGGTTGTAAGTGTTGGGACCTACTCCTTCATGTGAACTCGGAAAACTAAATGACTTGCACTTTGGTTGCACGATGATCGTCGGATCATCAAACAATGTACGGTAAAGTTTGCAGTCGTTGATTGAGGAGGCACTGTTATGTGAAGTTGGAATTATATGTGTTGAATTTTGAATACTGTGGACCCCAAAACCATTACATTAATAATGGAGTTTGATGCTCGCAAGGTTGGTGTTTCATATGAGTACCAACTCCAAAACGTATGGTTGGAATTAATATATTCGATTTATATCTTATAAGGTCGGGGATTAAACCATGTATGGGGCAGGTCATAGTTATGAGAGAGAAGTGAGCATTATATATTTAAGTGGGGAATGAAATACAGTCTGATGTTATAAAGGTTGTATAAAAACGCCGGGAGTTATTTTATGTTTGATTAAAAGGCAGTTGTATATACAACAGTTATATAACTGCATGAACAGGGAACTGAATAAAAGAGAAAACAAAAAAGAGAGTGACGTTGGAGGAATGAGAAAGGAAAAGAGGAAGAGAGGAGTGCTATTCGAAATACACACTGTAATTGAATGAATGTTTTTAACTGTTTATATTGTTTGTGATGTAATTGGCAAGTCTCTGGAGAAAGATAAAATCCCACTGTAAAGTTGAAATGGTACATTTATCTGAGTAGATTGATAAAAGAGAAGAGAATACAAAATTGAAAAAAAGAAATAATCAAGAAGATATGAAGATTGGAGTACAGTAAAAGAAATCAAAGGTACAAAACAGAGCTGATATCCAAGGTAAAACAGCAAATGTTTCTTTATGAAAAAAGGGAGTTGAAGCTTCCTTGCAAGTTGTAGCTTGCAGAATTTGAGGTTGGAGCCTCCTGTAGGTTGGTGCTTACAAAAAACCAGTGGTGAGAGGGAGTCGAAGCTTGCCTTTACATCACAACAATAATAAGATGTGGTTTTCTCCCTTTATGGTTTTCCACGTATATCTGGTGTCTCTGTGCATGATGTTTATGTGTTGATATGGTTTATCTAATCTAATTAATACCTGTTGCTATCATATTAAGTCTGATGTTACATTATATTAATACTTGTTGCTCACATTCTAAGACTACTCACATATTAAGTTGAATATGAAATGAAGGTGTAAATAAGTTTTATGAAAAAGTTTTAAAAGTCCATGAATGTGTTAAACTAATTCACCCCCCCCCCCCTCTCAGTTAAACTAAGGGTTCAACAATTGGTATCAGAGCCGGTTCATTTTTTTAGCAGTTTAACAACTGAAAGGAGATCCTAGGTTCTTGAGATGGCTAGTCAAGAAGGATCCTCAACGAACAAATACCCTTTTTTCACTGGTACAAATTATGCCTTCTAGAAAATCAGAATGAGAACATACATAATGTCCTTAGGAGTATAAGTTTGGGCTGCTGTGGAATTTTGATATGACTCTAAGGCAAATGTCTCAGAGAAAGAAGCCAAACAAGATTTTGTGGCTAATGCAAAGGAAATGAATGCAATCTTGAATGGACTGTGTGAGGCAGAATTCATCAAAGTAATGCACATCGAGACTGCCAAAGAAATGTGGGAAACTCTAGAAAATATTCATGAGGGAGACAAAAAGGTGAAGACAACTAAAATTCAAGTCTATAGAGGCCATTTTGAAAATTTAAAGATGAATGATGATGAAGATATTGCTAGTTTCTTTTTAAGGGTTGCAGAAATTGTCAATAATATGAAAGCACTAGGTGAAACCA